>CM041812.1:28862196-29329708 GCA_023376895.1 Aspiorhynchus laticeps
TGCACGAGACATTGTTTCGTCTGAATGTTGTAGTCATTATGTCTTGATTTGCATATTGAGCATCATTAATTTCCTCGGTGTATCTAAATATGGCTGCACGTAACAAACAAGACGACGTCATTGAACGTGACCCCCTCCAGTCCTGCGTCAAACGAGTCTCAAAACATTACAAATTCATCATGATAGAAAGAAAAGAATTCAATAATTAGAAGAAAAACGCTACGCTTCGTAAGTGGGAAATGTATAATTGTTCTCAAATTGTAGAAAATGTCAGTACGCATGAAAGACAACACTTGGACATGAAACATCATATTCAGGTAAGTCACACCTGGTCACAACATCTGGACATTTTGAAGACAAGAACTCCTAAAGCGAAATCTGAGCAAGTTGAATCAAATATTAATTTCATCGCACGTATAATGCAGAGGTAGAAGGGGTGGATCATAAATCGCCCCCCACCCTCTCAAACCCCCCCAAACTTGCAGAGCTCGCGCCGCACTTTCCATTCGCTCTCGCGCTCAGGCAGCATGTGATGAAGTTCTGCTCTTCCTCACACCTTCTCATCCTGTGGACGGAATAAGATGCCTCGTGCATCTCCAGCAAACTAGTCTTGGAGGGATTTCTAATCGAGGATGTTCGTTTATTCGTTTCACATCCAGATGAGCGGTTTTTCTGTGACTGTAAGTAGACTACCTCATGCTTCTAATTTAACAAAAACAGGCCGCGTGAAATCTGGAGCTTTAATATCGTGCGTTTTCATGAAAGGAAAAATAATCTTTTTAAAAACATTTGGCCTGTGTTTTTTTTTTTCTCGGGTGTCCTTGTCAGAAAAAAAAAATGTGTTGATAAATCACCCAATTTAAAATGTTATATTATTTTCTAACATAATGTTTTGCTTATTAAATAATAGGCTTATTTTATGTCATTTTCTAAAAATATGACCTTTTTAAAACACTCATGGCTAACTGTAAACCTTCATACTTTATTAACCTGCGAGTCACTGTTCAACAGACGAGAACAGATACAGAAGTGTGAATGGTCCTGTGTGACGTCACGCCGAACAGGGTGGTTAAATTAAGAGCTGCTGAAAGATAACAGATGAAATGGTTTTATGCTTTAAAATGATGCTGCTCAATATTTTCTTTACTTGAAGAACGTGCATCTGAGTCCTCGTGAAGTCTCTAAAATCAAGCTAAACCTTTGTTCTACTGTCATTTACATGTGAGCAGAAGTGATGCTTTCATTTACTTCATTCAGCTGCTTTATTTTTCTCATTTAGATGTCTAAGGAAATGTTTCATATATTTAATAGAGTATGAAAACCATTTATATATGCGTGTCTGTATGTGTCGATTGTATGTGGACTAAGATTAAATATGTACAAAGAGAAAATGTATTTAGATGCATGTACATACAGATAGTGTTTTAATTAGTTGTGAAATAATGGTTAGGTAATTTGTGCATCCTTGTAGTGATATTTTATTTAGCGTTATTTGTTATGCTTATATTAGGCTACTATTGAGAGTGAACTGGAATCAGCTGCTGAAACGAATCTAACAAGGCAAACTAAAGAAGAAAAATTATTATAATATTCAGTAATATTGAAACGTTTACAGGCCTGTTTACATTGCAATAGATCAGTGAAGTATGTCTACAATCTAAGAGACGCGTAATGATTCATTATAATTCATAATTACAAAAGTACAAACAAGCTAGAAGTTTCACTCTTGTGCCTAAATCTAAACAACTGGAACTGAAAAGATGAGGTCAATAACAGTATCATAAATTACTGAGCAATATCATGACATTTTTTAACCTTTATGCATACAAATATTTCTCTATTACTAAAATGAGTAGTTTAGAATATCCTATAAAATGTTCGAAAAGCAGAAGAATTGACATTTTTAAATATGTGGGGTCATTTCAAGTAGGCTAGCATTTTTTTATATACCCCAAGCCCTGGTTAATTTGTGATACTGGTCTATATTCATAATTGCATACTGCAGAAAAGGGGCAATCCGGTGCGCGTCGCCGCGTGCGTCTCCGAATGGACATTTAAATCCGGCGCGACCTCGAGACCTCTGACCTCAGAGGTTTGTGCGCATTTTGGGTACTAGAGATGGAGCCCATTGAGTGCGTCAGTCCTGTCATCCGTGAGCACGTCATCCGTGTGCCATGAGGACGTCATGATGTTACCCCGAGCAAGAGGAGCGAAAATGCCTCCGGATCAAACCTGCGCGCATTTTACGCATGATGCGAGAGTGATATTTGGAGCCCAAACCCAAGCACGCATGTGTTTACTCTCCAGCTCTCGCTCTGTGCCCGATGCTGTCTTTATGCCTTGCGTTTTTTGCTGCGCGCCCGTTTATTCTCTTGCCTGGATACGCAGGATTTCATGCGTACCGCACTGTATATCCAGCCAAGTCGAGCTCCGACTGGAATAAAAGCGTCCTCGCTGCTATGGATGGATGTAGCAGGCTCGCGTCTTGTAGGGTTGCCTTAATCGTTCGAGTCAATAATTAAGAAGTTCAACAATTACGCGCGGCAGCCAAGCTGGACGGGATCGACCTCATTTGGATGAACTTTTTTTTTTATTTTTATTTTTTTTGCGTGCAATAATTACTCGCACCTGCTGACTTGGAGTAATTGGGGCAAATGGGCTTTTTGCACTTGTTGTGGTGTGGCACATCACGTTGGAGGCGTGTTGTTATCTTTGGTTATCTAGCTGTATGAGTGTGCTGGTCGTCATAAAGCTAGATAACCGAAAGTAAGAACCGCTTCTATCAGCATCTCAACGTGGAGCATTAAATATATCGGCGAAATATAGGCGTTCGATGTATTGCTGCACATGCAAACGCTTCAGGATGATTTGTTTGTTATATTATTAAAGCTTTTGGATGAAAGGATGAATGCAAAGCACGTTGGAGACAAAGGCGTAAGTTTGTTGTAGTTGTCAGCTCATTGGAACCCACGTGCGTCCGAGTATCGTTGACTCTGGACTTATTCAAGCTCCTCAAATGAAATAATTGGGACATAATGGGATGGAGGAAGGAATTGGCATAGAAACACATCCTTAATTGATGCGGTCGAGCGCACGTGGGGGAGATGATGTGAACGCCCGTGGACCCCCATTCCCACGCTCGAGGGCAAGTGGGCAATGTCTTGTCTGGGGCAGAATATGACAGACAGCCCTGGGGGGGGGGGCCCAAGTGCGCCCTGCTCATCTGCATCTCTGTGGAGGGTGGAACAGCGGAGATGGAGTGAATGGAGGATGCTGGAGAGCCTGTGTGTGACGGGAATGTGGAACGGGATGCTGTACTTTACTCATCCACACACGACTCGTAAACTATCCACGACTAGGCCTCCGTACAGGCCCCAAGAGCTGACAACTGATTTAGAGGCAGTCTCTCACATCATTAAGCAGCTGGCTGTACATTAGGAATATCGTTGACAAAAAGTTGTTAATGTTTTTCTTTCACATTCAGTTGACTCTTTTCTCTTTCTCCTTTTTATGTAAAGATATTTTCTGTTATCAAAACGTATACATAATCCCTGCTTTTATATTAATTTAATATATTATCCTTATTGGCATTTAGTTCCCTTAATACTGTAAAAAATGTTAGCAAGTTTTATTGAAAAATTTCATAAATGTAATATATATATATATATATATATATATATATATATACTCAATTAGATTTCACACCATTATCTTAGCATATACAGTGAAAAAAAATATTTTAATATTTTAAAAGACAGTGTATGGTGGTTTCTTTTCCCTTTTTTAGAAATAAAAAATATATTTTGGAATGTATTAAATTTAACAAATTTAATGTTTTTGTAAGTATGAATTACCTTATAGTTTTTGAAGAAAATGTATATGAAGTTTATTTTTAAATTATGTTTTATAATTAAAAAGGAATCACTTCATAAATCATTATTAATGCAGAAAGGGGAATTCCCAGTGCAAACCATTACATTTTGTTTGGAGTTTATTTAAAAAGTTACTTTTTATTTGTGTCATCATAGTGTTTTGTGCTACATTTTTTGAATTTCAATAAAATATTTTATTAGACAAATTCGTTATGTGCCAGTGCAACCCTTCTGATAGAACAAATATTCATTAGGGTTTCTGGGTGCATGCTGTTCAATGATATTGATATTGTTTCACATTTTTTGGCATATGGAATCGGTTTTGATGGTCAGCTTGAACTTGAATTTGACCATGAAGCACATGCTGAACTCTGAACTTTGATTCCTTTGGGACAGAGGACATCAGAGGTCAGACGGGTCACCACTTGAGGTCACAGAAGGACTCGAGCCGTTAAAATAAACATTAAAAAGTATCTGTTCAGGGATGTTTACACCTGTCTGCTTCACAAGAAAAGAAAACAGAAATGGGCCACTTTGGTTAATCAGAACATTTGCCTGAACAAAATATAACATTTCAAAGAAGTGATCTGAAATATATCATCTAAATCATTCATTAGATCACAAAGATTGCATTTTGTTTTTATTTTTTTTAAATTCATTCATTCATTTACTCGTTAACTCATTGTTTTGGGGTGGGGAGGACATTACATGACTTCAGTTAAATAATATTCCAATGAAAAAAAAAAAAAAAAGTAATATAATCACTGAAATTGATACCACTTCCTACTTCAACACCTGAACTAAATAAAGAAACTGTAAATGATTTAGTAGTGAAAGAGAGAGCACAAGAATATCTGCTAATCAATCTGCAGTTATGATGTGCCCGCCCACTTTTGGCAAATCTGTGATGTGTGATGAGCTCTTGAGCTGATTGGGGTTTCCATGGAGATGATGAGGCCAGCTGACTCTATATGAGCCGGAGGTGCCAGTGTGTCTATAGCTGCAATAAGTGTAATGAGAATCACCTCATGTTACTGTGCTTTAGTCACAGAGATATTACTATCTTAGATCTTCTGAGAGCAATTTATAATGAGAACATAATCTGTCATCAACACTGAAGGATATTAATACCGAACCGTATCAGCTGTTAATAAAGATCAGCTGCATTTCACAGCTAAAACAAGCTGATTTTCTTCAATGAATGAATGTGCTACAAATATACTGAGACCAAATCCTGATATCCTGTAATTGTGTTTCCATCTCTGATTTAGAACAAATCTTCTCATATTTTCAACAACAGCTGATAGTGCAATCTGCAAATGACTTTGTACTTCATAAACGTTGAGCCGGCTCATTAATACAACGAGACTGCTAATTTACTGAGAGACTCTGGGATTGTGATGGAGAGACACGAGGAGCCGCTTTTCCTTTCGTTGAGAGCAAACACACAGATGTACGGATCGCAAGACCGAATACAACAGAATTAACCCTGGAATTATTGCTAGCATGACATATTGACTGTAATTAAAAAATATATAGTAAAAATCAAGATATATTTCTGTATTCTGACAAAACCAAGATTCAGTTGAGAATCAAATATTAAAATAAAGCTTTCTTTGACTCCAGGAAAAGCAATAAAAGCACTGATTTGTGTGATGTTGAAAAGACGTAATCTGAAAATGATATTCTGTACAGTACGAGACTTAATTAACCGTCAGCGGTTCATGGGCATCTCCAAACACGTCATTGTCCACCGTGGAAGCAATGCCTCCTGTTTGCCACCATCTTATGGCTTTGGCAGTGGAGACTGAGAGGGCAATCCCAAAATGTCTGCTGGCACACACACACACACACACGTCGCGCGCTTTGCATATGTCACAGCACAATGGCTGCCCGTTACCATGAATACCAATTTTCTAATTAGCACCATTTTCATTGGTTTAGCACCCTGAGCTCCGGCGTATGATTGGTGGTAATCACACTGTCTGGAGATTCTCAGGAGAGCTGCTTTTGATGAACATTTGGCATCTTGTGTTTTGATTCGGCGTCGCATGTACAGTATAAAGAGCATACGGATGAAGACATTGTACTTCTGCATTTCTACAGCAAAAACAAATGTGTTTTATGACTTCTTTAGCTTACACATTACTTAACAGTGCACACATTATAAATACGCTCAATGTTTCACAGTGATACGAAAGAGAGGAATTTTGATTACTTTTGGAGTCACATCAGTGGCATGCATGAAATATGAACAGAAGAAGCACAGATAGATGGCAGACATGAGAAACGCTGTTAATAATTCATTCAGATTTAAGATATTCATGCAGTAATAGGTGTCGTTGATAGTTATGCACTTGTGACCAGATTTAGCTTGTGGCCTTTATTCTTTCTTTTAGACTATAATCAAGTATTGTCCATTTAAAAGTTATTGCATAAGTTTCCATTAAAATTTCCTTGTATGGTATAAATAAAAGATAGCTCAACCAGTAGGTCATGGGTTAAATTCCCCAGGAATCCAATGTATTGTTTGAATCCAATTGTTTGAATGTATGGTAAATGTAAATTTAGACATTACATGTAAATTAGATATAATATGTACCTCTGAATATGAGATATTGAGCTCACCATTATATAAAGTCTTGTTGCATGGATAAACCACTTAAACCACATGGATGAAGACATAGTTTTTGCTTTTCTACAATGAAAACATGTGTCTTATAGCTTAAACACTAGTTTCATATTTCACCCTAAATGCATTTTTAAATGCATATAAATCGCAACAGTGCACACATTTCAAACATGCTCAACATTTCATAGTTTGGTGATACCAAAGAGAGGAATTTTGCTCGCTTTTAGAGTCACATCAGTGGCATGCATGAAATATGAATAAAACTAGTACAGATAGATGGCAGAGACACTGTTAATAATTTACACATTAAGATACACAATAATAGGTGCCACTGATACTCATGTACTATAAAAACTATATAAAACATTTCATAGTACAGTGAAACCAGAGAGGAATTTTGATCATTTTAGAGGCACATCAGTGGCTTGAGCATGAATAGTGGCCTTTATTCTTTCTTTCTAACTACAATCAAATAATGTCTATTAAAAGTTATTGCATAAAATGGCATTAAAAAGTTGCCTGGTATGGCATAAATAAAATGTAGCTCAACCAGTAGGACATGGGTTTGATTCCCCCCCCAAAAGTTTTCTTTCAATCCAATTTGTTGTTTTGTATAATAATGTATGTCAAATATAAATCAATATATTATATGTACGTGTAAATATGAGACATTGAGCTCACCATTATAAAGAGTCTCGTGTCATGTATAAACCACTTTAAAAGACCATATGGTGAAGACTTAGTTCTGCTTTTCCACAGTGAAAACAAGTATGTTTGACTTCTTTAGCTTACACATTAGTTTTTTATTTCACCCTAAAGTGCATTAATATCTGAAGAGTGCGCAAATATTCTGTTCCACATTTCAAACATGCTCAACATTTCATAGCACAGTGATACCAGAGAGGAATTTATCACTTTTTAGAGTCGCATCAGTGGCTGAAGCGTGACTTTTTTTTTGGTAGTGGTCTTTATTCTTTCTTTCTGACCACAATTAGCCATTAAAAGTGATTGCATTAATTGGCATTAAAAATTGCCTGTATGGCGTTAATAAAACGTAGCCCCAACAGAAGGTCATGGGTTCGATTCCCCAGAAATGCATGAACTGATCAAATGTTTTCTTTGACTCCCAAGTTGCTTTGGATAAACATGTAAAGCAAATGTAATTCTAGACATTATATATATATATACACCTCTAAACACGAGATACTGAGCTCACCGTGATGTAGGAAAGCTAACAGAATAGTATGTGTCTTTATTGTGGGTGTAATGTGAAATCTCTGTTTCTCTGTGTGTTAGAGGCAGCTGGAGCTCGGAGTCGCCCGCAGGAGGAAGTGGAGGCAGCGTTGTCTCATGAGGCTGATGCAACATGAGGTGAGTGGAGAGCCAGAGGCCAGAAAAAGGGATGTGAACATCCTCTGTGGACCATTCATAGACACATGCACATGTGCGTGTTTGCTCAAGATGCTCGTAGCACATCTGAGATTTGTTTTCCCACTGCATCCAAAAGCACAAAGATATGCATGCAAATTACAAAAAACATGAGTGGAAAAATAAACATAACAAAACAATATTGGTGGAAAGAGTGGTTGTATAGGGGTTGAAGGTGGGAAACTCAAGCTCACGGGCTGTAAATATTATTATAATGCTATGTTGCAGTGTTAATGCCAATGACGTTTTCAAAAAAAAAGACTTTGTTGCACTACAAGAATTACTGTGGAAATGTACAGAGGAAATGTTTATCGAGCCAGAAGACTCACTGTGTGTGTGTGTGTGTCTGAATCAGGGTGGTTTAGAAAACCAGGCCAAAGGCAACATTAAACCCCTGACCTATTTTTGCAAATCAAGTCAGTCGAATTGGACCGTTACATTAGACTCCCATTGAAGTTCTCTGTGATAGCAGATGCTAATGACGTGATATTTAGATTACAATTATGAAATGGTGGGTCTGCATGAAACTGAAAGCATTTTTGTGTGTGTGTGTGTGTGTGTGTGTTTGCACAGAAATAGGAGTAATAATAGAATAAAACAGCATGCAAATATCAATAAGCAACAACAAAACAATCCACAAATAAATATATTCATATTTTTTCGGCAGCTAATTTGTTGATTGTTGCTAAACATGCACCGCTGTGTAAATATTAGCAACCCAGCTTTCATCAAAATCTTCCTATGCAACCGCAAATGTGTATTTCTGTGTGTGAGGTGGATTTGCACTGGCTCCATTTTCTTTTCTTTTTTTTTTCTTGGTTCCCACCCAGGGAACAAAAGGCATGTGCATAATAAAATCATGCAAATGCATGCAAATTGCAAAGCCAAAATAGGGGTATGGACTTGGTGCTTTCCTTTGTGATGCAATCATCCCCCTCACTGTGTACTTAAAGTGCTGGGTTAAGCAGGAGACAAAATGCTTTGAATGGACCAGAAAGGAGAACAAAAAAGAAAAACAGGTGTCTTTTCCTGTGCGCTAATGTTTTTACGTAAGAAAAAAGAAAGAAAAAGGAAGAAACATTAAATTATCCACCTTTTTGGGAAAAATATTTTGCTAATTCAGAGATAAAAATTGCACACACATTTTTGTTCAACTTTATGTACTAAAATAACTACAACTAAAACTGAAATAAAAATGAATAAAAACAATATAGACAAAAACACACAACAAAGTTACTTAAACTTTATCTGAAATATAATACCATATAACAAACTTTTTATTTCAGCTCATTTTAATTGTTAAAATAAAAAAATAAAAACTGATTCAAAATATTAATAAAAACTATAATAGTATCTCTTATTAAAATCGCTTTGATTTATTTGTTTTTCATTTATTTATATTTTAATACATTTGTATTTATGTTTAAAAATAAATATAACATTCTTAGACCAGAGTTTTGTTTTAAAATAATAGGCACAAAATGCTTCATATTTAGGCCACGTTCTATCTGTTGTCCTTTGCCACATTAAAGTGTTTTCTTACTCCAGACTAGAGGGGCTTCTCTCTCAGACACAATATGGTGAGATGTGCACAGGCCCAGTGTGCAGACAGACGCCTCACAAGCTTCTTATAATGCGTGTCCACATTAACATTCTTGCATGTCTAATGCCGTGCTCGCAGCAGACACACGGTGTCCGGAGAGCGTGTGAATGAGGCCGTTATAGACAGCACCGTCTTAATGATTTATTAATCTGCACGGGCCTCATCTGAATATCGGAGCCTGGATGCTGAGCAGCTCTGCTGGGCAGATGGGCCGACTGCAGACGTTCAGCGCAGTGTGTGTGTGTGTGTGTGCATGTCGCAGTGCTGACGGCCATAGAAACACACACTGCAGAGCTGCACGATATTTCAAAAGGCAACAGACCAGGCTCTGAAAATTTTGAAATTCAGTTCATGTAGTGAGTGTTTTCAGTGGTATTTGTTAATCAGTTGACACATCAATGAAGTGCAGTGAGTAGATTGATAAGCTGATATCATGCAATATGCATGAGAAATTAAATTGAAAGGGAAAAGCTTGAATGCAAGAATTCATCTTTAGTGACGGTTTTAGAAGATGCATTGAGTTTTAGTCCACCAGATCTTGTGTTAAATGCATTTTGCACAAAGTTTGAGGGCTGTTCCATACAGTAAGTGCAGTGATGGTGTGAAGAGGCGCGAGTGTGTGAAACTGGACTTGAAATGTACAGGCTTCATAATACCAGGATTACTTTAAACCCATTTTACACAGGGATTTACATCTGAAATATGTTGTGAAAGTTTGCATCCAAATCATTGATAAAACATGGCTGCATGAATGTACAAGTGTAAGCGAACAGAAACCATTTTGTGTATGTTGTGGTACAGTATAGCTATAACATAACTTAGATTTGATGATATAAACTTCCACAGCAATTTATGTTGCTGTTATTTATGCTATGGGATACAGTATTCGAATATACTGTTCAAAAGTATTGAGTCAGTAATAAAACAAAAATACTTGTATTCAGAAACGATGCATTAAATTGATCAAAAGTGAAATATGTATGCTACATATTTTTTCAAATAAATGTTGTTCTTTTGAACTGTCTATAGAATTGTGAAAAAAAGTATCACAAAAAAAGTAAAGCAGAATAACACTGATTGATAAAAACACTGATTGATAAAAATATATATATATATATTAAAATAAAACATATTTTACATTTTTTTTTTTTATCTTTTGGTTGAATAAATTTCAGTCTTGGCAAGCATAAAAGGCTTCAAAAACATAAAAAGATAATCACACTGACCCCAAACGTTTAAACGGTATCATGCATTTTAAATGTTATGTATTTGAATGACTTGTATAGCAATGCAACACATCTTTTTGCATTGGCAAACAGCAGTTATACAAGATCAGTGAAAAGGTCTGAACTATATCTAATGCATGAGGACATAGTCAAACTGTTGTTAAATTGATAGCCATGTAAAACTTCCTCCCATGCTGCTCATATTAGCAAGACAAATTATGGCTATCAAGCATATTAAAGCATATTTATCATTGTGTTGGTATATATATATACAGTATATATATATATATATATATATATATATATATATATGTATGTATGTATGTATGTATGTTTGATAAGAAGTAATGCAACGTGTAAACACACACATACACACAAATGAAAATGTGACAGGAGAAGCTATTTTCTGCTTTTAAACACTCTGCTAAACATATATTAGATTAAGTGCAGAGGATATACCAAAACCATGTTTTGAAGCACAAAGGCCTTATTTTAGGGATGTTCAATCATTTTGCATGCTTTTTTTTTTTTTTTTACAATACTGAAGTTCAAGTCCATACTTGTCTTTTTCCAGACAGTTTTCATTTAATGTCTCTCTGCTGAAGTGAGTGGCGATTAAGCAGCAATATTTCAGCCCTATGAGAGACGCTGCTCTCTCTCGGGTCCCATGATGGAGTTCTGTGTTAAGAGTGGCGATGGAGAGAGAAGTGAAGGAGGGGAGGACACATTGGAGGGGGCTTACGGTGGTCCAGTCAAAGGGTCCATTGTGCTGGGGCGAGGAGCAGAGTTAATCAGGAGACCCAACAGTAATCAACGGTAGAGTTTGGGTCGGACAACTGCTTGGGTAAACATCCATTGTTCTTGGGCTGAGGTACCAAACAATGCCAGCATTGTCCCCGGGTCT
The DNA here is from genome assembly GCA_023376895.1 of Aspiorhynchus laticeps. Classification (NCBI taxonomy): domain Eukaryota; kingdom Metazoa; phylum Chordata; class Actinopteri; order Cypriniformes; family Cyprinidae; genus Aspiorhynchus; species Aspiorhynchus laticeps. The sequence continues at coordinate 28,873,862 of CM041812.1, forward strand.
CTCATTAGGGTGTGCTGGGGGTTACGAGCTCTCGGCTCGGGCTGTTAAGAGCTTCGGAAGCGGATGGGAACCAGAGGGGTAAAGCTGAGCGGAGGGGGAGAGGAACAGGCCTCTCACAGTCCCTTCGCCACAAAACCTTTTGGCCATGGGCCGCACAAGCTGCAGGAAAGAGAGAAAGGCCAAGCTTGTCATGACATCTTCACGTCAAAATCTCACGGAAGGCTCTCGTTGGAGAGGGGGGCGGGGGGAGTTCACAACAGGAGAGGATGACATGAAAATCCATTAGAAAGGGAGTCATGGTCATCTATAACCAATATCAATAAAATCCAGATGGTGTCCACATGAAATATATCCTATTTTCATTCTGTTGCTAGTGAAAATATGCTTTTTAAAGCAATAAAACCCTTAAGTAAAAAAACAACAACTTAAAAATAATGTATACTCAAAAGCAGAATGTATCAATTAAACTGAAATGAACAAATGTCATTAATGTGTGAATACACTTAAAAATTTGTCTTCCAAGCCATGTTTTAGCCTCACCCTGATTCATTATGGTAAACTTACAATAAGCCTATGATATTTTATAAACGTCAGGGCCGAGTTATTGCTTGCTTTTGTCATTTGTCCGTGTGTGTTTACGTCATGTCCGTAAATAAAGAAAAAGCAAGTTTTTTTTTGTTAGATATGAACAAAATGTCATTAATGAGCGAAAAATCCACTAAAAATGGATTCAGAGATGTGCACTAGGGACTGTGCATGCGCACTGGCTGGTCTAGACTGAAAAATAAGCTGCTTTTACGCTATTTGAGCAAAAATAAACAACATTTATGAGACCGTTGTCATTGGTGATTTCAAATGTGGAATTTAATTGTAAGCTAAACAGTTTTGGATAATTTGATGTTGCCCATTCAAAGAGATAGAAGCTGCACTTGCATGCCGAGAGGCGTTTCAAAGATAGCCGCCGCTTGACATGACTTGCCTTAAAGGGACTTTGGTATTAACATAGCATGTTGAGCCGGCTCAGGCATAGCCTGACAAAATTAAAACTTGTGCAAGACTACAGGGAAAATACTGTTTTCCAACGTAACCGTAAAAACAATTGATAAACACTCTTTTTACCTGCAGCATTTTGAGAGCAGAAAACAGTTTAACAAGAGTGGTATTACCTCAATTTTTCATAACTTAAGATACTTTATACATTTCATGTTTCATATGAATTACGGTAATATGAATTAGTAATGCAAAAATTCAAGTTAAAGGTCCTTATGACAAAATGATGACTATTAATAACACATTAAAAGCTTAAATTGTGTGGAAATATCACAATTACAAAATACATGATTTTTAATGGTGTTTCCTGTGTGTGTGACCTCCTGATTCAGAGAATTCTGGATTCATCCGAATCTGGGTTCCAGCCTTGGCACACACATGTTGTTCCTATTCTAAGCACTCAACAGAGAGAGAGAGAGGTTCATGTAACACTCTCTCATGAAGAAAGCATGTTACTGTAATTAGACAGCGGATGAGTTTGGCACAAGGATAATTTCCCCCCAAACCCTTTCATCTTCCTGTTCTCTCCCCCACCTAATTTTACATAATAGTAAGACACGGCAGGCATAAAATCTCTCCTTAAGTCATGACATGGCCTCTATATGTGTGTTTAATGAGTATGTATGTGCTGAAAATGGGGGTCTTTTGTTCGTTTTAGAATCTGTGAAATTTCTGAGCGCTGTGAACCATTTATCTACTATTTTGTGTGTGGGAAAATGGACGCTCTTTCGTGCCATTGCTTCCGTCGGTAGTATCTCTGTTATCTCAGAAAGCACATTGGGTTGAAATCTCATCGTATAATTCGGCTAGTGTGTGAAATGGGAAAAGAGGAACTAGCGTCCGCCACCCCGAGCCATTAAACCAGGACCGGGCTCGGAGAAAGGGAACTCGGCGCTCTGGTTTGTGATTAGCTCCATTGTTGGAGATATTTTGAGGTTCGTTGGTCTCAGATAATGTTCCCTAATGAGTTCACACGAGCTTCGCTGAACCTTGTGTACAGAGGTTATAGGGGTCTCTCCAAATCCTGCTTAATACTATATAAAAGACTACATAAGACCCTGTCAGGGCCGTCATGCCCAAGACATCACATTTGATTGGATTGTGAAAAGAGCCTGAGATATTATTGGTTAATTTGGTTTACTTCACCTTGGTTACATCAGCAGGAAAGGTGTCAGGCAGAAAAAAAATATTAATTTTTGCTAAAAAATTATGAAAATGTTTATTCTTTACAATAACATGCACTGTTGAATCACTTAGATTTAAAATCAGTTTTAGTTTATGAAAACAAACACTTCATGTGCTTATGAATAATTTTCAATAAGACCAAAAACGTTATTATAGTAAATATAACAAATTTTGATTTTAATGTCATTCAACATAACTGTCCATATAAAATACATTTTAAACATTGGTGTTAAAAAAACAAATAAAACTCTCATATATATTACATGTGCACTTATGAATTATTTACAAGATCAGAAACAATTTGTGATGTGATTAAAAATAATGTAAATTAAAAATTAACTGTCCATATAAGTTTGTTTGTTTGCTCTTTAATCGCGATTAATTGTATCCAAAATAAAAGTTTTGTTTACATAATATATGTATGTGTACTGTGTATATCTATGTATATATAAATACAAACACATGCATGTATACATTTAAGAAAAATATGGTATGTTTATATATTAAATATATTTATATATAATATAAAATATAAGAATATAAATGTATATACGTGTGTGTGTGTGTGTTAATATATATATATATATATATATATATATATATATATATATATATATATATTTAAAGAATTATTTCTTCTTTTGAATAGTGTGCGCTAATAAATATTTGACAATAAGTCCAGAAACACTGTAAATAACTGCATAAGTCTGTCCATCAATTTTCCCAAACTAACATAGAAAAAATATTTATTTTTTGTTTTTTAATTTCAAATATATTTAAAAAAATATTTTTAATACATTTTTTTTTTATATACAGTATGCATAATCATATACAGTACATTCTTCCAGCTTTATATGTTAAATATTTAATGTAAAATATTTGCTGGCATTATTCTCTGATATGAGTTTTATGGCAACACTTCCTGTTGTTGTGACCTCATGGCTGCGTCTGGCATGAGCCGAGAGATAAACATAATTATGACATCAGTTTCTCAAGCTGCCACCGCTTTGACTGCTGTGTGGAGGATTCAGACTTGAGAAAATGACACACGCTAGTAAAGCACAATGAAAAGAAAGGCGTGAGTGTGTGAGTGTGTGTGTGTCGTCGGAGGGGGTGGTGGTGTTACACTACACCAGTGTTGTATGCGATATGCTGGATTAGACTGGACAAAAGTATGCAAATATTGTTGCTCAGTTCTTCCAGGCTTTGTGAGACAGTTTGACAGTAAAAGGAGACGAGATGCATGTGAGGTTTTGTCGACATCTGTGATGCTAACCTTGGGAAACTGTACCCTAATTAGCATAAGAATAATTGATACATTAAATTAGTCTTACAATGTCAGGGTTGTGTAGGAGAGAAGTACAGACATAAAGGATTTAGAAGAATTACAGAGAAATAAATCTGAATTTTATGTATGATCAATTAAATACAAACATCAAGGCTATAAAACAATAAGAGAATTAAACAACCAATGAAACTGACTACAAACACACTAAAACTATTTTTAATAAAAAAAAGAGAAATCAAGAATATTATGTATATTTATATATTTATACATTCTTCATTTTCAGGGTTATAACTAAAACTAAAACCGAAAATAACATTAAAACCATTAAAAAAACCTTTTGGTTAATTGAAATAAAATAACTCTTAACTGTAAAAATGTATAAAATATAAACTTTTAATTTCACAATTTCTAATTTTAATTTAGTTTAATTTGTTTTACTAAAATAGCTAAAACTTAAAAAAAAAAGGCAAAACCACACAGCCAAATGACTAAAAATGCAACTAAAATGAAAATGGAAACTATAAAAATAAAAACTAATTCAATAAAAAAATAATAATAATAAAATACAAATTTTTATATATATATATATGTGTCTATTATTAAGAGAAAATTTATATGATGATTTATTTAACAAATTATATAATCTCACTGCAACTATACAATGATTTTTCTGACTTTCATCATTACTAACTTATTCTAAATTAAGACTTCTATATTAATAGGAATAAGGTATACCTCTAAAAAGATAACATAAAGGCCAGTTCTTTGTCAAGTTATGCATCAGACAAGTATGCAATGACCTGAGAAGAATCAAGAGGCCAAAAGCACTTCATATTCATAACGTTTAAGAGATATTTGTGCATCAAGTAGATTTGTGCTGAAAGGATGGCGGTGATGTGTTAACAAGACTGACTCCTCCTGTGAGCACACACTCTCAGATTCATAACCCTTAAAATAGCATTTGTACCTGTAAAAGCTTCTCATGTTGGCTTCGGCTAAGCAATATATTTCTCCATCATCCAGAGAGCGTTTCATACACCTGACACAACACAGGATCCGCTGAACTGAAAACACACGATAGTTACATTGATAAATTCATATCCTGACTGTAATTAAAGGATTAAACGCCATCGCGTTCCCTCATCATGATCAATGATGGTTTAATTTCACTCAGAAATGAATATTTCCGCATCTCATTCCCACGTCTAGTGTAATGAGTGAACAGAGCAAGTTCACCATAGCCAAAGGCCAAATGACACGATTTTTCACAATAGAAAAAAATCAGACAAATGCAAAGGAACAGTACTAGAAAATGAGTTTCTGCTGATCCATCAAGCTTGTATTTGTCTTCTGTGGAATTCAGTTTCCTTCCAAACGTCCTCCTGAACTAATCACAGCGTGTTCATTAATTACATAACTAGATACATAACTTATAATTACATAACTAGATTACATAACTCATAACTAGAGCCAGCACATGTAGACAAACGTCAGCAAAAATCAGATAGCATGCATGTACTTCGTGTCTGAAACGGTTTTCATCTTACAGTTATAGCTCAATATTTTTGTCTTTCTAGGAATGGAAGACAAATGAAGGATGCTAAAGGAATCATGGGAGGGATGTGATCTGGATACTGAATATAACATCAATCAGAGCTCACGTATCATCATACGAAGATGCTTCAATCAAATGGTAAAAAACTATAATAGAAATAAAAAAATCCTTAAATGTATATGTATAAAACTACATTTTTTAAATAAAAAGAATATTTGATCCAAATATATGTATATACACTCTTAAAAATAAAGGTGCTTCAAAAGGTTCTTCAAGCGATGCCATAGAAGAACCATTCAGTCAAAGGTTCTTTAAAGAACATCTTTCTGACCTTTTTATAATCTGAAGAACCTTCTTTCACCACAAAGAAGCTTTTGTGACACAGAAAGATTCTTCAGATGTTAAAGGTTCTTTATGGAACCATTTAGACAAAAAGGTTCTTCTATGACATCATGAAGCAGCTTTATTATAAAGAGTGTATCTCTGCCGCTCAAAAGTTTGGGATCAGTAAGATTTTTAATGTTTTTTAAAGAAGTTTCTTCTGCTCATCAAGGCTGTATCTATTTGATCAAAAATACAGAAAAAAAAACAGATTTTGTGAAATTATTGCAATTTAAAATGTTTTCTATTTTAATATACTTTTAAAATATTATTTATTTCTGTGATGCAGCGCTGAATTTCCAGCATCATTACTCCAGTCTTCAGTGTCACATGATCTTCAGAAATCATTCTAATATTCTGATTTATAATCAATGTTGGCAACCGTTGTGCTGCTTCATATTTTTGACGGGACCTGTTTTTTTTTTATTTTAGGATTCTCTGATTAATAAAAAGTTAAAAAAGAACTGCATTTATTTAAAAAAGAAATTGTGTTTCAATATACAATGCTATTCAAAAGAAAAAACTTTTTTTTTTTAAGAAATTAATACTTTTATTCAGGAGGGATGTGTTAAATGAATAAAAAGTCATAGTAAAGACTTATATTGTTAGAAAAGATTTCTATTTTGAACAAATGCTGCTCTTTTTAACTTTGGATTCATTAAAGAATCAAAGAAAAAATTATCACAGGTTCCAAAAAACAATATGAAGCAGCACAACGGTTGCCAACATTGATTAAAAATCAGCATATTATTATGATTTCTGAAGGATCATGTGACACTGAAGACTGGAGTGATGATGCTGGAAATACAGCGCTGCATCACAGAAATAAATAATATTTTAAAGTATATTCAAATAGGAAACCAATATTAGAAATTGCAATAAGATTTCACATTACTGTTTTTTTTCTGTATTTTTGATCGAATAAATACAGCCTTGATGAGCAGAAGAGACTCCCTTAAAAAACATAAATTAAAAACCTTACTGATCCCAAACTTTTGAGCAGCTATGTGTGTGTGATATATATATATATATATATACCAACCAATATTTTAGAAATGTAAGGTTTGAAGACATTGGAGACATGTATATTATATTTAACACAATGCATATGCTTGTTTTTTTGTTTTTTTTATATGCATGTGTATTTTTATGATGATGTATAAAGATTTACACATTTTTAAATAAACATTTATATTTGATCAAAATATGTCTTTCTTTTTTCATGCCACTGTTCAGGTGTGTGTGTCAATCTATAAACTCAATGGTCCAAATATCACAGATCATAAAAGCATGTCAGTTTGCATGAATGAATGATACGAGTGTAGCCTCACACCTCAGGACTCATGATATGTTACTAAACCCAATGAAGCAAAAGCCTTTAGTTTGCATAATTAGTGGGCTAATCATATTCAGGTTATTTAGGGGGAGTGGCATTCCTATTCTAGAGAGTGTTTGATTGGACAAAAATGTGCATATATATATATATTCCATTAATTTTATTTTCCCAGAAGAGAACATATTTAAATGCATATCTGCTAAATGTTTTGGAGCTCTTTAAGCTTTAAATAAAAATGTACTTCAAATTGTGCAGCAAATAATATAATTGTTTACATGACTGTGTTGTGGTAGACAAGATATGGAAAAAAAAAAATCTACATATTGACTTTAAAAATGTTGGAAAACCAGTAAAAGCTATTCAAAATATTGTCATTAAAATGAAAAGGGAAAAAACTGAACCTAGATAATTAACGCACCATTATGAATGATTAGCCAGTATCAGCATCATTGAGTTGAGGGCTCTAGTGTCCGGTCAGTGCGTGTTTGTGAGTGGACGCTGGTCCTCATGTTAATTCATCCTCTCAGGAGGCCCTTGTTAGACGAGGTGCTGCTGAAATGAATTAACATGATTCACAATCTACTCCACAGCCTGCAGGTGAGGAGAACCATCATGTCTCTTCATAAAGACTGTGCCTGTCCAATCAGTGTTTCTGAATGTGGTGCTTATATTTACTCTCATTAAACTCTAAACAAGCTGATAATGATCAAATAACCAGCAGAAGTGAACAATGCTCTTCCAGTAATTAGTTTACATCTCTTATGAATGGAGAAGCCAGCAGTGAGCAGCACATTAGCCGTCTCTGGAGAAATGTGTGCATGTTTTGTCTTTCTGCATAACTGCAATAATTATGTTTTTGAACATGTTCATCTGGCTAAAAGTTCTAAAGTGGAACATATTTGTTGTATTTCAGGAAAAGTCCAAACGTAATAGCTTATTTCAGCTTGGTGTAATATGAACTGTACAAATATATATATAAATACTATTTATAACTATATTTGTAAATATATAATATAATATAAAATAAGTAATATATACAGTACAGTATATATGAGGTGATTTATAAATTTTGTTTCTGAAAACCTAAGCGCATACTTAAGCAAAACATGAATCTCAGTGTTTTTATTATGTATAACACACACACACACACACACACTACACTCATTCTAGAGAGCATTTAATTTGGAAAAAACATATGTATATGCCCCTACAGTCAAGATATTTTACCTGAAGAGAAAGTAAATATGCATGTCAGCTTGTAGTTTAATCAAGTACACTAGCATATATATTGTCATAAAACAGGCTTGGACTACACTAATTTTGATTTCATGGGGTCTTAAAAAATTTCAATAAACACATTTGCTATTGAAAATACATAAAAGAGAGTTTGGACATGAAGGTGTGTATTAACTTTTGAAAAAGGAATAAAAATGCATATGATTTCTATGCTAAATTGGCAAGTGTATATAATTTATCTAAACAAAAACGACAAAACTTTTCATATTTTCCCATGAGCTATGGGGGAAGCTAAACCATGGCTTAACATATCCAGAGAGCATTAAAGCTGGACATCTCAATGGACAGAGGGTGGGCCGGGCTGTCTGCTTGTGTGCAGAATGGTTTGGAGACAGACTATTGTCCCGCCACGGTCTCAAACCCCACTAGAGTCTCTCCCCCATTCTTAGAGTCAGACAAGACTAAGAGGTTTCCACATTCACGTCCACCTCAACTCTCTCCCCACTTCACCGCAGCAATGCATGATACCAGCTCACTTCAGCCCGCAGAGGAGGCCAGACTGCAGCTGCCCGTCTGGGGCCGCATGAAAGAACGGGGTGTTTTTCGGTTGGGGTGGAGAGGGAAGCTGTGAATGCCCTCCCAAAGAGAGATGAGGCATATTGAAAACTATATTAAATTACCCTGATTAACAATTTAGCCACGAACAGGAGAGGCAGGGAGGGGTTCTATTGGCAGAGCCAAAGCCTATTCACCGCCAGAGCGGCGGGGTCGAAAGGTCCCCCAAGTTCACAGGCTCTGCGGCTTTGTTATGCTAACACACAATCTCAAATCAGCAGCCAAGTGGAGTGTGAAATAGAAATGATTCCTTGAGAACTTTCAGCGAGTTTGTCGTCCACACCACCTCCTCCCCCAAGACCAGGGGTCCGCCGGCTGCTCCTGCCATGTTAAAAACTACTACCTCCATCCAAAACGACTTCAAAATGGCAGAAGAAGTATTTTGATGACTAGTTCATTATAGTTTTTTTGTGCGTCAAATCACATTTGTATTTTTGCATGCTTGAGAATATAGAAGCTTGTTTTCACAACGGGGTAAAAAAAAAAGGTAAATGCCACTTTTAATCTCACAATTCAGACTTTTTTCTCACAGTTCTGAGTTCATATCTCACAGTTGGTAATTCTGAGTCAGAATTGCGAGATATACAGTAAACTCAGAATGGCTAGATACAAACTCACAGTTCTGACTCTGTTCTCAGAATTGCGAGTTTATATCTGTGAAACTCACTGAAAAAGTCCGAATTGTGAGATTGAATGTCACTGTAACGGTTTAAATGTTTTATTCTGCACCACAGAAACAAAAGAACATTATTTTGAGATGTAGACTTAGAATTCTGAGAAAAAGGTCGAAATTGTAAGATGTAAAACAATTTTAGAAAAAAATATCAAAATTCAGAAATTATATCTCACAATTCTGAGTTTATATTTCAGAAAAACAGGTTTCCATGTCTTGTCCATAGAGTCTTTAACTTCTGATACTTTTGATTTCTGTTCAAACTACCAGATTTCACTGTTTTCTCTGTTATATTAGGTCTAGGAAACTACAACATCTTTTAATTTTCCTACTTTTCATGTACATTTTATAGAGAGATTTTATTGTTTTACTCTAGTCCCAAACCAAGTTTGTTTGAAGATTTAGAAAATTGTCAAATTATTTGTGGTTTGACTTCATTTTGATGGTCCCTTTAACACAGGGATCTCCAACCCTGCTCCTGGAGAGCTACCGTCCTGCAGACTTCAGTTCCAACCCTGCTGCAACACACCTGTCTGTAATTATCAAGTAGCCCTGAACACCTTGATTAGCTGCTTCAGGTGTGTTTGATTGGGGTTGGAGCTGAAATCTGCAGGATGGTAGCTCTCCAGGAGCAGGGTTGGAGACCCCTGCTTTAACACATTCTGTTTTGTTAGTAGAGTATTTGTAGACTGCTAGGGTTAGATTAAGTTGACATGTACTTGCAAAGTTACTTAGTCAGGAGAATGTCTGTAGAGAGATCATCACAATAAACAGTTAACAGTCTACTAATACTCTAATGACAGTTACTTGACTTGTAAGTGCAATGTTACTTATAGTCAACAGAATGGACCATCAAAATAAAGTGTTACCTTATTTGTAATAATCTTTGCAAAGAGTGAAATCATCATAAATCATTTGTTGATTGTGTGTGTGTAAATGAAAACAAACGATGAGCTCTCGTGTGACATTGATTCCCTCACTGTCAACAGTTTTACTGCTAATAAAGTTTTTTCAAAAGTTCAAACGTTTAGCCTACTTGGTTAACAAGTAAACAACAACGTCAGTGAACAGCATGCTTGAGATCAAAATCAAGGTAAATATCACTTGTCATATTCTATTCAAACTGCGGTTTTGTCAAATTATGCATTGTTTAATTGTATTTAGGATGCACAAAATGCAAGCCATGAAATTAGCCTTAGCAAGAAAAATGTGTTTTTATCTCATTTCTACCATAGAGTGCTATTAAACACAAACCATAATAGAGATATGGTGAAAATGTTTAAGACAAAATTGCAAAAAAAAAAATATTTCTCCTGTGGGGCATGTATAGCCCACAAACACACACCGTTGGACATTGCTAGTAGACAAAATAAGCTATGAAGAGTATGAAAATTGTGTTTTAAAGGAGGTCCAGAGTGCCCATAGTTGAAGAAACACAAATACATGTGATTTTAATGCTGAATGTCCACTGGGAGCTGCTTTGCGTCCTTGGGGAGCCATAGAGCCGCTCCACACTACAAGTAACTGATGGGTCAACCATTGTTTATATGACTCGCCCTCATAGGTCACATTCAGTGATAATCAATGACCCTCTATGATGTGCAGTGGATGATGTCTCTCTTGGGTCTCATTTGTGACACATTCATTGATAGCAGAAGGTGAATGTCATTGTCAGTTATGGATCAAGTCAAGGAGATGGACATCCACTATATGATAAACAATTCAGTCTGAAAATTGAATCATTTTTAGAATAGGTCTATACTTTGTAAGTGCTATTTTAGAATAGTGCTTTTAAGATTAGGACTTAATCACATTAGCTCAACTGAATATGAAAATGCTGAACATTTACTCACTATCAGGCTGTCCAAGATGTAGATGAGTTTGTTTCTTCATCAGAACAGATTTGGAGAAATTTAGCATTACATCACTTGCTCATCAATGGATGCTCTGCAGTGAATGGGTGCCGTCAGCATGAGAGTCCAAACAGCTGTTAAAAACATCACAATAATCCACACCACTCCAGTCCATCAGTTAATGTCTTGTGAAGTGAAAAACTGCATGATTGAAAGAAACAAATCCATCATTAGGATGTTTTTAATTTTAAATGAGCCCTGTATCCATAATATTGTTCCTCCAGTGAAAAAGTCATCTCGTCTGAATCAGGAGAGAAATATGCACAGATCATTCACAGTTTACAAGCAAAATAGCATAAAACAGTTCAAAACAAATATGTGGGTGGATTTTGATGTGAGAGGACAGGCAATGAATGCTTTCACCTGAGGAAAGGTTATTATGGATTATGGACTCATATTTTATGGATTTAAAGTTATAATGTCTTAATGATGGATTTGTTTCTTACAAACATGCAGCTTTTCACTTCTCAAGACATTAACTGATGGACTGGAGTCATATGGATTATTGTGATGTTTTTATCAGCTGTTTGGACTCTCATTCTGACGGCACCCATTCACTGCAGAGGATCCATTGATGAGCAAGTGATGCAATGCTACATTTCTCCAAATCTGATGAAGAAACAAACTCATCTTGGATGGCCCAAGGATGGGTACATTTTTAGCAAATTTTCATTTTTGGGTGAACTAATTATACATTTGTTTAGAAAAATGATTTAAATCAGCAGGTTAGTGACATTTTTGATGTAACTGGCAATGGTCATTTTAATATAGAACAATTAAAACTAAACTGTTAATAACAGGAATGTCTTAGTTTGTCCTATTCGCTCGCTCTCAGTGTAGACGGGGTGTTATAGTTACCCCCTATTTCTTTTTACTTTCTCCTCTCTCTCTTTTTTGGGATAATTGCCAGAGAAAATTGCGCAGCAATTTCAGATTTATGTAGCACTTTGAATACATTCTCCCCCTCTCAAGTCTGATTGGTATCCAACCGCCTGTTACCATGGTAATGACAAGATCATTTTCCTGTAGCTCTTTGTGAGGTGGCCTTTCTCAGATGACAGGTTAAGCAGACGTGCTTGACCTGCGGGGGCAGATCTATTGCCACCCTTACATTATTTTATCTCGCCAAGGAGACGAAATAAGGAGAACAAAATTACATCAAAAGTTCAAGAATTTCCTCACGATTCTGATGAAATGAAATAAGCAGCGCGGCTTCCTCTTACATGTAGCAGTACCATGGTGCAGTAATGGCCTGTAATACCGTGGTATATATTCTGATGTATACACTGCTATTATACTCCAAGGCACTTCAAAAATACCATGGTACATGCCTAAAAACATGGTACTACCACAAGCCCATGGTGCCTTTGTGGTATTATTTTTTGTTAGTGTTGTGTGCAGTGTTATTTTGATATTATTTCTATGCTATTATAGTATTTATTCATATTTTTAATTACCTTTTATTTTTATTATTTTAGTTTTAATTTTATCAATTTTAGTACCTCAGCATAAACTTTATTTATTTATATATTTAGATGATTATTTTTTGGTATTAATTAAAAATATCATCTCTGGTTTTGTGTTAATGCATTGAAGTGATGTACTTGAAGTAGTGGTAAATTTACCATGGTAATTTCTGTAATGGAGAATAGAATTCTACATAAATAATACAATTCTACACTTACTGTTACCGCATAGTAAATTCATATTTTTTAATGCATATATGATGGCTAATCTCAAGATACTACAGTTTTACTGTGGTATTTTGATGGAAACTAGGAGTATCATGGATGTACACTAACAATTGATCCTGGCTTTCTTTAACTCAATCTTTTGGTTGTTTTCTTTGTAAATTATGTTTTTATTAGTCTTCATATTACATAACAAAGCGGGCAATGATGGTTACCATGGTAAAATGGTTTTTAATAGTACATTACCATAAGTAAACAACATCATAAATAAGGTTGATCTTGCTTTAATAAGACGTGTGCTCGGTTTAGCCATACATAAGGAAAGTCACAGCCGTACATGGTTTACAATCTCCGTAGCAACAACTGGATCTCTTACTGTTTAAAAGGGGCCCTTGGGCCCCCGCTGACTTAAACCCAAGCCTGGGGCCAACATAATGAGCCTGTGATCGGCTCGTCAAACAAGAGCTTCATACCCCATGAGCTCAAGAACACTGCAGTGAATCTACAGCCGCAACACAATTAGAGCACATGCACCAGAGGTTTTCCACGGCATGCTTTAGCTGAAGCCGAACCAGTTGGTGACACATTAAAGAAAGATAAAGCAGCCTATTTGTACTTGTGTTCAGTGTGATTTCAGAGAAGAATAACTTTCATGGAAGTCCACTGTATTCCTGCCAACAGTGCTGATTACATGTCATCTGGACTACGTAAACAGATTCCAAACATTTAGTACTTGTGATTAGAAAACATTATAAGATTAGAATATATTACTAAACACTGCTGATGTATAACTGCCAAGAATATTTAAAACTTGGTAAGTGTTTGTCCATGTTATTGCTATTTTTATGTTTGTTGCATGTTCATGTGATGCAGGGATTCCCAAATTTTTAACCCCTTTGACCTAAAATATTTCTTTGAGGACCCCTGAGATTTAATATTTCAATAATTTAACAACACATTTGCATGTTCTCTGATGTTGGGTAATGGTCACGTTGACATGAAGGTAAACAAATAAAATTTATAAACATGTTAAGTCAAAAATAATCTAAAAGTAATCCAAAAATAGTCAGAATGCATTTCCTAAAATGAGATAACATTTAACAAAGATAACAAATCTACTGAGATAACAAATCTAGATAACATTACTGACTATGTCATTTGTAATCAGGAACAGACAGTTTGTAGGTAATCTATGCAGCACTAGCTGGTTTGGAACAAAGTAATCACTTAATATCGACACTCTTGTTATGTAGATAGATCTACATGGTATGTTGTCACAGGTCCTGTCGCGAGCGCTTGAAGAGGTGAGAGGTGACGTGTCTGAGAAATTTGCAGCCTTCAATTATCCGTGAGTAGAGTCAAGTCTCTTAACTCTCCTAATGTATCGAGACGTTGCTATTACCTCTGTGATCTACATCACACCTAATGCACACTCAAGCATCTGAGGGTGCTTGACGCCCGGCGGAAGTGACATGAGAGATGACGGACTATTTTTGTTACGAGGAGGACAATGTGAAGACCAGAGCAGAGGTTATCTGAGATATATCGGTATTTTGATCATTTGGTTTCATGGATAAAGTTTGTGGCATTTTTGAAGTTTCAATATCTGTTAAATTGAAAAAAACAAGTTTATTTTAGATGAAAAAGCATTAAAGATTGTCATGCAGTGTGAGACTTGTACAAGGACTTTCAGGGGGGTCGATTTTTGAAAGAAATTCAGATAGGACATTTTTAGGGTGCAATCTGTTGAGGTTTTGCTTGAATCTTTTCATGCTCTTAGTGCAGTCAGCTGACTTGAACTAACTTAAAAACCTTTTCCTGAGAGTCTATAATAATAAAAAGCCAAACGATGACAGTGTTAATGTTTCAGGGATCCTAACGAAAAAACACCCTTTATCCTCAGACAAAAGAAAACATTAATTGTGGTTACGGAAATGTTTGAATTATGTAAAAATAACTTTGAGTCAAGCTTGCTTATGCTTAACATAGTGTATTAATGAATACTGTTGGCTGTATGACAGATTGCTTGTGATGTTTCTCATTTGTTAGTCACTTTGGATAATAGTGTCTGCTGAATGAATAAATGTAAATGATACAAATATTCTCAAATAACAGATTTGGGTGTGGAAAATTAGCCAAAATTTAAGTCGTCTGCTCTAGCACTCAAATCTCATTTGCATATTCACATCTGGTGTTTCTCAAGCCAATTAGTAAATTAGATTGTGGTTACAGTGGAAGGTTTTTTGTTTCTAAGCAAATAATGACTTAAGTTATAAGCTACGCTGCAGAAAAGATTTTCTTCCTCAGTATTTTTTTGTTTTGTTTATTTTTAAGTGAATATCTATATATTGTCAAATCAAGATAAATTTTCTTCAGAAACAAACAAAAAGAAAAGTATCGAAATAAATGACAGTGCTTAAACCAATTAAGGAAACACATCTGTAAATGGGGTAAGAAAAAATTACTTTATTTAAAGAGAAAATAAGTTTATTTTTCTTACCTCATTGGTAGACATTCTTCTTGTTTTAAGCATAAAATCTCTTAATTTTGATATATTTTTCAGAAAACAAGACTTATCTTCTGTCATTTTGTTTCTCAAATAAATGTATCTTGATTTGAGAATGTTTAGATATCTTTTTTCAGTGTAATGTGTGATGAAAAGACTTCAGAGGACTTCAAATAAAGTGTTACTGACACTACTTTCACAAATGTAAATCCAACCAGTTTGAAACAACAACTCAATTTAAAGCATGGCTAAACAACAATTCTGTATTTAATTATTCTGTATTTTACCAATGATAAATGCATCTATGCACTGCAAGTTATTCTTTCTTTCACAAACTTTGAATTCGGGTATGAATTTGGAGCCCTATCCCAGAAATCTGTGTGTCACCGGTGTCACTGATCTCCCCGCGGGGGGGAACAGGCCAGGATCTGAAGGGCGGTTTCTGACAGCTTGTGCACATTCACTCAAAGTGCTGCTTCACAAAAGACCTCCGCAGCAGCTCTACAGACCTAATTGTTCAGAGCAGTCGGTCCTGAGAGTCGAGCCGACCCTCTCCAGCACCCAGTAATCACTGCAGCAAAATCTGACCCAACACAACACAAAAAAATTCAAGTCAAATATAGGCATTTATTAATATTAGTATGAACTCTACAGGCCAGATTAATAGTTTCATGCTCTCGGTGACGATAACTCACTTCACGATTCACAATGTACTTGGAGTGTTGCATGTGAACCCATGTTTAACGCAGTCTGGGTTGAAATTTCTTTTGCTTTGCGTACTTTTCTTCATGGTTTTTGTACCAAGTGACTGCTGCAAAATGTTGGAGAGTTTACATGAACACAAAGTCTTCGGTGTGAGGTGTCAAAAACAAAATATGTAGAAAGCATTTTCTTCTCCCTTTTAAAAGGAATAACTGTTTGATTGTATAGTTAGTTTGTACTTTCCTTTTTTTTCTGCTGTCCAGTTGAGAACCACTCATTGAAATCATGTACACATTCAAAAGTTTTGAGTCTGTAAGTCTGGAGTCTTAAATGCTTTTAGAAGTCTACTGAGGATGCATTTATTTTTGTATTTATTCATAATTATATTTATTTTTATCATTAATATATTATTATATAAATAATACTGTAAAATTGTAAAATACTTTTCTAATTTAAATCAGCTGTTTTCTATTTGAATATATGTTAAAATGTAATTTATTCCTGTGATGAAATGCTGCATTTTCAGCATCATTACTTTAGTCTTCAGAGTCACATGATCCTTTAGAAATAATTCCAATATGCTAATTTAGTGCTTAAGAAACATTTATTATATCATCAAGGTTGAAATTTGTGCTGCTTAATATTTTTGTATTTTTTTCTGGAGTTTTTTATAAGTATAAAGTAAAAAAACAAAAAAAAAGCATTTATTTGAAATGTAAATATTTTGTAACAATTTTAAAGTCTTGACTGTCTTTAAAGTCTTTACTGTTTTGGTCAGTTTGGATCCTTGCTGAATAACAGAATTAATTTCTTTCTATAAAAATAAATAAATAAATTACTGACCCCAAACTTTTGAATGGTAGTGTAACATGACTCGTGCAGAAAAGAAAAAACTTTTTTTTCCAACATATATCCATAGGATTAGCTGATCGTACTGCATTAGCATTAAAAAAAAATGAGCTCACATCCATCCAGCTGTGCAAAACCTAAAGGTTTTTAGTGTGTTCGAGACGGTATCTATAATACTTCAGCCTGGGTGTTTTTCATCGAACACAATGCATGATTGTAAATTATGACGTCAGCAGCCATGCTGCTACATGGTGCAACTGTCATGATATATAACGAAGCGAGCTGACGGCAGAGACAGATGAAAACCAGGCTGGGCCTTGGCTAGAAAAGCCTGTCAGATTTATTTCAAACATCAAGGGCCTGCTTATTTCAGCCAGGCCTCATTCATCAGAGGCACGTCTGGGCTCCAGCACGGCCTCGGCCCGGGAAAGGAGAGTCTGTAGCCGTCGACCCGCTGTCTCTGAGGACAGTTGCCAGGGTACGAGGGCCAAAACTATCTTTCCCCGTCTGGCATCCCACAGCGTGACTCCTGGCATGATCTAGACAAGGTACGGTTGGAGGTATAAAGGCTGTCTTTGGAAATGAATGCGGCTGGCGAGGAGGACAAAGAGGCAGGAAAAAGCTTGCGCGGCGGTATAACTGTACTAATGTATGTACAAGAGAGCGCGTTACGTGGATCTCTAATGCATTAGCCAAATGTAAAGAGGCTTTAAAAAGGCTGAGGCTTCACACATTACACATTCACATCGCACCGTGATTCACGGCCCCCGCCCCGGCGCGCACGCTAATTAGCGCTCGGCTAACGAGCTAGGTCCTCCATTAGCACCCGAGCCTGAGGGTGATTAGCATTATGGGGGTTTGTATGGCAGCGTCCGGTTTTCTCTCGCTCAGTCACTGATTAAAAGGCAGCGTGCTTCCTGTCTGAGCGACTCAACTTCCGTCATTATGATCCGCTGCAGCCTTGAAAAAGCTGACAGAGGAGACGGTGAGTGAACGCTTTGCTCCCTCTCTCAGCCGCGACTCCTTCTCATATCTGAAACATTGCATTATTATTTTTTCATAGATGACAACCTAAAGGTAAGATTAGTCATAAACAAATCCATCTATCCATCTATCTATCTACCATGTTTCCAGAGCTGGGTAGTAACTGATAACATGTAATCTAGATTACGTAATCAGATTCCAAAAATTAAGTACTTGTAATTAGAGTAAATTACATTTTAAAATGCTCGTAATCAGACTACAGTTACTTTTTTTGATACATATTATTCACACAATAGCAATAAATGATTATTTATTGATTCTCTCTAATTCTTCTTTTTTACCTTTTAAATTTTCCTTTCTAAAATAGTCTACCGCTTATATGCACTCAGAAAGTCCAGTTTTGTGGACCTTCACACACAGATAGTCATTAGTCAGGTGCAACACAACATTTGACCAATGGATTTACAAAAATCATTTCAGGTTTCAACATTGCATCAACTACTTATGAACACATTCATTTTTATTTGAATTATCACTCAGTAGGTTATTTAACCATGAATTATTATGTATTATTGAAAGGCTTTTGTCTTTCAAACTCATTAAAATGCTAAATTCTCAATAAAATTCTCATTATTTCTTATTTGCAGACGTCCTCAAACTTTGTGTCATCTGAACCTCTTTCACCTGATATATTTACTTTAAAGAGATGGTCAATCAGCAATTCTGTAAAGAGAATTATCTCCCTTTGCATTGAACTTTGAGCATTGTTACTTGCAGATGTTGTTTATGCTCAAACAAAGTTATAAAAGTGAAATTATAATCAATGACCCCTTTTTAAAGGGATAAAGAGATTTTAAAATAAATGTTTTAATAAGTATCACATTTGCATGTTCACAGTTCTCTGACATTGGTTAATGGTTATAAGATCAATTTCAAATTATCAATTTGTATTTTTACATCATTATGGTACAAAATTATCCTGTTTAAATAAATGTGATAAAGGAGTTATAAAGTAATCCAAGAGTAATCTAAAAGTAATTGATTTATTTAAAATGTGTAATTAATGGATTACGTTACTGACTACAATTTTTTCATGTAATTTAATCGGTAACAGATTACAATTTCAAAATCGACCCAGCTCTGCATGTTTTATCATTTTTTTCTCCCATTCATTTGTCTAATCTTTATCTATCTATCTATTTTATCTACTATTATCATTATCTATTTTATTAATTATCTAGTTATCCGTCTATCCATCTATTTCCCTGCCTGTCTATCTATCCATTATTCATCCATTATGTAAATCCATCTTCCGTCTGTCTGTCTATCTATCTATCTATCTATTAATTATCTATCTATTTTAATCTATCTATTATCTATCTGTCTGTCCATCTGTTGTTATATCTATCTGTCTATTATTATCTATCTATTAATCTTTATCTATCTATTATCTATCTGTTGTCTGTCTGTCTGTTGTCTGTTGTCTGTCTGTCTGTCTGTCTGTCCATCTGTTTCTATCTGTCTGTTATCTGTTGTCTTTCTATCTGTCTGTCTATCTGTCTGTCTGTCCATCTGTATCTATCTATCTGTCTGTCTGTCTGTCTGTCTGTCTGTCTATCCGTCTATCCATTTACCAACCTGTCTGTCTGTCCATCTGTCTGTCTATATCTATCTATCTGTCTGTCTGTCCATCTGTATCTATCTGTCTGTCTATCTGTCTATCCATTTACCAACCTGTCTGTCTGTCCATCTGTCTGTCTATATCTATCTATCTGTCTGTCTGTCCATCTGTATCTATCTGTCTATCCATTTACCAACCTGTCTGTCTATCTGTCTGTCTATCTATCTGTCTGTCTGTCTTCTTCGTTGTTTCTTCTTCTTCTTCTATCTATCTATCCCTCGTTTTTTCCCCAAACTCTTGCTCTGAACTCTATTTGTCATTCCCTCTCACACAAACACTTCATTGAAAACTCCTCGGCTCCAGTCGTGTGTTCCAGAAAAACCCCTTACAGACTCAGCAGGCCGGAAAATTGGCCCACGCTGTCAGAGTTAGCTTAGCTGATCTTTATTATCCACGTTTCCAAGGGAGCTATTGGTGTGTTTTTATCTAATGTACCGGGGAGACGCTCTGCGACCCAGTGGCCGACTGCAGCAGCCCAAAAGGGAAGGTTCAAACGTTAATGGCAGCTCTCTGCATGAGACAAAGAGCTTTACAACGCGTGGGAAAAAGTGGTCCGTCAGCTTCCTGGTACTGGGAGAGTTCACACTGACCCAAAAGGTCAGCCAGCGACAATGCTTCATCCCAACAGGGCCGGTTTGAGACAAAGCCTTTCTTTTGCAACTATATTCATCACTCAGGGGCAGTTTCTGTTGCTGTCTGGTGCACAGTCGCTAAAACACAAACATACACACACATTCACACACTATCAGCATTTTTAGAATTACTTTTTTTTGTGATGAACGTTTTAATGGACTTGTAATGTTTTAAAGACATTTAAAAATGTTTTGAGTCACAGTTCAATGTTCAAATATCAGTCTACAGGGGCCTATAAATATGTGTCGTCCACTTCCCCTCTGACCCCAGGACAACATGCTTTTGGCATGTCCATATGGACAGACAATGAAGCAGGTCAAGTGAGGTCTGGTGAGTGTCTTCATTTTACAGGTCCAGGGCACCAGTGGACCACAAAAGTGAAGTGACCACAGCTCACAGAGAGTCATTGAAGTCCACTTGGTCAACTATTGGTTTGACCTGCTGACCAGCCGGCCTTGTTCATGACCACGACACACGTCAGTGACAATGACAATGGTAAAATAAACATTTTGCGACTAGTTTTATATATTAGTCAAAGATATATTCTGTAATAATCTCTAAATTTAATCCATTCCAAATCTGATGGAATTTTTTTTTATTTTCAAATATTTTCAATGCTTTTTTTTTTTGGAAGTCCAGTTAACAAAATAAAAATAAATAGGCTATATAAACAAACAAACAAATAAATAATTTAATTGGCCAAATAGTAATTGTTAAATAAAAAAATATTATTTTTAAAACAATAATTTGAAATATGAGCTCATTTTTTTTTAAATAAAAAAAACTACAAACATTTTTTCATGCAGAATTGAATGCATGATTAATTAATCGCAAAACTAAGCTAAGGTCACAAAATTTAAATTGAATAATTTGCTAAATAGTATTAAAAATTGTTTAATGTCAGCAAGAATTACAGACAATAAATGAGTGACTCCGTGAGAAACGAGTGTCCCCCATGGCTGTCTCCCTAAAATGCAAATTTGAGCATATTGTTAAAACCATCTGTGAGCAATAATTATGTATTGAATGGCTGACGACAGTGTCACCATTATGTTCCCAGAGTCCTAAAATCCTGCTGTTCTAATTCCAGCTCTTGTGGGAAGTGTGCTCTCAAAATTAACCACAATGCACTGCTTTACCCAGAATCCATCCATTTTGACCACTGTTATGCATGTGTATTTACCAATTTGAAGTGTCACTATACTATAAAAAAATTGTATGTGTTTTCCGTAATAGAACAAACAGTTCATAATTAAGTCAGTTGTGTATTCCTCTGTGAAAAGCGCAGGCACAGCCAGCAGGACGTTGTAAACTCAGAAAGGGTTTAATAACTAGTCCCCTGAAGTGGAGGGCAGGTCTGTTGGTTTTGACTTCAATGGATTAGGCAGGTTGTTAGTGCGTGGAGTGAGAGGGCAGCTGCTCGCGGTACTTTGGTCATTCAGAGCGTATGGATTACAAGGTGCCAGTAACGCTCGGCCCAGCGGTAGGCAGTCCGGCTGCCCTAAGGGAGGTCAAGGGTTAAATGGTTAGTGTCAGAGGGGCCGAAACCCATAATTGAAAATAGACCTTGTCCTCCTTTAGTTCACAAAACCAGTAGAGTGGTTAAGGGCACGGGGTCTGACATATGAAGTCCACTGGGCACGAGGTCATGGGCTAAAGATATTTATACACATGTTGCATTTCCACATTCCATCAATCATTATAGTTATTGATAAAAAAAATTTTTGCTGCAGTTTTCATACTCTGCCTGAAGACACAAATGTGTAAATGCATCTATATTTATCATCTACATTATCAACTTACATATCCAGTGGAAAAGTAAGATTTTCCATTTTGAAATGGATAACGTCTTCTCATTTGTACTTTATCATTTTCTGCTCTTTTCATTTGATCTTGTGTTGATTTTAGTTGTGCTGACATCAATTTAATCATTGCTTGGAAAAAATGTTAATCGTCTGTTGTTCCCTGGCTGAAATATTAGTAGGAAGACGTTCTTTCAGGTCTCTTTACTCGAACCTGCTGGGCTCTATTTGGGCCCTTTGAAAGAGGAACATAAAGAGAAAACTGAGGCAGGAATACGGAGCATATAGAGTCTCTTCTGCTGACCAACTGTGCTGTCGGTGGGTGCTTGTAATCTCTATTGTGCCTCGTCACAGGACAATTAAATCACTCCACCGGGCTGCTAATGCAGGGCCTGTGGGTTTGAGCGCGGAGGAATAGTGTGATTACAGAATGACAAATAAGGTCATAGAAATGTGTGTGTGTGTGTGATGTGTGTCGCTGTGTGTGTGTGTGTTTGTTGTTTTGTGTGTGTGTGTGTGTGACGCTGTGTGTGTTCGTTCGTGTGTGTGTGTTTTGTGTGTGTGTGTGTGTGTTGTGTGTGTGTTGTCTGTGTGTGTGTGTGTGTCTGTGTCTCTCTCTCTGTGTGTGTGTGTGTGTGTGTCTGTGTCTCTCTCTCTGTGTGTGTGTGTGTGTGTGTGTGTTGTGTTGTGGTGTGGTGTGTGTGTGTCTGTGTCTCTCTCTCTGTGGTGTGTGTGTGTGTGTGTGTGTGTGTGTGTGTGTGTCTGTGTTCTCTCCGTGTGTGTGTGTGTGTGTGTGTGTCTGTGTCTCTCTCTCTGTGTGTGTGTGTGTGTGTGTTGTGTTGTGTTGTGGTGTGGTGTGGTGTGTGTGTGTCTGTGTCTCTCTCTCTGTGTGTGTGTGTGTGTGTGTGTGTGTCTGTGTCTCTCTCTCTGTGTGTGTGTGTGTGTGTTGTGTTGTGTTGTGGTGTGGTTGTGTGTGTCTGTGTCTCTTTCTGTGTGTGTGTGTGTGTGTGTGTGTCTGTGCCTCTCTTGTGTGTGTGTGTGTGTGTGTGTGTGTGTGTCTGTGTCTCTCTCTCTGTGTGTGTGTGTGTGTGTGTGTGTTGTGTTGTGTTGTGGTGTGTGTGTGTGTCTGTGTTGTGTGTGAATAAACGCGTTTATTTACAGCTAACAATGTTTTTAAAACAGATAGTTACAGTTCAGTCACGTTAAAACACCTAGACGAAAAACCCGAAAAAAAAACCCTTTCGTATAGTTATATAACGTATAGTATATTAACGTTAATGTCCGGGACTATATCTTCTAGCGGAAGGATTGAACAATTTGCGTTTTTTTAAAATATGTTTGTATATTACATTTCAATGATGCAATTATGATTTATTGTGAACGCTTTATAAAAGCAGAATTAACAGCACAGCTTTGAATTCCTTGTTAGGCTCAGAGGACTCATTTTCGAGTCTTTCGAGTCATTGAGTCGGTGAATGAAGTACAATGATGCCATCTAGAGGTAAAATTGTGAACATTATTATTATTGTTTTGTTTTCAAGTTCAAGTCGAGCTTTATTGTCATTCCGCTACATGTGTGGACGTACAGTGGGACGAGATGTCGTGCCTCACAGGACCAGTATTTGTAAATACATTAAAGAGAATTACATTTTTTATATTTATAATATGTTATTACCTAAAAATGTATACATTGAGATCTTAAGGCTGGAGCACACTACACAAGTTTTGCCAAAATTCGAGGGCCAGTCTGCAGATTTTTTACATTTATTTATTTAAAGCTTCAGACTATGATTACATCAAGTCACAGGATATCAGACATGTATTATATTTTGATGATTTCAGAACACATTAATTTAATTTGTCATGTGTCTGTTTTAACCATTTATGTTGTGTGTTATATATATAAATATCTATATAAAATACGTACTTTAATTTGAATATTCAGATTTATTCCTGGTTCCTGCAGGATCACCACCTTAAATACAACATATTAAAAGGACACATAATAAACACCAAAATCAAAAAATGGTAAGAAATTCATAGAAATCAAATTGACAAATAACAAAATTATTTTGATTTATTTGCATATATATTCGAAAACATAATCACTGTATTTTTACAAGAACATTAAATGAGTGCATGCATACCTGATAGTGTGATCTCACTCACATCTTTATGCATATTGTCAGGAAATCATTTTAGAAAAATTCAAAAGGAAAAAGCATTATTTTCAATTCCATGATTCCAAATATGAAAATAGTTTTGATACAAAATACCTTCTGCATTTCTTGGTAGTTCCTATATCGGACATATATATCTAATCAGATATGAAGATGTTTTCTCTTGATCGCCTGCTCAAGCACAACATTTATAAAGAAAACAACCAGTCATAAAGCCAAATTCATAAAGCATATTTGGTCTTCTAAGGCATGTTTTTCGCAGCATCAGTTAGTTTACATGCTTTTTTCCTTCTCCACTTGTCAAGCATTCCAGATTTTTAGGTAAAATGTGGTTTTAGTTTGTTTTCAGAGGAAAAACTGTAATAGTGTTTGACACTGCAGAATGCAAACAGTAGTTATGAATCTGGACAACATCACTTCTGTCACCTCTGGAAAACATCACCGTCCTTTTCATGACAACTGTGGAACGTTTGTTCTGCTTCATATTTTTTTTCTCTCTTTATGAAAACATCCTGTAAATAAGGGAGTGCAGGTAAACAAACATTCGCTCACTGCCTTGTCTGTCTAATGTGACGTCTACGATCAAAAGTGGTTTATAATGTCACAGAACATGAAAGCTTTTAAAGTGTGTAGCGCAGTGACATCCTGCAGTCTATCGGCTGCTGTTGGTCACTGCATAATGAGTTTGGGTCTGCTGCAGAAGTTCAGTGACTGCCAAGAGTTTTTTCAAGATGTGCTGTGAGAGAAACAGAACAATTTCACCCAACATGAGACCACAAGTACTGGCTATCATCACTAAACACTTTATTAAGTTAGAATGGTACCTGCTGCGCGCCCCTCTCATTACTGAGTATCCTCAGCTCATCTAAGTGTGTGACACAGAGCTGGTGTAGGGCAGCGAGGTCACGGGCCAGGTCAGTGTTAAAGTGCTCTGTGGGTTCAGGCAGCTCTGGGACATTCTGAAAAGAGCAAATGCATGCAAATAGTAAAAACACACTAGACATATGGCACAGGGCATGTGAATATGACTTAATCATAGCGGTTATCTGGAAAATAAATAAACAAATACACATTTCACATGTTTTTTTATTAGGGTAATGTGTGTTTCATGTGTTTTAGAGATATGTAAGTGTATGTATATTGTTTAGTGTATGTTTTATGCCAGTGTCAAATATGAATTTCTGTCCAGAACCTCTGTACAGACAATAAAGTAAAGTACATTTGACGATAATTCCATTTTAACTCATCGCCGAGTATTTCTGTGTTGAAAAATGTGAACATTGAAGCATTTGCGCCCCCTGGAGGACATCTAATGTCTTTCTTATAAGACTGAGTCGCACTGTAAAAAGATTTTTTTTGAAGTTGTAAATAAAAAAATATTATTCAAAAGCAGACAATAGTATTTCAGTCTTTCTACTTGTTTTATTCAATGTGCTTCTTGCTGTTTCTTTGTAATTATTAGAATAATTTGAAGATGGCGCCGCGTATGGCTGCTGTGGTGTGGAACGCTCCCGTTCTTTTAATGTTTTTGTTTGTTTGTTCTGTGTTTAGTCATTCTCTTACTATCAGTTTTACCAGAGCTGTCTATGGACATTTTTCTTTTCTGTATATTTTTTATTACTATTGTTATTCTTAATTATTGTCTATTCTCTTCATTATTATGTTCTTTATTACCTTAATTATATGTTGTCTGCACTATGTTTGTTCTTTCTGTACTGGAAGCTCCTAGCACCAAGACAAATTCCTTGTGTGTGCAAACACACTTGGCAATAAAGCTCTTTCTGATTCTGATTCTGATTACTACACCACATTTTCTTCAGCAATATTTGCAGTAAAACGAGTTTTAGAGAAGTTGACAAACCCCAAGTTCATCCAAAAATTTGATCATTCTGTTCTTGTTGATCTTGATGAATGGATTTACTCCTTCCATGTACGGCTCCTGAGATGGGACAAAATGAAATATTTAAAGAAAGCAACAAATATAGAACCAGAGAAGTCTTTAAAACCCATTAAAATCCATTTAAAGCGTTTATTTTACTTTGGCACCAAATTCCACCAGGTTGGCCAGATTTTGGACTGCTTTGGCCACTAAGGTGAGAGTCCGGGATGCGATAGGGCAAGGTGGATCTGCAGAAATAGACCAAGTATTTGATGTATACATTTCTATATTTAAAGTCTTCCAAAATGTTGCTGATGCCTGTATAATAAAAACTGAACAAATTGAATTGCCCAATCACAGCTCACCTGCAATGATGTTAAAAATTCTGGGGTTGACAATAGCAGGACAGATCAATCTGAGGAAGACAAATCCACTGGAAAAGAAAAAAAAAACTTTTGTAAAACATTTTATTATATAGCTGTCGATACATTTATACTAGTTAATATAATGTTTTATTTTAATAGTATTAAATCCATTACAAATCAAATTTTGTCCTCCAACAAAACATATTTCCATACCTTACAACTCTAGTTCTCATGGTTGTGTCTCTGGGCCACTTCTGCTGTACAGCTTTCTGTAAACATCCATATATGAACCTGAGAGTCCTGCAGAAAAGGCATCAACATGTATAAACCTCCATACTCTCACATTATATCCTTGTTGGATCAGAGTTTATTGGCAGAAGTATATTTATATATACAGTGACTCACGGAGGGAGGATTTCAGCAGCCATGAATATTTTCTCCACCAGCTCAGATACAATACTCAGGAGATGAGCGAGATTCACGTTCACATCCTCATTCTTCTCCAGTTTAGATGGATTGAGCTAATTTACAGTGGAAACAACCTATATTTAGCAGGCAAATGATTGATCTACAAGATTGAACTAAGATGCATCGGCTTCAAAGGGTTCATTCATTTTTAAAGCTTTTTGATAACATAACTTGACATGCAAACATGTTAGCCAGTCATAAATCATAATAGGTCATTTAGATTTTTAAATATTAAAGATTCGATTCTTCGAAAGTAATTCGAAGTGTTAAAGAGAGGATGTTAATAGCTAATTAATAATTAAATGTAATTAAATAATTGTAATATAACATGCTAATCAATGATGATAATTAAATTATTGTTTTTTTATGGAAGACTGTTTCCACCACAGAATAAAAAAAAATGTTTTCAGTCCATTTTTTCAGTCCATTTTTTTAATCCATAGTTTTTAGTGCAAGAAACCTAATCTAACATTATCAGAGGACCTCAGTGGAAAAAAATCAAGTGCTACAAAAGGAGGATATGGATATTTAGGCATGATGATCTCTATGCGATTTTGGCTAACATAAAAAAATCTAAGCGATACCTCACAGGACTGTCTAGACTCCATGATCTTGAGGATGGTGTCTTTAAGAGCGTGATGAACGAATGGAGTGGCCGTGGCTTTCATGTACTGCTCCATCAGAGTACTGGCCAGCGTGGTGGCACGAAAGAGAGTCGTCGCTTCATCTAGAAAACCAAGCAACTCTGTGAATAATTCTGATGAATTCAGTCATGCAGCATAACAAGAGGAATAAAAGAAGTACCTTCAGCGCTGATCTCACGGTCATTGAGCTCTCTGAGCAGCTGGGCCTCCAGGTTCTCGTGTCTGAATATCCTGAGCAGAACGCTGGCCAGGAGAGTGCGGTCCTGTCCACACACGTGGGCCAAAGCACTGATCACGTGCAACTCTTTCAGAAGAACCAGCTGAAAAAGATCAAATATTATATGCTGGAATGAGTTGCCAGTTCTAAAATAAACCAATTACTAATTCTTTTTTGTCACTAGCAGGGTTATTACTGTTTAAAACTATTAAAACTTTTGTGTTAATTGAATTACAGCTGAAATGAAATGAAATACTTACACAATTTTGAAATGTTACCTTCACAACTAACAGAAATAAGTTTAAGCACTAAAATCACTAACTGGAAATAAACAAAAACTTAAACTAAACTAAAACTAAAGTCAAACCTAAATAGTAGTGCTGGGCAATGATTAATCGTGATTAATCGCATCCAAAATAAAAGTTTTTGTTCATATAATATATGTGTGTACTGTGTATATTTATTATGTTTATATAGAGACACACACAAAGTATATATTTTGAAAATATTTACATGTATATATTTATATTATATATAAATACATTTAATATATAAACATAACATTTTTCTTAAATATATACATGCATGGGTGTGTATTCATTCATATATACATATTAATTATACACAGTACAAATGCATATATTATGTACACAAAAACTTTTTGTATACGATTCATTGCGATTAATCGTTGCCCAGCACTACTAAATAGTAATATTTAAAAAAACAAAAAAAAAACAACAATAAAAATGACAAAAGCACAACAGAATTACTAAAATATAACTAAAATTCAAAAGAAAATCTGAAAATATAAAAATCTAATTCTAAAAATTAAAAAAAAAAAATACTTTAACAGTATATAAATAAGGAATGAAGTAAAATAACAATGGTCTCAACAGCCAAAAATATTTCTCACTGGCCATTACTCTGTATTTTCATAAATAAAATTTCCTCAGAATTCTGAGGTTACATTTTTCAAGTGTGACATTTTTTTGTTTACACCAAAAAATTGAAAAATAAAAACGGTAATTGTGGCTTTTTTTCCTAAAAATAAATCAAATGATCTTTTTTTCTTGCATATACAAGTTGATATTTCGCAATGATGTTAACAGTATCTTGCAAGTCTGTTTTTATTTGTTAGAATTGCGAGAGAAAAGTCAGAATTGTGAGATAAAAAGTCACAATTACCTTTTTCTTTTTTAGTCCATAATAATGTGACATTTATTAGGGAAATTCTGTGGGAAATTATATAGTGCATTACTTGACTTCAGGACATAACAGGATGATCAATGACACCTTAAATAATGTGGCCTTTTTTTCTTTTTCTTTTATATGGCCGATCTTTTTGTCGCATCATTGATTCCTCAGTTACTTGTATCAGCATTTTTTATTTTTCTTTGAATAAAAATAATTGCACTTTCATCAGCAGGGGTCAGACTAATGTTCTTATATTGTGACCGAAATGCATTGTAAATTCTAGGACAATTACTAGTCAACTGTCCAGTCACTGAATTTTAGTAAAATGTTGACCCTGTTTATATATCAACTCATGTATGTAGCCAACCTCTTTTAACTCATTGTACACCTCCACAGGCATGATCTTCTCCACAGAGTAGCGCACTCTCAGGCGGAGTGAGCTGGGCGCCACGTTCTTCAGAGGCACGTGGGAACTCAGAGGAAACCACTCGTCAATCATCTGACCCCTTTGTAGCCGACACAGAGGGCAGCACAAGAACACTGCGGGAGAAGAGTGTATGTTATTCCTTATACGAAAGTTTTGAAAGTCTGAGCATGAAGTAACAAGAAGGAACGTACAAATATCGTTCTCTTTGCTTTTTTTCGTCTTGTTGCTCAGGCTGATCTCAAACCTGTTGATTTCGCTGGATAAGTCACTGCAGGAGTATTGAGAAACATTAATACAAAATTTGGATTTTATAGAATTACTATCAATATCTGAGGAAGTGGCTTACTCGAAAATGAACTCCTCTGTCCACACAGGGTTTTGGCCCTCCCGCGGATGGGTTTTTGCTACCTGAATGCTGTTCAGGTAAATGTTGCAGTAGGCGTTTGTGAAATGTTTACTAGGAAGGTGGTGAGCCTCCTCAACATTTAGAAATAAACTACTGACCTGTAAAGATACATGTGAGTAAACAGCTGGAATTCATATGACATTAAACAACAGGAAGCAACTGAGAGGTTACCTGACGCAGGCGTTTGTTTGAGCAGGGGTGGCTGGGTTTCCTAAGGTTACTACAGAAAGTTTGCAGACATTTCATCCAGTCCTACGCAATTGAAGGGTGTAAGAAATGAACAAGAATAAATTGAACAGAATTATATTTACAGTGTTCAACAAAAGCAATTTTTCCATCCTCACTGCTGCAAGATGACAATATTACAGTTAAACAGATCATCATATATTATTTTTAAATCTAATTTTAATATATACACACGTCGTCTGTTCAAAAGTTTGGGTTTCAGTAAGATATTGTAATACCTTTGAAAGAAGTCCTTTATGCTCCCCAAAGCTGCAATTATGTGTTAAAAATACAGTAATAAAAGTAATATTATGAAATATTAGAACAATTTGAAAGAACAGTTTTCTATGTTAATATATTTCAAAATATAATTAATTCCTATGACGGTAAAGCTGAATTTCCAGCATCATTACTCCAGTCTTCAGTGTCACATTATCCTTCAGAAATCATTCTAATATGCTGATTTGCTGCTCAAGAAACATTTTGTATTTTCATCAATGGTGAAAACAATTGTTTACAATTGTAAATGTAATTACAATGTAAAAGTCTTTACTGTCATTTTGATCAATTTAATGCTTCCTAGCTGAATATAATATAATAATAAAAATCTGCCTGACCCAAAACTTTTGAAAGGTAGTGTATGTGGAGCTGGATTTGGGATGCATTAAATTTCACTTTGGGACTGAAACCAAATGACTGCAGTATTTGATATGTTAAACTCAAGACAGAAAATCTGTCATTTGGACACAGTGTTACTCTGATGAAAGTGTATTAGCCAGCATTGCTAATGAAGGCATCAGTACCTGAGCTTGTTCTGGGGTCTCTCCAGCAAAGTAAAAGATACACTGCTCCTCGCTAAAGTGCTGTACAACTATCTGGAAACAGTTTGGCCTGCAGAAAAAAAAAAGAAAAGAAAAAAAAAAGCTAAATGTATTTCACTCGAACCTAAAGTTGAACTGTAATCAGTGCATAATACAGTGGGAAACAAACCTGCCAAACATGCTGTCATGGACCTCGTACACAGAACACACACTCAGGTCGATTAAACCCTTTGGTTTGGTTGCTCGTTTCTCACTCTCAAAGTAGATCAGCTGGGAATCGTTTCCCTCAAGGATGAAATATAGATTTTTCCATCTTTTTCCTTTTCCTATAAAAGAAACAAGACTAAATATCTTAGTAAAATGATTTGATAATGTCTTCAATGTAAAACTACACTGAAATGTTAGCAATACCTTTATTGAACAGGACATATCCTTTCTTCACAATGTTTTTATAGAAAGCGTCCTTGGTCTTTCTACGGATGGTGTTGTAGATTTCTTTGCCTTCGACGGTATCAGTAAGCACCTGCTCCTGGTGCTGATGAAATCCCACATTTCGAATCATTCACACAATAACATCAATAAAATAAATCAGAGTTTTCGAAAAATGGTTGTTGCACATACTTGGACAGATAAAGCATCTTTAAGGTTGTGGCCCTCAACTATCTGTTCCTTCCTGTAGTGTTCAATGATGTCATCAATACTGTTCAAACAAAACCAAGAAAACACAAGCAATACGAGTCATGAAACTCAATTGTATACATTCCAAAAGCCATAAAATGCTCACAAATCGCATTTACCTGTTGTAGTAACGGCCTCCCATCATAAACTGGTTGCTGGGTGTGGGGCTGATTTTGAAGCGCTGGATGGTCTCAGTGGTGCGGAAGTACAGCGAATAGTCCCCAGGTGTGCTGTCAGACGGGCGCACTAAAAAACTGCCCACCTGCCCAACTGGGGAGAGCGATTACAGGAGTTAAGCAGGTGTAACCCTTCGCGGTTTATTGCTTTTTAAAAAAATTTGGGACTGACCTGTCATCAGTAGGTTGTAAGCCTCTTGCTTGTTGATCTTGCCATGAAACCAGCTGAAAAAGACAGATGATGTTGAGCAGATCATAAGAGATAAGGCATGAATATAATCATATATGTGACCCTGGAGCACAAAACCAGTCTTAAGTCGCTGGGGTATATTTGTAGCAACAGCCAAAAATACATTGTATGGGGCAAAATTCTAGAGGTTTCTTTTATGCCAATAATCATTAGGATATTAAGTAAAAGATCATGTTCCATGAAGATATTTAGTAAATTTTCTACCGTAAATATCTCAAAACTTAATTTTTGATTAGTAATATGCATTGCTAAGAACTTCATTTGAACAACTTTAAAGGTGATTTTCTCAATATTTAGATTTTTTTTGCACCCTCAGATTCCAGATTTTCAAATAGTTGTATCTCAGACAAATATCGTCCTATCCTAACAAACCATACATCAAAGGAAAGCTTATTTATTCAGACACAAACATGACACAAACATTTACACTTAAGACTGGTTTTGTGGTCCAGGGTCACATATTTCTGTTAATTTTATGCAGTGTATAGTTTGTATTACTACTGGAAACTAACACCACTCAACCAGGAATCAAAACAAAATAATCAAACTCACGCTTTCCCCTCATGTGGGTCTTCTTCACGTCCCTGTGAATGTGTCAATATAGGACACACTGTCATAATACTGTATATATACATATTCATCCAGTTATGGACGTGTGTTTATTTTATTTTTTTTATTCTAAACAGTGTTTCTACTCACCACTTCCTTCACCAGGTCTTGGACGATAAGACCTTGCTCATCTGTTCGGACATTCGTCACCCACAACCAGCCGTCCTCCAGTTCATTATGAACTATAAATGTGTCGCCTTTGAAGAAACTATGAGCACAAGAAGTCTAATTAAGTAAACTTTCTGAACATACTTTAAAAAGTAATTTATTCCTATGATGACAAAGCTAAATTTTCAGCATCATTAATCCAGTCTTCAGTGTAACATCTTTCAAAAATCATTCTAATATACTGAAGAAACATATCTTATTATCAATAGAAAAAAAACAACAGTTGTGCTGCTTAATATTTTTGTGGAAACCATGATACATTGTTTTTTCTTTTATGAAACATAAATCTTTTATTACATTATAAATGTCTACACTGTCACGTTCGATCAATATGAAGTGTCCTTGCTGAATAAAAGTATTAATTTCGTTAAAAAAAACTTTCTGACCCCAAACTTTATATAAATCAAATGACCTGATCTCATCAGTTTCAGGCACTTTGGTGTATGGGAGAATTGCTCGCACCCTCCTGCGGTCTTCAACAGGCTTACAAAACAAACAAAAAAATTTTTTTCAATACATTGTGAAAATGACTCAGTTTTTCTGTAAATAAATACTACAAAATGTTTACACTGTATGTCTACCTCTGGAGGGGCGACTGGTGATATCAACTTCTCTCCTTTCAGCAGACAGGACACGTAACTGTAATAACCAATCAGATCCGACAGAGAGGAGAAACGACGACCTCCAATGTAGTAGTCTCCACACATGGCGATGATCCTGCAAACATTCATTACTCAGGTCACAGACACCATCTCATTATGTAAACAAAACCTTTTTGCAAATCTATTGCAAATAAAGATGTGCCATGATCATACTGATTAGTTCAATTTAAAGACGTGATTTGATTCTGAAGCTGGAGAGAAAGATAACAGATAAACAAACACCTGAAATGACTGACTGTGTTGGTCATGCTAAGGAAAGACAACACAAATGAGCCGGGTCGGCGGTCACTCTCCCTGATAAGGTAGCTGCCAGCCGTCCTGGCCTGAAGCAAACGTTCCTCTGCGATCATCCGGTCCAGCTTCCCATGATACCACCTGGAGAATTACAAACTCCATTAAAAATCTTTTATTATTTTCATCACAGTTCAAAGTTAAAGGAATACTTCAACCAAAAATTAAAATTTACTAAAAACGAACTCACACTCAGGCATTCAAGATGTGGATGAGTTTCATTATTAAAACAGATCCAGAGAAATTTAGCATTACATCACTTGCTCACCAATAGATCCTATACAGTGAATGGGTGCCGTCAGAATGAGAGTCCAAACAGCTGATAAAAACATCACAATAATCCACACCACTTCAGTCCATCTATTAACATTTTGTGAAGAGAAAAGCTGTGTGTTTGTGAGAAACAAATCCATCATTCTATGGATCTGTTTATCCATATTATTGCTTTCTCCAGTGAAAAAGTCATCGAATCTGAATCAGGAGAGAAATACGCACAGATCAAGCAATAGTTCTAAACAAATGTGTGGGTGGATTTTGATGTGAGAAGA
This sequence comes from Aspiorhynchus laticeps, assembly GCA_023376895.1. Classification (NCBI taxonomy): domain Eukaryota; kingdom Metazoa; phylum Chordata; class Actinopteri; order Cypriniformes; family Cyprinidae; genus Aspiorhynchus; species Aspiorhynchus laticeps. The sequence goes on from CM041812.1 coordinate 28,908,150, forward strand.
ATCACAGGAAATGAACCAAAGGAGATGAACTTTTCCAATGGAGGAAGCATTATTATGGATTACGGACTTATATTTTGGAAAGAAGCAACAGTTAAAAATTAAAATAGTGTAATGATGGTTTTGTTTCTTACAAAGACTCAGCTTTTCTATTCATGAGATGATAACTGATGGACTGAAATGGTGTGGATTACTTGTAGATTATGATGTTCTTATCAGCTGTTTGGACTCTCATTCTGACGGCACCCATTCACTGCAGAGCATCCTTTGGTGAGTAAGTGATGTAATGCTCAACTTCTCCAAATCTGTTCCGATGAACTCATCTACATCTTAGATGGCCTGAGGCTAATATTTCAGCCATTGTTTTTATTTTTGGGTGAACTATCCCTTTAAACACTCATGGGATGCATTAATGTCATATTACATGACTCACTGATTAGGAGGCGGCGCAGTGAGGGTTAAAACAACTTCCTCATCCTCCCCAACTTCCTGCACATCCAGAGCATCACCTTCTTCAACGATGCCCAGCGGAAGAAATGAAGGGGCCGCCAGGCACACCTCAGGACTCAGCGATGCGGATACTATCCGACCGACAGCACCTTCATGTGGAGGATCTGACATCCCCCTCCCAACTCCTGAAAAAGACCCCAATATAACATGTCCAGCACTAATACCACCTGCCTTTGAGGCAAACATGACTGTTCCAGGTCTCGGATCCTTTCCAAATACAGAATATGTGACCCCAGGAGGCTGTTTAGGTGGTAAAACCGTGGTATGGATGGCCAAAGCTGAGCCCAGGTCCGAGATCTGTATACCTTGACCACGACAGGCTGGTAAATGTGTGGTCCCATCTCCCCCTGCCCCAGCCATCCGGGTCACCACCGAAAAGGGATCAGGCTCCTCACTGCCACCATGGGTTGCCATCATTGTTACCCTGGGAAGTTGACAATGAAAGCTGACAATGTTCAGGAGGGTCTCCCCTCCTGAAACCCACAACTACACCTTTATTCCCTTTTAGGAGAGTTTTCTCTAATTCACTGTGGTGGTTTGGGTCTAGCACAAGACAGACAGCTTCAGGTCTTCATTGTTTGCTTTTCTCCTAATCTGAAAATAAGGACGAACAGTCAGAAAAACTCAAATATTGTGATAGAAGTATCATTGTTTACACATGATGCTAGCGCATTTTTGCCTTTCCAATCACAACACGATCTTTTTATATGGGAACTGCAAAACAAAAACAAAAGATCTATTATGAGGAACTGCATTTTCGGCTAGAATTACACTAAACAAAAACAGAATAAAGTTAAATCTGCATACAAATGACGGCTATGTGCGTTAGCTCGTTAGCTTAGTTTGGTTCTGGCCAAGTTTGACACCACAAAAGTCCATCGTTTGAGGTTAGTTGAGCGCTTAGGCTTATTTACAGTGAGACAGGAGTGTTAAAAAGTTGGGAAGAGATGTTAAAGATGATGATAAGGAAGCTTTGCGTTACTTTTGTCTCACTCACTTTGGCTAGTTTCATGTTGAGAGTTGTGTTGTGAAGTCTCGCGTAGCCTTTGCGCCCCTCAAACACTCCCACCTCGCGTGAGCTCGCCCGCCCGCCGCGCTCCTGACTGCCTTGAGGCGCGCGCCCGTTTTGTGCCGCGTCACAAAAAACTAACGTTACCATGGTAACGTTAACAAGTTTCTGGCAAATAGTCGCCTAAAGTTATTGTTGCTACAGCCAAATCATCATAATAATTTATGGATATGAGGGTTTGTTTTAAATGTAATTTGTATTTAAATGTAATTAAACGGTGGCATCTCACCCATCTACAGCACTGAGGTAAAACAATAAGTAACGTAATATAAATTGTTTTATAGAAACAATTTTCTTGGTTTTATAACAAGTTATACGTTTTTAATCATTAAAGATGAGTATAATTATACATGGATAATCAGAATATTCGTTTTACTTATGTGAATTACCACAGATTTAACTTACAGTAGCCTACTGAGGTAACAGCCTGTAGTAACTTAACTGTTAAAATATGATATTCTAGAAAATATTTTCTCGGTTTCATAACAAGTCATAGTATTAGAAGCAATCTATGCGAAATAAACAAATTTAATCGGGTTAAAATGATAAATTAATTCGCTGCAGGATTGTCGAATGCTGTTACTTACTCCTTTGGGCCTACAGAGGGCGACAGACACAACTTTTAAATATTTATTGTTAAATATATGAATAATACGCTAGGCTATATGAAGTAGTAGCTATAATATGTGTAATAAATACACCTTTTTGTAATAATTAAGAGCACACCAGTGGAAACACATGATTATCTACGATTTAAGACGTGATTTTTTTTTTGTCAGGTAGCCTAATAAAATAATCGTGAAAAGAAACAATATTATCGTGTGTTTATGGGACATTAAAACATTTTACATTTGCACGTGGAAGTCAGGGATATTGTAAGTCAAATCAAATAAGGGCCCCCATTTCTATTATTATTATTTTTTCATTTCTTTTTGTTGGTTTTGTAAAGTAGGCTACATCAAGTAGCAACATTTCAATGCACTCTATGAAAGTTGTGTTTTTCTGAGGATGAATGGATCAGTGGGTGCGTCTACAGTGAATCCTGCCAGTGTCGAGTCTCCATCATCATCTTCATCACTGCAGTAAGAAGCAGCAGCAGCAGCAGCAGCATCACTGCTCGGAGTCACAGCATCTGCGAGTCTCTCTGCCATTAGATCTGCATCACAGCTGAAACACGGGACGCATCGAGGCTGCACAGGAGAACCAGCGGACATACACAAGTTTCCTCGCGATGGTGCCTTTATTTTTGTTCCTGGTCGTCCGCATTAGCGCGTCCATCCCACATCCGACATCCGCGGGTGAGTTCACGGAACACAACTCTGTGTTCAACATACACCTCACAATTGCACAGAACCAAGTTTCTAACACACATCAGAACTTCCAGACAACGTTTGGTGCATATATTCACAGCTCGGACATCTGCAGCATCACTTCAGCGTTTTATTCAAATGTCCTCAGATATAATTCATGAGGGAGATGATAATGAGATGTCGGGTTATTTCGGGCATTTGATTTGATCAGCGCCCTCTAACAGACGCTCAATTAAATATGACATTAATGCAAGCACAGCTGCTTGACACATTAAAGATGGCAATGAATAGTAAAGCGCCTGCTTGTGCATGTTACAGTGCTGTTATGAGCTGGGATATTTGTTTGATGTTACTTTAAGGTGATCCAGAGGTCATCTGCACAATAAATAGTCATCTAAACACTGTTATCATCTGCAAGCCTGAAACATCTTCTTGTGTTTTTAATAGCTGAGCCCAATGTGATTGTGTCAAATGTCATACTGTGCATCTCTGGCTGACCTTTACATAGAATGACTCAGTTTGGACTGTCACTGAGTTTTCATTAGAAATCACCTGCATGGGTTAGTGTTCTTATGTTGTAATATTACTTATTAGAGCTGTTTTTAGCTTCAAACTTGTGTTTGTTGCATGCCAATAATTTATTACAATGATTATAATCGTTGTTATGCTTTCAAAAACAGTACTTATAAATCATAGTTCCAACCAAAATATCTTATTACAGGTTTACAGTAAAATATGTAATGCATTATGGGATCTCATTCAAACTGTATATACCAATGATTTTCAAATTAATTTACCATGGTATTTACATTGTTGTTTTCTGAGTAGTACATTGCCATTCAAAAGTTTGGGGTCGGTATGATTTTTTAATGTTTTTGAAAGTGTCTTATGCTTACCAAGGCTGCATTTTTATCAAAAATGATTAAAAACAGCTATTTTGTGAAATATTATTACAAATTAAAACTACTGTTGTCTATTTGAATATATTTTAAAATGTAAATTATTCCATGTGATCAAAGCTGAATTTCCAGCATCATTACTCCAGTCTTCACTGTCACATGATGCTTCAGAAATCATTCTAATATGCTGCTCAAGAAACATTTCTTATTATCGTCAATGTGAGTTGTGCTGCTTAATATTTTGTGGGAACTGATACATTTGATAATTTTTTAGGAACTTTGATGAATAGAATGTTCAAAAGAACAGCATTTATTTTGTAACATTATAAATGTCTTTACTGTCACTTGTGATAAATTTATTGAGTCCTTAACAGAAAAATCTTACTGACCCCAACCTCTTGAATGGTAGTCCACTTCAAACCATGGTACTTGACTCAACAACTATGGTATTACCATATAACTGTATTACTTTTTTTTCTTATTGAAGTTACAGTACCACAGTTTTATCCTAGCAGCAATACCTACTTTTTTTTAGAGGAAACTGAATTACCATGGTACATTAAAACTGTAAGCGTTGAGGAGTCATTCATTTCCTGTTATTCATAATCAAATTGCCACAAGTTTCCAGTGCCAGTGTTTTTGTATCAATGCACGTAACTCAACAAATATCATGGCAGTGTGAAATTCGTTGTACTGGAAAGCACAAGGCAGTATGTAGCGCTCTACTATAATCCACTGTGAGTTTCATGCCCTCAGGTTGTGTCGGATCAGTATGAAACAAGACAGCTCCGCCAGCCGTGTTTCTTTCCTAACACAAAAGATTTTCTCTAATCTTCCACCTTACACACTTCTGAAGCACTGGCATTCTGTCATCGCCAAACATCTGTGCTGCATCTTTAAGAGTCGGCAAGTGTATTCCAAAGTTTGGCCGACATGGACACGTGTGTAAACACTCAAAGTTACTCTCCAGATTCCTGTGGCTGAATAATTCAGGCCGAAATGACAGCGTGGCTGTGTATATAGCATCACAAACTCTCGTGCATCACTCCGCAACACACTTTTTCCAAGCTGTAGAGGTGACTTGTCTTTGGAAAAGAAGATCTGCTCATTTCCTGTTTATATCTCTTGGTGTTTTGTAGGTGAAGTATGCGAACCGGTTCCGTGTGAGAACGGTGCTGACTGTCCCAGTACACCAGCTGATGAAAATGTTGCTTGTGAGTTTTTGTCCTTTTGGATTTGAGAACCCTAAAGGCCCATGAGATTTAATTTCTTGCCATTTATAATTTTGGAGTGATTCTGTACAGTATGTCTCTGAGCTTTATTAAGAGTTTGCCTACACTCTTATTTCAAATCTTTTTTATTAGCATTTTCAGTGACAGTTACAGAATGGTACATCATAGAAAAAAGTAGTAGACCACAAGAAACTGTCCATCATTAATCTCTCCCACAAACCTTCCCTCAACCCAAATATCCCCCAAAATGATTCAAATTGAAAAAACAAAACAAAAAAAACCCTAATAATTATAAATAAAATAAATAAACCAGTAATTAAAGAAAATAATAACAAACTTTAAATTCCTTCCGAAGTCAGTTTTTTAATAGTTATGAATCGTTACCAGATGGAGGTGAACAAGGTAAACCTTTAATGTAATTTAAGAAGGGATCCCAAGTCTTGTAAAAGGATTTAAGTGAACCAGAGAGTGAACATCTCAATTTCTCAAGCCCAACACAATAGAAAATGTCCTGTATCCACCTGTCATGAGATGGAGGGGAAGTATGCTTCCACTTAAGTAGAATAGCCCGTCTGGCCAAGATTGTAGTGAAAGCAATGACTTTACGATCTCGGGCCATTAAATCTGGTAAAGGAGAAACCCCAAAAAGGACTAGAAATGGGTCAGGGACAATGTTAATGTTGAGAGCTTTTTTAAGCGTCTCAAATACATAAGACCAAAAGGTTACTAGCTTCGGACATGTCCAAAACATATGCAGATGATTAGCAGGTGACTGTTTGCAACGGTTGCAGGCCGCGCTCCTGTCAGGGAAAATTTTTGCCAATTGGGCATTGGTTAAGTGAGCTCTGAATAGTATTTTGCACTGTATTAACCCATGCCTCGCACATATGGATGAGGAATGCACTTGGTTCAAGATGCTATGCCATAAGTCCTCAGTGATAGAAACTCCCAGGTCTTGCTCCCAGATATCTTTAAAAGTATCAGTAGGGTCTGCAGTAATAGAATTTATTAAATTATAAATGACAGAAATTAAATGCCTACGGCTAACATTTAGAGCAAGAAAGTGGTCAATTTGTGATTCAGGGGGGCGATTAGGAAAGTGAGGGAATAGCTTCTTTATAAAGTGCCTGATTTGAAAGAACCGAAACAAGTGATGACTAGGTAGATTATACTTTTTAGATAAGGAGGAGAAAGAAGCAAATACCCCCTCCTCATATAGATCATTAATCTTGAGAAGGCCATTAGATGTCCAAAGGAGAAATGCAGAATCTAAGCTAGATGGGGAAAAAAAATAATTGTTAAGGATGGGCATGCAAGTAGAGCCCCTTTGTAAACCGTGATGTTTTCTAAATTGGACCCAGATTCTGAGGGAGCTGGTTACTATCGGATTATCTGAGACTTTGTTTACAACTAAGGGCAGCTGCGAACAAACAATAGAATAAAGGGTATTTTTCATTGATGAAGTTTCCATATGTACCCAGGGAGGACAATTGTCGGAGTAGTTGTCTCTATTCCAAAAGAGAAGCTTTTTAATGTTACAGGCCCAATAATACTGCTGGAAGTTAGGAAGTGCAAGGCCTCCTTTAGCTTTAGGAAGTTGTAGAATTGACTTCTTGAGGCGAGCAGGTTTATTCCCCCATAGAAATGAGCGTAAAATACTGTCCAAGCCAGTAAAGAAAGATTTATTAATACAAATAGGTATGTGTTGAAATAGGTACAGAAATTTTGGTAAGATAACCATTTTGACCAAACTGGTCAAAGCTACAGAGTTAACAAAAAAAAGTTCACTTTTTTGTAAATTTATCTTGTAGCCAGATAATTGGCCAAATTTATCTAGGATATCCAAAATTGGGGGTAGAGAGGCAGCTGGGTTTGAGATATACAATAAAAGGTCATCAGCATAAAGAGAAAGCTTGTGAACTAAACCATGACGAGAAATTCCCTCAAAACCATTGTGACTACGGAGCCAGATAGCTAGAGGTTCTATGGCTAAGTTAAAAAGTAAAGGAGAAAGGGGACAGCCCTGTCGCGTCCCACGTTGAAGAGAGAAGGGGGGAGATCGTATGCCATTAGTATATACAGACGCCGTAGGAGAGGAATAGAGAAGTCGGATCCAAGAGATGAAGTTAGAATCAAACCCAAACTTTCCCAAAATAAAAAACAAGTAGCCCCATTCCACCCTATCAAAGGCCTTCTCAGCATCTAGGGACACAATAATTTCAGGCAGGTCCGAAGGGCGAGAAAAAAGAATGTTGAGAAGCCTTCTGGTATTAAAAAATGAGTGTCTTCCTGGGGTGAAGCCTGTTTGGTCCAGCAAAATTAAAGATGGTAATACACGTTCCAGACGAGAACATAAAACTTTAGTCAGAATTTTAAAGTCTACATTTAAAAGTGATATTGGTCTATAACTATCGCAAAAAGTAGGATCCTTATCCTTTTTGAGGAGCAAAGAAATAGAAGCATCAGATAAGGTAGGTGGAAGGAAGCCCGCTTTCAAAGAGTCATTGTAAAGATTTACTAAAATAGGTGCTAAAAGGGAAGCAAAAGCTTTATAAAATTCAACTGTAAAGCCATCCGGGCCAGGATACTTTCCAGATTTCATGGATTTAATCGCTTCCTGTATCTCTAATTCTGTCACTGGGTCGCCTAAATTCTTAGCAATGTTTTCATCAATTGTGGGATATTCAAGCGAGTTAAGAAGATCTAAATTTACAGTATTATTTGAAGAGCATTCTGAAGTGTATAGTCTGGCATAATGTTCTGAGAACACTAAGTTAATTCCAGCTGGTTCTGTAACTAATTCACCTGTCTGAGTTTTGATGCTCGAAATCCATCTAGAAGAGCTAGCTGATCGAGCTTGGTAAGCCAAAAGCTTTCCAGCTTTGTCTCCATGCTCAAAAAAACGTTGTCTACATTGTTTAAGTTGTCTCTCTGTTAGATCTGTCATCAAAAGGTTGAATTCTGAATGTAACTGAACTCTTTTAGCATTGCCACAAGTTTCCAGTGCCAGTGTTTTTGTATCAATGCACGTAGCTCAACAAATATCATGGCAGTGTGAAATTCGTTGTACTGGAAAGCACAAGGCAGTGTGTAGCGCGCTACTATAATCCACTGTGAGTTTCATGCCCTCAGGTTGTGTCGGATCAGTATGAAACAAGACAGCTCCGCCAGCCGTGTTTCTTTCCTAACACAAAAGATTTTCTCTAATCTTCCACCTTACACACTTCTGAAGCACTGGCATTCTGTCATCGCCAAACATCTGCGCTGCATCTTTAAGAGTCGGCAAGTGTATTCCAAAGTTTGGCCGACATGGACACGTGTGTAAACACTCAAAGTTACTCTCCAGATTCCTGTGGCTGAATAATTCAGGCCGAAATGACAGCGTGGCTGTGTATATAGCATCACAAACTCTCGTGCATCACTCCGCAACACACTTTTTCCAAGCTGTAGAGGTGACTTGTCTTTGGAAAAGAAGATCTGCTCATTTCCTGTTTATATCTCTTGGTGTTTTGTAGGTGAAGTATGCGAACCGGTTCCGTGTGAGAACGGTGCTGACTGTCCCAGTACACCAGCTGATGAAAATGTTGCTTGTGAGTTTTTGTCCTTTTGGATTTGAGAACCCTAAAGGCCCATGAGATTTAATTTCTTGCCATTTATAATTTTGGAGTGATTCTGTACAGTATGTGTCTCTGAGCTTTATTAAGAGTTTGCCTACACTCTTAAAAATAAAAGTTCTTTATTGGCATCCATCATGGTTCCATGAAGAACCTACGTATAACATCCACAGAAACTTTCCGCTGGACAAAAGGTTCCTTAGAATATTAAAATGTTCTTCACACTAAGAAAAAAGTAGTTTTTTAGAAACTGTTCACGGAGAGGTTCATTGGGGAACCAAAAATGGTTCTTCTGTTGCATCGCTATGAGTATTCGTCATTATCTGACAACATATCATTCATGAATTCACATGATTTAGATGTTTTAACTCTTACACGTAAAGCTTCTCCAAAGATTCTTAGATTCAGCAAAGAATCTTTATCAAGAATCATATTTTGAGTTATGGGTTTTTGCTCTTAAATATTAAGGTTCCAAATGTAGGTTTTTGTATGCAATAAAATAACCATTTTATTTCCCCAAAGAACCTTTTTGTGAACAGTTCTTAAAAGCCATAAACCCTTTTTTCTTATTGTGTGGAATATTGTAATAATCTGAAGCATTTTTTTCTACTAAAGAACTTTTTGTAGACAGGAAAGGTTTCAGGGATGGTAAAGATTCTTCATAGAACTATAGATGCCAATAAAGAATCTTCATTTTTAACAGTGTACATTCTAATTAAAATTTTGTGTAAATTCTTCAGATTAGAGTTTTTGGCTTATAAATATAGATCATTTAACACAAACACTTAATGTGCATTATATAACACAAATAGATAAAACAAAATTATTTATAGGCTATAAAATATAATCATATGTAATGTATAAAATGTGACTGAATATCTTTTTAGAGTTTTTCACCATAAATGATACAGTAATTCATAGTTTTTACTTGAAAAATCTATATTTTAGATTATTTTACCTCATAATTACATACAGTATAATGCAACATATAAAACATATATGATAAGTTAACTTCACGTTCACACCAAGAATGTTAAATTTAAAGATAACTAAAACAATAAATATATTATCATAACGCACAATAACACTGTTGTGCTTTAAATGCTCGAGCTCTTTAAAGGTTGATTCTGATTGGCTGTCAGTGATTTTATCATTCATCAGCTGGAAAAAAAATCATTCTGAAAGTGATTCTAGTGATAGCGTTCCTCTGTGTTGTTAGCGTATTGTATAAAACTTAATATTTTTCATTATAGTTTTCATCTTTGGAATGAATACCATGTTTTTATTCTAGCATTTGTGTTTTCCCCTGTAAAAATTAGTACAGGAAATTATGTTTTTAAATAACTAAATAATAAAAAGTTTGTAGTGGAGCTGTAGAAGATTCTACTCTTTATTTTTAATAGTGTAGATAGAATATGTCAGAATCTCACAAATTGTGCGTTCTGCTTTTTCAACAGCATCAGGCTGGGAAGAGCAATCTGTAATTGGTGAGTTTGTTTATTTGTAGCCTGTTTTAATGGCCTGTTTTCCTCGTTTTAAAAAAGATTCAAGAGCGCTTTGCTCATTGAGACTCCAGATATGAATGGCATATTAAACAGATGTCTCATGTTCGGCTTATGAGCCGTGAACATAAATGATGTCAGCCTCGATTTCCATTCACTAGTTAATTCATATTTAAACATCTGCTTAGCGTTCATTAGAAACTCACACTTTCTGGAGTCGTCTTTTATAGCTAATGCAGTATTTAGTGTGATGTTCAGACTGAGCTGAAAAACATGAAATAATAATGATCGTGTGGGGAAAGTGCATGTCATCATCAAGCGCTCTGAGCATCAAGTTCACTTACACATCAACCTGCTATAAACTCTAGGAGGATTTTCAATAGCACTTCAAATGAACCCTGCAGATTTCAGATACTGTGTGTTTCTGTCATTCAGGGCCCTGCCGCCCGAACCCCTGTCACAACGGAGGGGTGTGTGAACACAGTGAGACCTACCGCGGCGACACTTTTGTCGGGTATTTGTGCAGGTGTCCGCTTGGCTTCGATGGTGTCCACTGCCAACACAGTAAGAAACTTTGTCATTTTTAGAGACATTTATTTTAATATATTCCAATTATGAGAAAACTTGTGTGTATATAAAATAAAACTTTTTATTTTCTATTATTAAATTATGTGTATAAACACACACACACACACTTTAAAGTGAAATCAATTAAAAAAAATGTTATTAAATTTTAAATAATTTTTTTTAGACTTTTTAATTTATATATTTATTTTCGATCATACTATATATATATATATATATATACACCCACAATACAATTAATTATATTAAATAAAATGCTATATAATTTTTATAATAAAATATAAACATTACTTTTAATGTTTATTATTATTTTTATATTATTCACATATGCACACACACATTTTAAAATTAAATAAATTAAAAATGAATGTAAAAACGTTTTGAATATGAATATATATATTATATATATATATATATATTCCCACCCAATCAGAAGCTTGGCCCACCCTGGCCCCACACATAATAGCCAATCACAAAATTGTTGTGATATTCAATTGAGGTTCATATATTTTTTCTTCTTCGTTTTCTTACCGCCCACACCCACATACGTGCTAATACTGCATTTTCGCTCATCAGGGAGCTGCTATCAATATGCGTGGAATTGAAATCCTTTTGAATGGGCGCTCACGCCTTTCACTTTCACTTTCGATTTGGCGATCACGCATACAGTGCTCTGTGTAAAGGAAGAGCATCTTACAAGATCAGATATTTGTCAATGAGCTAAGAATCTGTTGATGCATGGTCTTGTCAGTCTCAGTGGTGTAGTGCAGGGTATATTCAGGTACGGCGTATCAGTCGGCTTTGCGTATACCTACTTCTAAATACTCTCTGATGCACATTCAGTAGTGTCTCGCATTAGCCAAAATCATGACAGTCCACCACATGAGTTGCTAATCAAATCGTCTGTGAATAAATGCAAATATTCCCTAAAAACACCCAGTGATGCGGTCAGGACGCGCCGGCTTCCCTTTAAATATGATAAAAATTACATTTGCCCGTCACTGCCATGGGAGAAACAGTCAGTCAAACATAGGAATATGCACAATTCTGGATAAATGGATAATTATTATTATTATTTTTTTTAAATAGAGATCATATTCTCCTACGATTCTGAATAGACATCTAAACAAATAGCTTGTAATTTACTAGAGATTCTGACAAAATGTTAATTGCTGCAGTCTATTTCATTTTTAAAATTTGAATTATTTATTGCAAAATTTGCACCTCTGTTGTGGCTAATATTAATTTCATAATTATCCTTACTCCGTCAAGTAGCAGAAGTTAAGTGAAAATGTGCAAATGGCCCATTTTGGGGTGAATTAAATGTCTTAAATGTCACTGTTTAAGGCATTGTTGAGCACAGTGGCACTGATATTTCACACACTTTAAGCTCTTTTATTTTCCAAACGTAATAGGATTAGTCCAATGAATCGTTCGGTTTGTAATGCGTACCGAACCGAAAGCCTCGTACCGAACGGTTCAATACGAATACGCGTATCGTTACACCCCTAATATACATATAAAAAATTGGGTTCAAATAAATGTATAGTGAAATTATAGTGCACCTTAAAACGATGCAAATACATGTATGTTGAATTTTAATTGTTGCCACAACTCAACAGTCAACATGCGTATATCTACACCAGAATAATAACACATCTAGTTTAATTATACAGATTGAATGAAACTATCGTCCACATGAGAAGTGACTTCTGCCACAGTAATGGAAGAGATATAATGTCAAGATAGCTCACTTCCTGTAGTGTATTTTAGTTTCACTAGTGTAGAAGCACAATGCACATTAATTTGAAAATCAATGTTTTTCTGCCTCAGTTCGTCTCAAAAAACTTCTACAGCATATTGTGCCAGAACACTTAGCAAAGTGACAGGAACGTAATTAACAAAGAGCTATTTTTTATCTGTTTGCTGTCAGAGGTTATTTTTATTTGTTTTGTTTTTGTCCTGATTCTCTTGTTTCTGTGGTTACCTCACACCGCCTGCATTATTCATGGATTGGGAGAAAGAATATTCAGCTCTGTTCTGCACTGCTTAATACACATCACACATGTGCATCCATGACCTTAATTTGCACTGTCTCCTGAAATGACTTCTAAGCGTAGTCTATAATTAATGCCGGAGTACAGCTAAGATAAGACACCGAGGCTCAGTTAGTAGCAGGGGGCTGGAAAACAGACAGAGCAGCGGCCTTAGAAATAGCAGACTATTTTTTTGGTCGGATTTTTGGAGAATGACATCCAGTCTCATTATCTGCCCCGGGCCCCATGACCTGCTCAGTTTTTGTCATAATAATTAGACTTCGCAGCATATTGACCTCATGTAGGATGTTTAGCTGAGTGTGACATTTATAAAAAAAAATCAGGGATGTCACTAGACAAAAAACAAAACAAAAAAACTACCTACAATCGTGAAGAGTTTCAGTAAGATTTGTTAGAAAAGATAAGAAAAAAAACCCCACTGAGAATTAAATAAAGTAAAAATAAGTTGGTAGTATATTAAATTAAACTAAACTGATATTATATTAAATGTAAACTATAAATGAAAATAATACGTGATGTCAAATGGCTAGAGCTCCACCAAGAAAATGAAAAAAGTTTTGAAATAAAATAAAATAAAAATCAATGAAAAAAGAAATAATCATACAACTTATTAAATAAAATTTCAATTCAGTTTAATCAGATTCAATAATATATATAATAAAATCTATATACAGTATGAAAATTTTTGCATGACGATGTTGCATGGTTTCAGTTCATACGTCGCTAACTCAGTTAGTTGGATTTGATTGTTGACGATTTAGCTTGATCTTGGATCATTTGGTTCTTCGAAGCTCATCCCGGACTTGCTGTCATAGCAACAGTTCCGTAAGCTTTAACCTGCTCGGGAGCAGGTTTTTTGTTATCAACATTTTTTTTTTTTCACACATAACACAACACAGCATTCAAAATATAACAAAACAAAACAACAGACACATACTCAACATCTCAAAGTCCAGTCAAAAGGGAGGGAGAGAGGGAAGGACAATAAAAACACAAAAGTCACTCCTTTATACAATCACGTATATCAAAAAGAAAACACTGCCAAGCATCAATGGTCGAAGGCTTGGCCCCACCGACTCGCGCCGTTGCACATTCACACGTCACTATTTGCAGGAGGCTATGGATCCAATATGTTTTTCTACACATGTGTGGTGTAAACCAGTTCTGGATTATTGTCTTCTTCGCAGCTGTAAAACCAGCAAACAACATTCTCTTTTGCATTGAACTAATACAGAGACCAGAATCATCATTAAGAAGACATAAACTTGGGTTAACAGACCAATCAATTCGCAGTAATGATGACAAAACCAGGTTTACATGTGTCCATAGACTGATGACGACAGGACATTCCCAAAACATATGCAGAAAAGTGCCCGATGATGTAGTGTTACATATATGGCAGTTCAAATTTGACTGTAGTTTCATTTTAAATCTTTTGTAAGGAGTTATGTATGCTCTATTAATGTCTTTAAAGTGAATAAGACGATGAGCCAGATTTTTAGATGTTAAGCTGAGATTAGACCATACTCTCTCCCAGTCGACAGATAAATTTAGATTGCATCTTTTAAAGAAGAATTGATACTTAAAATCTGTACCAGCCACTGCTACATTATTACAAGAGTACCCTACTGATCCAGGGACAATAATTTAAAATAATAACAATTTTAAATAATATAACAATGTTGTGTAGTCTATAAGACTATAGACACAGCCAGTTTTACTCATTGAAAGATTTATTAGTGATGAAATAATTACTTTATAATTGTATTGGAGTCTTACACACATGCTATACAGTTAATCTGAGCCGTGCATTAATTTGAGTAATGACAGATATTATGGGAGGGGCTTGATGGAGCGCAGATGATCTCTAAGAAACTTTAATTAATGCTGTCACTTAAGAAATCTGCTTCAAAGATAAAATTAAATGCTAATTACAACATTGAAATAAAAATGTAAAGCTAAAGCCTATACAAATACTAGAAATCATGAATATAAATAATTGGGAATCATGTAAAAAAAATTACAAATAAATTAAAAACAGTGCACATTTCATTTATTTATTATAACATTTATGTAGTTTTGTTCGCTTGGCTGTTTCCTTATAAGGGTCCAGAAATTTGTCAAGTTTTTCGTCAGGTGTCTTTTTTAATAATATGATGTCATTACGTTGCTGTCTTGCCGCCAGCCAATCACTGCATAGCTGATCGTGGTTTCGAGTATCGATACATCTGCCCTTTTCAGGGAACACGAGGCAACTTAATCCAGATATTTTAATCTAATACGCAAATTCGTTTGAAGAACCAAATTAGCCAGAGATCAGTTATCAGGATTAGAAGATCTGGCATCTTTCAAATCATGTCAGATGTAATAAGCGACGTACGAAGAACGGGCCTGGTCCTGAAGAATATATATATATATATATATTTTTTTTTTTTTTTTTTTTTTTTAAATAGACAAAACACAAAAATTTAATTCAATTTAATTAAATAAAAAAAAAATTATAAATGAAAAAACTGTGATGTCACATGACTCCATTTCCTAAAGGGAATATATATATATACACTAGTCACCATTTGAAGTGGATCAAAACCTTTATCAAAGTTGTCCTAAAACCTATAACTAAAATGCGTTTTTGTATTAGGACCATTTTGATGAACATTTTTGATCCACTTCAAATGTTGACGACTGTTTGTGTGTGTGTGTGTGTGTGTATATATATATATATATATATATATATATATTTTTTTTTTTTATGCACCAAGAAAAAATGCAACTGTATGTCAGTGGCTTTTATCATGAATAGACAGATAGCAGTTGAAGTAATTTGTTAGAAATGGAAAAAAGGAAATTACATTTGTAATCAATTTAAATAATTTAAATTAAA
The DNA here is from genome assembly GCA_023376895.1 of Aspiorhynchus laticeps. NCBI lineage: Eukaryota > Metazoa > Chordata > Actinopteri > Cypriniformes > Cyprinidae > Aspiorhynchus > Aspiorhynchus laticeps. The sequence continues at coordinate 28,923,809 of CM041812.1, forward strand.
AAATAAAGAATCAGACAGAGAATTATTCAATTTAATTAAAAATAATTTCATTATGCATGTCAGTGGCTTTTACCATGAAAAGACAGACAGAAAGAAGCAGAAGTAATTTGTTAGAAAAGGAAACAATTAATAAAAATTTGTAATTACAATTATTAAAATTAAAATTATTAAATTAAAAAAATAACTAAAACTAAATTAAAACAAAATTCGAAGTGAACAAAAATGCCTCCAGTTAAATTAAAAAATATATATTTTCCTTTATTTATTAATTTTTTTTTTATAGACCAAGAAAAACTGCACATGTATGTTGGTGACTTTTACCAGGAGCAGACAGACAGACAGCAGCAGCAGAAGAGGGAATGAAAATTATAGCACAGGGAGCTGCTCTGAAAAAGTTACCCGCTAGATCATTTTCAATTCATTTTCAATAAGAGGTTCACAGGAGAGCTGGTGCAATCTGGTGAAACTGTTGTGGAAGAGCCATTAAGAAGTGAAGTATGTGCCACCTCAGGGATATCAACTATGCCAGGATCCGCCGCTGGTTCTGACTGTGAAGCACCACTGACTTCATTAACCTAGTTGTCTTGGCACAACTCGGCAGATTGAAATTGCATTTCTTTAAGAAATAAAATGCTGCGTCCAGTACCACAAATCCAGCGTGACAGCTGACCAACCCCCCTCTGTTCCTCACACCAATTTACTTGCTTGACTGGCTGGACTTTGGCCCCACGGAGGGAATCCCACCAATCAGGACGAGTTTGTTCTATCGCAACTGACAGCGGTGCTTGGATGCACATGACTGGCATGAAGCTGAATGCCAGTGGTTGTTCCTCACTATGAATGCGGCAACATAAAAACAATGCTTTGTTTTGGGGGTCATATCAGTATTTTTGTTTCTGATCTAAAATAAAAGAGTTACTACAGAGCCATTAAAAAAAAGTTTAGGGTCAGTAAAATTTCTATGTGTTTGAAAGACGTCTCTTCTACTCACCAAGGCTGCATTTATTTTGATCAAAACTACAGTAATTTTTGTGAAATATTATTACAAGTACAAAGAACTGCTTTCTGCTTGAATATTTTTTTAAATGTAATTTATTTCTGTGATTCCAGTGTCACATAATCCTTCAGAAATCACGATTTGCTGCTCAAGAATTTTTTTTTTATTATCAATGTTGAAAACAGTTGTGCTGCTTAATATTTTTTTGTGGAAACTATGATAAAAAAATAAATTAAAAAAAACTGGATTTTTAATTCTGGATGTTTAATTAAGAAAAAGTTTAAAGGAACAGCATTTATTTGAAATATAAATATTTTGTAACGTTATAAATGTCTTCACTGTCACTTTTGATCTGTTTAATGCATCCTTGCTGAATTAAAGTTTTAATTTCTTTCCTTACTGACCCCAAACAATGCAAAACTACTATGGAAGTCACCATTGACTTCCATAGTAGGAAAAAAAAAAGTTATGGAAGTCAATGGTGCCCCAGAACTGTTATGTTTCCCACATTCTTCAGAATATCTTCCTTTGTGTTCAGCAGAACAAAGACATTCATACAGGTTTGGAACTACTTGAGGGTGAGTAAATGATGACAGAATTTTCATTTTTGGGTGAACTATCCCTTTAAGGCCTTAAAGGTGCAGTATTAAAAACTTGAATAATTCATCTAGATTTACACTTACTGACCTCAAATTTACTGGATTCAAATTTAGTCTGATTAAAATAGAGCATGGGTTGGGGTAAAATACTTTTTAGTGAAAGAAAGGTCCCTGAAATGAAAGAAAAGTACAGACTGTGGCCCCTGTAATGTTCCAGGACTAAACTGAAATACATTTGTGGTGTGATTGTGTCACCATTACCACTATTCCTCATGTTTAAAAACGTGAAAATCCTGTAGATTTTCTCTGAAAGGGGACCTGAGGCTTTCTAAACTGTAAAAAAAAATGTTTTTCCAAAGATTATTGGAGTAAGATTTACAAGAAAATACTATTTCAGTTTTTAGACTTAAAATTTCACGTTTAATTCAATGTGTTCAATAGTTTGTGAAAACTGCTCCTACACCAAATGTTTTTGAGTTTAGAGAACAGAATATAGACTGATTTAGTATGGCAACTGCATAGCAACATGTTAAAACTACTCAGAAAGCCTTTGCAGCAAAGCGCTGGAAACCTTCCATAACACTCCGCATCGTGACAACAGTTTTTACATGTGCACGACCCACTCACATTTACCTCAGAGAAATTAAAGTCTGGTTTTGAAATTGCAAATCCAGCTCTTTTGCATATAATTTCTGTCAGACAATAAAGTCTTGTTCCTTTAGCTTTTCTTTTTATTTTGACACCACCCCATGAGAGGATCAGTGCAATCTAACATCAGATCCTTAAATCCCATATTTGTTGTGTTCATCCGTGCTTTCAGTGCTCATGAAAGTGACCCTGCTTAAGCTGTGGATTTGGTTGTTTCCCTCCAGTACTCTTCTGTTGTGGTAAACCCAAAGGTGTTGGTTTATCTCTGCCAGATACCTGATAGAATTGAGCCTGTGCTCCACCTTGCAGATCCCTGAATTTCTGCTCTGGCGACCCCATGGCTTGCTGTCTGTAACAAGTCTCTTGAGTTCCCTTCATTCAGCTTAAAAATCAACGAGAGAGGTAGAACTCTGAGATAGGACACTGTGAGCTCTGCTACCAGGAGTCAATCTGTTACAACGCCTGCTTATAAAATAAACAACATACTCTCATTACAATTACACTTTGGCATATTGGTGGTGAAATCATATGAATTTGTATGATCTCATTTTTATGTTTACCTTTGATCTGCTTGCGTTCCTCTGAGCGTTCGGTTTAGAGGTGGACCTTTATGCTTAGATTTTTTCCTAAAATCTGTTTCCATATGACTCAAATCAAACCAATTCACCAAAATGAAAAATAATAAAATTTTTCCAAAGAGATTTGAGTTGGAAATGAAAAATGATGACTAAACATCCACCCACTGGTGGACAATAAAGAAAATCAAGGGTGTTCTGATGAGGTCTCTTTAATATCTCGACTGTTTCACCTGGAGACTTTGGGTTTAGGATTTATACTTTTCACAGATTACAAAGAAATGGCAAGTAACACACTGAATTAAATGTGAAATTTTACTGTAGAAAGACTGAGTAAAACGTACTCCAGTAATGCTTAATTTACAACTTCGAAAACTAATTTTTATTGATTCCTAAAGAAGTGATCTGTCATAAGAGAGCTCAACAACGCCTCAAACTGTCTTGTTTGAGATAATTGATTTGTCAAGATAATTCTGCAGTCAAAAGTCTCAATTTAAGCTCAAAGATTTCTCATCATATTTTTCCAAGAACAAATTGTCAGAGCTGCTTTGTATCACCATCTAAAGGAATTTGAGGTCTTCAGTGAGCAGAATTATTTAGTATCTGAAAAAAAATAGGGTTTAGGATTTACATTTTTCACTTAGTAATTGCTATTAAATTTCACATGATTACAAAGAAACGCCAAGTTGAAACATGAAATTTTGAATTTGAAAGACTGAAATTGTATTTTACTCTAAAATGTACTTCAAATTATTTTTTACACTGTAGTAATCTCATGATTCCTAAAGAAGAGATTTTTCAGAAGAGATCTCAACAATGTCTCAAGACTGTGCTCATTGATCAAGATAAGCCTACAATCAAAAGTCCAAGATCTCAGTATGAACTCCAACATTTGAGCTGCTATTCATTTTATAGCTTTACACTCTTTCTATTCTTTCAACATTTGTGTCAATATCTGAAGCAATTTAGCAAGAAACATCAGAGACAAAACTATTGATACTTAAAAGAATAATCAAAGTCTCATGTGAGCAACACTTAAGCAATAATATATTCCCTCTCGGTATTCAATACATAAATAATCCTTCGATGTAAACTGGTATGATGGTAGAGAGGTTTTTTCATCACTGTGTAAAAATCAACCATAATGAGAAACAATATTTGAACTTTTGTAGCTTTTTCCAGGTTGTCGCTTTTAATAATTTCCCGATGTGTCTGTGAATGGCTTGTCTTTTCAGATGTTAACGAGTGTGAGAATAATCCATGCAGAAATGGAGGCAGCTGCACAGATCTGCGAGCAAACTACACCTGCCAGTGTCCCGGCGAATACATGGGGCGGAACTGTCAGTACAGTAAGTGCGAATCGACTTCATCACCTCATTTAATTAAACCCATGTGTTTAAATATTCACTATCAAACCATGGCATCTCTTGAGGAGCAAACTCAAACTAAAACTGGATTCAGCGTGTGTTGGCTTGGGGATGGGAGCCATCTGCCTTCGACAGCTTTTTTGGGAGAATCTGAGTGAATGAGGCCAATATGACATTGACTGAGTAGGGAACCACATCGCTTGTGAAATCATTCTGTCATTTCCATAAATTCAGGCAGGGAACTGATTCTATTTGCTTATTTTTGTCCATGCAATATTTCCTAGACGTTCGGTCTCCAGAAAGTGTGCCAGAAACCGAGAGATACCAATACTTGTGTAACTATGACTTGTTTGCTGGTATGTTTTGTGCTGACTCAAAACAAGAAGGTCCCAGCTGTAGCTTAACACATCTATGAACATATAATTGAATTAGTTGAAGATTACTGTCATGCTTTCTTACTTACACGGCTCTGAGGAGCGTATATAAAGTTACACCCCTCGAGAAGGTTTGATTTGCAATCATGCTGTCCAAACACAGCAGCAGAAGCTCCCTACGGGCAAGTCTGAGCAGCCTGCGGCTCCTCTTCGAATCTCCCCAGTCTGTGCGATCGCTCGGCGGAGATGGTTCAAGTACTCCGTTAATGTTCTCCCCGGAGCACCAGCGAGCGGGCACCATCTCCACAGGTGGACGAACCGACGACAGCAATGACACTAGAGAGGACATCTTAGGCTTCGAGAGTGAAGACAGCATCTCTGTGTGTGAGAGCAAGGACACGATATCCATCGACGAATGCAAGGACATTGCATCCAAAACTTCAGACCTGCCGGATGTTTTTGAGGACAAAACAGAGAAAGATGGCATTTCAGGGGTCGATACGGAGTCTGTGGCGAGAACCAGCGAGAGCAAGAATAATGTTATCATATTATCACTCGAGACCAAAGAACACTGCGTTTGTGGTATTCCTTTGAATTGCTTAATTAACTATATTTGTTCAATTTGTTTAATAATTAACCTTATTCACTATATTTGTAAGAAATAATAATATATATATATATTTGTCTTTTATAGTTCAGAAGACTTTTGCAAATTATATGATTTTGATGATAATTTGATTTAAATCAATTACTGCATATTTTTTTGTTTAATTTTTAAAGTTTTTCATTTTTTTAAATATCTTTTTAATCTTTTAGAGGTGGTATACAATCCAATGGGGTTTTTTATACTGTAATTAACTAAAAATAAAATCTTAAAAAGGATTTTTTGTTACTTGAAATAAACATGAAATGAAATAGAATAAAATATACAAAAAACTTAAGCTTAATTTATTTCTACTTGTTGCCAAGAAAACATTTCTAATTTTTGAATAGTTTAACTCGATATGCACAACAACTAAAATAATTTAATAAAAACTATGTAGACATATTTAAATGAATAAACTTTCATTTGTAAGATGTACATGATTGATTCACTAAAACGAACCAGTTCATGAGAGTCATATGTGCTAGAATCATACTAAATTGGTAGAGCTTTTTGATTTACTAAAAAAAAACAGACCCATAAGACTCATCCCTTTAGAAATCAAATTCCGGGTGGCGCTGAAGGGTTTTGATTCAGTAAGAACCGATTCATAAGAATCATTCGTTCAGAAATCGAACTACACAGTGCACTGCAATTGTGCACAACACAATGAAATTAGCACAAAACGAAATCTCCACAACACAACGAAATTAGTACAGCACAACGAAATCTCCACAACACAACGGACACAAGCCACAACACAACGAAATTAGCTCAACAGAAACAAGCCGCAAAATAACGAAATTAGCTCATATGCGTTGTGCCTACACTAGCCTCGTGGAGTGCTGTTGAATAAATATTGCAGGAAACTCCATCAGAATAGTTACCGATATTTGTTTTAAAAATGGAAACGGTCCTACAAATGAGACAACTGTTGACACACAGTAAGATTATGGAGTTATAAAATAAAGGTGAACATTTAGTTTTAATATGAAAAGTTTAAGTTTATATATAACTATTCAACATTTGACAGTATACTTTGTAATATGGGACACTGTTTAGATATTTCCTGAAACTCTCTTTAGAGAAAACAGGGCTTTTTCTGAGGACAAGCATTTAAGAAGGTTACTTGAGCAAAGTATTTTTATTTAATATTATTTAAGAGATGTTACATGTGATTTTTCTTACATCTTTTTCTCTGTCTGTCCTCTCAGAATGTTCTGGGCCTTTAGGGATGGAAGGGGGGATCATTTCGAACCAGCAGGTAACAGCTTCCTCCACACATCGAGCTCTGTTCGGCCTGCAGAAGTGGTTTCCGTACTTCGCCCGACTCAACAAGAAGGGCCTCGTCAATGCTTGGAGCGCAGCCGAGGGTGATCGATACCCATGGATTCAGGTAATCCTGCCACATTTTGACTGCATTAATGGAAAAAGAAACTTTTGTACTTTTTTATAATTGAATATCAATTCATGAGTAGAATACAAGCAACAGTAATAGCAATGCTTACTAACAACAAATCACTAGCATCATTTCAGAGCTGTGTGCCAACCATCCAACACAGCTACAACTTTCAAGGAAGAGCATAAACACCCCACAGTAATTAGTTTATACTAGGAGGCAAATCTCATTAGAGATTTTAGGAGTTCCAAAGGCATGTCCGTGTGAGATTTCATTAGGAGACACACAGAAAGAGCAGTGTGGGTGTACAAAAAATGTTCACAGCCGCTGTAATGACTTAAGTGGTAACCGCACACTGCCATCAGTTATGCCCACACAACACCAGCGTCCTGGTCTTGTTCTGCTGGCGTCCTGTGTGCGCCTGATTCTATTTTTGTGCCTTTGATATTAAAGATTGCTTTGATGTCCATATGCTTTTAAATAAGACCTCAATTTGTCCTTGGAAAACTGTGCTACCTGTTTGTCTAGTCCTCAAATGCTCTTACTGCTGCTTTAGAGCTGGCTTTGTGTTTGCATTGGACATCAGGTGCTGTTCCAACCTAGCATGGATTTTCAAATGATTAGATGGCAAAGATCCCCAAATAATAATAAAAATATAAATTAAAAAAATTAAGCATGACATAGATTTTTACTATATTAAATAATTGGCTTTTATATTGTCATCGTACTAAAAACAAAACTATAAAAAAATAAAAAAATAAAAAATTAAAACATTTATTAAAAATAAATAATAATAATCATTTTATATATAAATCTCTCTCTCTCTCTCTCTCTCTCTCTCTCTCTCTCTCTATATATATATATATATAAAAAAATGTATTTGAGTTCATGTTTTGATAATAGGAAGCAAATAAATGTACATATTAATTTTTGTTTAAATTATATAATTAAACTTAGAATCTGACTGAATATTAAATAATTAAATAAATTATTAATAATAATAAAAAATTATTTGTCAAAAGTGTGGGGTCAGTAAGATTTTAAAAATGTTTTTAATAAAATAAATCTTGTATGCTCACCAAAGCTGCATTTAATTGATCAAAAATACAGGAAAAGCAGAAATATTTTGAGCATGTTTGTAATCTAAAATATTTTGCTTTCAAAAATTGGCTTTCATTTTGTCATTGTACTAATTATTAAAATAGGTAAAAATAAATAAATAAATAAATAAAACAAACATTTAAATAATAATAAAATAATATATAAAAATACATTTAATAAAACATACATTTAATTTGCATTGATTGTATTAACTGATATATATATACAGTATACAGTATATATTAGTGCTGTCAAACGATTAATCGTGATTAATTGCATCCAACAAAAGTATATGTGTGTGCTGCATATACAAACATGCATGTATATAGTTAAGAAAAATATGTTATATTTATGTATTAAATATATTTATATATAATATAATATAATATAAAATACAAGAATATAAATATATAAATGTATATGCATGTAAGTATTTCCAAAATATATACTGTATGTGTGTGTATTTATATATGTATAATAAATATACACAGTACACATACATAATGTAAACAAAAACTTTTATTTTGGATGCGATTAATCGTTTGACAGCATTAATATATATATATATATATATATATATATATATATGTGTGTGTGTGTGTGTGTGTGTGCGTGTGTGTGTGTGTGTGTGTGTACATATATATATATACACATACACATACACATACACATACACATACACATACACCTCCACAAAACCCCTCTCCAGATGTATGGCCGTCATTGTCTCTACCACAGCAATTTCTGATAGGGACAAATTATGACTCTACAGCCCACAAGGCTTCACTCGTTCATCTTGTGAGCTAAGGCCATCGATTTTGTGCTGTCCCCTCACAGATAAATCTGCAGCGGAGGATGAGGGTGACCGGACTGATAACACAGGGTGCCAAGCGAATCGGAAGCCCAGAGTACGTGAAATCATATAAAGTGGCGTACAGCGACGACCGGAAGGCCTGGAGCATGTTTAAAGTCAAGGACACGGAAGAGGACATGGTAAGGGCACGCCGTTCGTTCCAGATGAGATGAGAGAGCCCGAGGGGGATTTTTTTAAATTAAGAAACTGTGCGCTTAAGAAGTTCTCCTGCCAACTTGTCCCTTTTTTCAGGATTTATTTTTATCAGTCAGACTCTTCTTGTTTTAGATATCTGTGAGAAATCTTCCTGTAATGTGGATGAGAACTACTTTATTACTTATACGTAGCATTTATTATAATTTCTTGAAGTCTATGACAGCTAGTTCATGTTTTACAATAATGATAAATAAATGTACATAATAACTTGAGTTTGAATTATATAATTAAAATGATAATATAATATTAAATAATTAAAATACATGTTCAAACTTTTTTTGGGTCGTTACGATTTTTTTATGTTTTTAAAGAAAGAAGTCTCTTATGCTCAACAAGGCTGCATTTATTTTATAAAAAATACAGGAAAAACAGTATTATTTTGAATTATTATTACAATTTAAAATAACTGTTTTCTATTTGAATATATTTTAAATTACAATTTATTCCTTTGATTAAATGCTGAATTTTTAGCATTATTACTTCAGTCTTCAGTGTCACGTGATCCTTCAGAAATCATTCTAATATACTGATTTGTTGCTCAAGAAACATCATATAATGAATAGAAAGTTACAAAGAGAGCATTTATATGAAATGGAAATCTTTTGTAACATTACAAATGTCTTAAATGTCACATTTGATCAATTTAATGCATCCTTGTTGCATAAAAGTATTAATAAAAAATAAAAAAACACTTAGTGGATGAAAGGTAGTGTACAGGTATATATTTTTAAACATTTTTGCAATTTTCGTAATAGCAAGTTTTATGTTACTTTACTGCAGATATTCACTGGAAATACTGATAATAATGCCCCCTCGGCCAACTCCTTCAGTCCACCAATCGAAGCGCAGTACATCCGCATTTACCCACAAGTCTGTAGGAAGCACTGCACACTGCGAATGGAGCTCCTGGGCTGTGAGCTCACAGGTCTGTGTTTTGAAGAGTGCAGTATTCGTCTCCGACACAGTCCTGAGTTAGAATTATGTTGACTCTTGCGATTGTATTTTTCAGGATGCTCAGAGCCCATGGGGATGAAGACCGGACACATCCAGGACTATCAGGTCACCTCCTCCAGTGTGTTTCAGACCCTGAACATGGACATGTTCTCCTGGGAACCAACCAAGGCCAGACTGGACAAACAGGGCAAGGTCAACGCTTGGACATCAGCCCATAATGACCAATCCCAATGGCTGCAGGTGAGACAGATATGAAAAGTGTAGTTCAAAAGTTTGTGGGTGAGTGTTTTTAAAGAGATTAATACTTTTATTCAGGAAGGACATTAAATTGGTCAAAAGTGGCAGCATTTATGCTATCAGACATTTATAATGTTACAGTAAAAAAGATTTCTATTTCAAATAAATGCTGTTCTTTTGAACTTTCTATTCATCAATACATGCATCACGGTTTCCACCAAAATATTAAGCAGCATAAATGTTTTCAACATTGATAATAATAAGAAATGTTTCTTAAGCATCAAATCAGCATATCAGAATGATTTCTGAAAGATAATGTGACACTGAAGACTTGAGTAATAATGCTGAAAAAAATCCACTTTGCATCACAGGAATAAATTACATTTTTAAATATATTCAAATAGAAAACAGTTATTTTAACTTATAATAATATTTCACAACATTACAATTTTTACTGTATTTTTCTTAAAATAAATGCAGCCTTGGTGAGCAAAATAGACTTCTCGGTCACACCAACACTAAACTTTTGAACAGTAATATTTATATATATATATACAGTGGCATGCAAAAGTTTGGGAACCCCTTGTAGAATCTGTGAAAATGTGAATAGTTTTAACAAAATAAGAGAGATCATACAAAATGCATGTTATTTTTTATTTAATACTGTCCTGAGTAAGATATTTTACATAAAATATGTTTACATATAGTCCACAAGACAAAAAAATTGCTGAAATTATTCAAATAACCCCCTTCAAAAGTTTCTGAACCCTTGGTTCTTAATACTGTGTGAGGTTACCTGATGATCCATGACTGTTCTTTTGTTTTGTGTTGGTTGTTCATGAGTCCCTTGTTTGTTCTGAACAGTTGAACTGAGCACTGTTCTTCAGACAAATCCTCCACGTTCTGTAGATTCTGCAGTTTTCCAGCATTTTTGCATATTTGAACCCTTTCCAGCAGTGACTGTATGATTTTGAGATCCATCTTTTCACACTGAGGACAATTGATGGACTCAAACACAACTATTAGAAAAGGTTCAAACATTCACTGATGCTCCAGAAGGAAACACGATGTATTAAGAGCCGGGGGGTGAAAACTTTCTGAATTTGAAGATCAAGGTAAATTGTACTTAATTTGTCTTCCGGGAAACATGCAAGTATCTTCTGTTGCTTCCGAAGGGCAGTAATAAATGGAAAGAAATATATATTTCAACAAAAGAAAAAAGTTGGAAATCTTCATCCTGTTCAAAAGTTTTCAACAGCCAGCTCTTAATGCATCGTGTTTCCTTCTGGAGCATCAGTGAATGTTTGAACCTTTTTTAATAGTTGTGTTTGAGTCCATCAATTGTCCTCCGTGTGAAAAGATGGATCTCAAAATCATACAGTCACTGCTGGAAAGGGTTCAAATATGCAAAAATGCTGGAAAACTGCAGAATCTACAGAACGTGGAGGATTTGTCTGAAGAACAGCTCAGTTCAACTGTTCAGAACAAACAAGGGACTCATGAACAACAAATTTTGTAAACAAATTTTATGTAAAATATCTTACTCAGGACAGTACTAAATAAAAAATAACATGCATTTTGTATGATCTCTCTTATTTTGTTAAAATTATTCACATTTTTACAGATTCTACAAGGGGTTCCCAAACTTTTGCATGCCACTGTATATATATATATATATATATATATATATATATATACTGTATACACACACACACATAAATTATTATTGTTATATATGAGCCTGACCAACTAGCGCCTAAATCTCCTCTAAAGCACATCAGCTAGACCAGGCTGGAAGACCAGCAAACCAGCTCGGACTGGTTTCAGTTATTTTTCAATCATTTAAAAAATAATAATAGATTGATTGTGCTCCAAAAGACTAAAATAGCTCAGGCTTTTCTCGCTGTGTTTAATTCTGGGTTATCATATTTTTTAACCCAGAGTTAAGAACACTATTAATCCTGATTTTTGAAGCTCTGCTCTGGAAATGCGATTCCAAAGGTGATCGAATATTATGCCAAGTTATTTTATCATGAACTAAAACAATACTTGCCTCATTAAATATTCACGACTCAGTACAGCTGTAGAAACTTTCCTGTTCAGGTACAGCCTCTGAGTGAGTTAAAAATGTCAAACAGTGATGGTGTTCAGAGTGATAAACAGACAGTATTATTGTTAAGACAACCAGAGAATATTTACGTGGTGATTTTGGGATTTCTAATTGGGCACCAAATAGGTTATACAATTTCACAAAAGTTATTTCAACCAATGGGATCATTTAGGGCTCCAAGTGGGCTGAATTTAACACAGGGTGGGTGGTAGGATATGTCATATGGCATCATCCTTGCTCAGTATATGATTTTCCATGCGACATAAATAAATTCATCCTCATACATTCAATACACTGCAGGATAATCTTTCATTTCTACATATACACCTGCACAGGTCAGTCTAAGGTCAGCTACTGTACCACCAAACATCACTAATCTAATTAAACCGGTGGGCTGCTCATTGTTTGCCGTTATAACGGACTGTAACGGAAATCTGAGCTTGTTCTCAGACCCGAGAGCCGTGATCATTAAATGGCTGAGTCTGCTGCCATTGAACTGAGATCGGGAAATTGGATTCGAGAGAACAGGCTAATGTATATATTATATTACACCTGCACGCTTGCTGAGCCGAGCCCGGCCGCTCAAACGCTCCTCTGAGATTGCAGAGCTGCTGTGAATGCCGCTCACGTCGGTCCAGGTCAGAAAGCAGAACATGAGTCCTCATGAAAGAATAATACAGCGAGAGAGAGGCCGTACTGACTGCACAGTTGTGTCCTATTCAGAATACAGGAACTAAATAAGAATATTCATAAAACAGCTGTAGATTTTAATAATAGGCCTAAATATTATTGTTTAATATGAATTATCTATGCTGTAAAAAGTGATTTTTCACTTGTTGTAAATAAAAACAAAGATTACTGGAGTAAGTTTTACAAGAAAATACTATTTTAGTCTTTCTTCTTCTAAATGTCATATTTAATTCAATGCGTTATTTGCCATTTGTGTCTAATTATTTGTGGCATTTACTAACAATTCCTGAGTAAAAATTATTTCTACACCAATTTTTTTTTAGGTGCATAAATGTTATCAAATAAGGTATTTCCAGAAACATTAAATTATATAAGATTTAAAATGGCAAGTTTAATATTTATTTAGACTAATATGTTTTTCCCAACTGAGTAGACATATTTCTGTAAACTAATTTCAATACTGTAAAAACAATTAACAATACAATAAGTAATATTTTTAATTAAAATTATAAAATACAATTAAAAAATGTTTTTTCTATAATGAGAATTTATTAAAAATAATGTACAAATATGCTTATTGCACTTATAAGTACATTTTAAGTTTATCATTATATTTAATACATTTGAATTCACTCAATTATGTATTAAATAATGAGAATTTTGATCATTTTTAGAGTTCTGAAAACAATATAGTGCTGTGTAATTAAATTCTGCTTTGGTTATGTTAATTATTTTTAGTACTCAGTTAAAATATACTTATTCAAATAATTTGAATTATTATTATTATAATTACGCACATGATCAAGTAATTTGAATTGTTTTAAATACATAAGTATTTACATAAACACACCCTGTGGGTGTGGCCAATTCCAATTCATGAATAGAAAAAAAAGACAAATTCTGAATTTTGCACATATAGCGAGCTTAGAGAGGCGTACTGTAGTTTCAGGCCTTTAGGCATCATGTCATCTTATTTTCATGAGGCACGGCTTATTTTAATAAAAGCCAAGTTCATTAATCAGGACTGGCTGTTTTAGCAAAAACAAGAAGCTCCAGAGCAGTTATTTACAGCAGCGTTGAAATCCTGTAATACCACTAAAGTAATAGACTTACAAAATTCAGCGGTCTGAAGACGTTCCTGTGGTGTCAGTGGCACTGATTAACTCCGGTCCTCCGAAGGCAACTCTGCAGTGCAGACGAGGGCTGTGATTTAGACTGACGTCCATCATTCCATGAAGGGCAGTGAATTCTAGCTGTATTAAACAGATAACAGGTTGAGAGACAGTCCCACCAAAGCAGGTGTGAGATTTGTTTTACCTTCAGACACCTTTCTCGTCATTTGCAGAGGTATAACCTACTTTACAATGACACTTTTAGGCATGAGCAGAGCTGTCTACACTGCAAGTGCCTGATGTTAGATGCCCCGTTTCTATTGTTGCACAGCTACTCCTGTAGTTTTCCTTTTTCCTTTTTGTCATTTTATTTTATCTTTGAGCTCATGACACCATAACTACACTTTTTACAATGGAAGCCCATTTCCACCATGGGATATATTTTTTTTTTTAAAAAGGTAACCAACTTTTTATCTTGCAATTCTGATAAAAAAATAAAAAAATTAAATTGTGCAAAAAAAAAAGTCAATTCTGAGAAGAGAAATCAGAATTTCATGACGTTAATGTGCAATTCTGAGAAGAAAAATAGGAATTATGAGATATAAACTCACAACTGACTGCCATTTTTGTCTGACAAACAAAGCAGACAGTAGAGTAGATTAATGTCGGTGGACTTGAACTTGAAAAATGGTGTGTATTGACATCTTTCTGCGGTTGAAACAAGATACCTTCTGATGTTCATTCATGTTTATTTCATGATATAACTAGTAAAGAGGAAGAGATAATTGTTCATGTACCACTTGAACTGAGGTTCTACAGAGATCTGTCACGACACATTAAAGAACCACAAAATGGTACTTATTGTTTGAATTTCTTTAAAAAATGACAAAGAGAAATGACATTTTGTTTCATATCTAACGTAACCTGCTCTGTCTTGTCTGTCAGCACATTATCAGTTTGCTCTTTGATGTATTTTTCACAATAATTGTGAGATATAAACACAAAATTGCAAGATGTAAACTCAGAATTCTGAGAAATACGTCAGTTATAATATAAACTCAGATTAGCCAGATATAAACTTGGAATTGCTAGAAAGTCATAATTCTAAGTTTATATCTTGCAATTCAGAATTGTGATATAAACACAGAATTGCGAGAGAAAAAAAAAAGTAATTACCTTTTTATTTTTTTTATTCTGTGGGAGAAACAGGCTTTCATCATTTTTTCCATGAACTGCCATTCAAAATTAGATGTGCATGCTGACAAAACACAGTTTTCTGTAACAAATATTTCATTGTATTACAGTAATATTTTACAGGTATGTTTTTATTTGTTTGTGGAGGGCTCTTAAAGATGTAAAATGTACTTCTACAGTAATATATGTGGGCTTGAATGCATTATCTGCTGGTTTCTTCACAAAACTCTCTCTCTCATTATCACCAGGTGGATTTTCTGATTACCACCAAAATCACAGGAATTATCACCCAAGGAGCCAAAGATTTCGGGCATGTGCAGTTTGTCGGTTCCTATAAAGTGGCGTTCAGTAATGATGGAGAGAAATGGCTCATATACCAGGATGAGAAACAACAGAAGGATAAGGTAGGACACTTGATGTGAATATAAACATTTGAGGGAGATGCCATCATTTTTTATCAAAGTATTTAGTATTTATAAAGTATATAAAGTATATATTTAGATTGTCTTTTATAAAAGAATCACCCTACTGATTGTAAGGAATAGCTGGAGCTTCTCACACAGACTCTGTGAAGGACATGACATCAGCATTAGCCGTGAGAAACATTTCAACATCTCAGCATTTTTATGACAATCTCCCACCTCCATGCTTTCCATCCGGAGCGGCAGCAGCTGACAAGATGAAAGCGTTTCTCAGACACAAAACTCCAGCAAGGAGTCCTTCTATGGAGAAAACAGAGACACTTATTTCTATTTAAAATTCAGCATTCATTAGACAGATACAACTAGATTGACGCCAGTGTTGCTATGTGGTACATTTTCATTTATATGCATCAATATACAATACATAATAAATACATTACTGTTCAAAAGTTTGGGATCAGTAAACATTTTTTTTAAAGAAATTAATTCTTTTATTCAGCAAGGATGAATTACATTGATCAAAAGTGACAGTAAAGACATTTATAATGTCAAAAAAATATTTCTATTTCAAATAAACAATCCTAAAAATATGTATCATGGTTTTCACAAAAATATGAAGCAGCACAACTGCTTTCAATGTTGATAATAATAAATGTTTCTTTCAGGAAATCATCATATTATTATGATTTCTGAAGAATCATGTGACACTGAAGACTGGAGTAAATTCAGCTTTGATCACAGAAATAAATTATTACGAGATTATTTTAAATTGTAATAATAGTTTACATCATTACTGTTTTTACTTTAGTATTTAGTTATGTCTTCAATCAAATAAATAAAGCCTTGGTGAGCATAAGAGACATTTAAAAACATAAAAAAATCTTTATTACAAAAACTTTTAAGTCATACAGATTTTCTCATGTGGGTGAATTTCTGGTGGATTTTTCAGAATGTTCATTTCTTAGTGAATGCTTTTTTCAGTCACATGACGTGATCTTTTCCTCTCATAGCCCTTTCCCTGCTCCCTCAACACACACACACACACACTGTAAGGTCATGAGTGTGGTGGTCGGCGGTGGTTACTGGTGTTGGCTGCTGGGTAATCTATTCTGACAGCGCTGATAAGAAACAGTCTACTGGAATAGATTCTCTCAGAGGACTAAAGTGAACGGTGTCCTTTAACAAGTGCTATTAAAAGAGCTCAGGTTAAGGGTGTATGAAAGCCAAACGTCTGCTTTATATCTTACTGCCACATTATTGTGCACTTAAATGACATCAAAACGCCTGATTCAGCATTTTATAAATTACACATTGTCCTTCTGTGTCATTGACAGATCTTCCAAGGAAACTTTGACAACGAGACACACAGAAAGAATGTGTTAGATCCACCGATCTACGCCCGATTCATCCGGATTCTTCCGTGGTCGTGGTACGGACGCATCACTATGAGGGCGGAGCTTCTGGGGTGTCCGGAGGAACAGTGACTCTATGACGGATTGTGTAAAAATAACATTTCTAATGGTGATCTTTCAAGGAAGCCGTTTGGTCTGAATCGAAAATGAAAGATCTTTTGATTACAGTCAATGATAGTCAATGATTGTGATGACTTTGAATGGATTTTTTTTTTGCTCTGGAAATTACCACAACTTACGATGCTTTTCAAATGTTACGGTCACGGTACAACTGACTGCTTTATTTTAGAATATTATCAGAAATAGGTCAATTGAATTCACTCAGGTCAAAGGTCACATGCTAGAATAGTTCAAGTACATGATTTATGAATATAAGGAGGAGCTGAGAACTGTTTTTGCTATTCTTATAAATTGATGTATATTAACTAGTAAATGGTGTCATTTGTAGTTTATTAAAATTCAATCATGCAAACTCGATGAGTGAGAAGTATAGGAGAGTGGGTTAACTGTGCCGCATATCAAGATTGACTTGTTCACACCAAGAAAGATAACTAGAACCAAACAATAATGTTAACTATATTAGTGTCCACACGATGCATGATATCATTCTGTTTATTATAAGCGCGCACTGCAGTTTGTCAGATCTACGGTTGTTTAGCACATTTTTTGTGGGTAAAATCCACGATTGGGAAGTTTTGGATGATGATCAAAGATTTTTCCAGTGATTTAACTGTGGTTTCACGTTGGCCACACTACTAAACTAAATTTGTATTGATTTATGTATTCTAAATAAAATCTACAACCATCTGGATTACACAATTTTAACATAAAAAAACTGAAAAATTGAAAATGATTCATATATTTAAATACACAATAACCAGATTTATATTTTATTTATTTCAGGTTTATTATTTATCGTCAGTAAAACCAATTTGTTTCAATCTCATATATTTTAAATTGCTTGTTTTTACAGCTAGCTATTTTTTTATTCATGTACATACTTTTTAAGTGAATAAATTCACATGATTTCATAATGAACAAATTAAAACTGATTCTAAGCATTTTGAAAACATGATTATTTAAATGAAATCAAATAGGTGCAATAGTTAATAAAGAAACATGCCATAATTTGACCCATTTCATTTATGTATAACTGACAAATATGCATCACAAGACGTTTATTAGTTGATGTTACAACTGTGTATTTCAAATGGATGGAAATGTTATTTGCAACTCAAATTCAGAAATTTTAAATTTAGGCGTTCTAATTAAAAAACATTTATGACTGTATTGACGATAAACAATGGACCCTTTTTACTGCAAAATATTGCTAATGACCGCAGCTTAATATTTCAGGATGAAATAAGGAATAAGTGTCTAATAATAGTGGTTCAGTGACACAACTCGCCCCATGTTAGGGGTAACCTGTGTCATGTCAAAAGGTACTTTGACATGATTTTCACAAACCAGCCCCAAAATATTTTTACAGCTTATCACTATTCTACAAAAATGATGCAGTTTGCTAGATTAGGGGTGACACCTCTTACCCCGCTCTCTCCTATACATCTGCAGGTAGAATTACTTCATCACAATGTAGCGTTCAGTATTTCATATATCCACAGTCACCAGAAACAACTTAAAGTTAACATGAAATCAAAATTAAATCAGTTCCTGATCATTCTTGTACCATTTCGCTCAAAAGTGTGTCACAATGCAGACATCAAATGAGTTTCATGATGACTTTAACTTGAATAAGTGAGAATAAGCCAACGATCTTTTTCTTTCTTTCCTTCTTTTGTAGTGTTTTTGAAAATCTGTAAATACAAGACAATATAACGCAAGAGCATTTTGGTATAATCATATCTATACTAGCTTTCTATTTCTTCATTGCTGTATTCACTGGACAGTTATTGATCAGACCTGATTATACCGTACTATAATATTACTGAACTCTTAATGGTCATTTTAACAATAAAAATCAAACTGAGACCGTTCTGGCAAGTTACACTTCTTTATCCACTGAGTCTGAATATGTATAAGGACATTTAGTTGCTGCTTTATTCCATTTTCGCTGATGTTTTCATTTTGCATACTTCAATAACCACAACAAGCACACAGCCTGACCTTGAGCGCACAATCCCTGACATTTCTAAACATATGCATGGGAAAGTTATTGTGTGAGGACTGGAGTTTCATGTATATTCTGCAAAACTTCAGATTTTTCAAAGACTTTGTATGTTGCTGTGTATTAATTCTTATCCATACCAATCTGAAATGCCCAAACTGCTTTATGGAACCTGGTATGTGGTTTGTTGCTGGTCTAAAGTGGTCTACAAGGTTGAAATCAGACCTGTTTCTAGTCCACCTGACAGACCATCTAAACCAGCACAGACCAGCTAATGACCATAAATGAGCAGCTGGGTTAATTTGATTAGTTTTAGTTAACAATAACAACACTGATCATAATTATAGAATGTCTCAAAAGATTAGAGAAACTATCACCATACTGTATGTGATCTATAACATTTTTTATTAGTTTTCATTTACTTTTTCTATTTAGCTTTAATATATTTTTATATATACTTATATTTATTTTAGTTAGTTGCCAAGGCAACATTTCTATTTTTTTTAAGGTTTTCATTTTATTTTATTTCAGCTTTATTTTAATTAGCAAACATCACTGCTAATAATTTTAGACTAAATAAACCGCTTTATTCTACATCAGCCATTTATGTATAACCTCATGTGATCTATAAAATGATGAAAAATGATCTCAGTGAATTTGAAATCACAGAGTTGAGGTGATTCAGCAAAGCATCAGATGTTTCTGCACTTTCGGTGTGTAACTTTAGAGAGCGTTCTTACTGTTGACATTATCAAGAGAAGCAGAAGAAGATTTCATGTGCTTCAGCTCAGAAGAAGAGCCTGGGAGATAACGGTGTTTAATTGCTTCAGAAACCTTGTGAATTCATGTTAACCTCTGTCCATTACAGCTGAGAACTGAAATAATCTCACCTTCTGTGTGATCACATTGCTCATTTGTGTTTTATTTGCATTGTTGCTTTGCTCGTGTAGATGAATCAAAGTCTCTGTTTATCACGTCTGTCAGTTCTGATTATGTTAGCAGGTGAATGAAGACAAGTGTAGTCTTCAGCTGTTAATGTGAGACAGTTTTTCTTCCGTTTTAGCTTTTTAACATGCTGACAGTCGATTTGCATCTTTGCACATTTGCACTTCAATTTCCGGATGACTATCATGGCACAATAATCCAAATATTTTGATGTCTAGATAAAACAGGTAGCTAGTTTTACATGGTTTGTAGTTATAGGTCCAAGCTGTTCACTGGTCAATAGCTGGTCTAAGCTGGTTTAGATGGTCAGTCAGGTGGACTAGAAACTGATTTCATCCTGGTAAACCACTTTAAAATAAAATCTCAAAAGAAATCTCTTCAGAATCTCCTAGAGATCAAATGGAGACTTTGCCCTGAGAGAGATGTTTGTAATTAAGATCTCAGCAGCGTCTCAGATCTGCCAACATGCCAGTCTGAAATCAATCAGATCTTAATATGAACATTTCTCATCACACTAAATGTAGTTATGATCTATTTGATAAAAATGAGCCCAGTGTCTGTGAAATCATGTGGAAAGAGGTCAGTTCCTCACTATCTCCATCAGTCTGAACCACAAGCAGCTCTGGAAATAACTTTGCAAACAAGAAAACCAACCATGTAGCACATAAATAATACAGCAATATAAGTTTGCTTATGTATACAGCAAATCATGAAGTTATATGTCATGTAAGTCAAAAGTCATTATATAATCAGCGAGGCAGAGGATGCAGGAAAAACGGTTGAAGTTTTGAATTGCATCATTTAGTTATTTAGTTATCATTAATTATTAAACTTTTCAATTCAAATATCATTCAAACACAATGTATAACAACTATAAATTGTGCTGATCTATTACATTAAATGTTGTACCAGGATTGTTATCGGTAACAAACTAAACCATAAAAAAGATTTTGGCTGAAATAAAATAAAGTAGAAAAAAACTTTTCATTTCAGCTAATTGCTAAATGTATTTTATTTCAGATATAGGCAACTCTTATTTTCAAGTTAAAGTACTAAACCAAAACTATAATCTAAAACTTTAAAAAACTACATATAACTGTGTTTTAAATTTATATAAAACAAAAAATGACAAAAACACACATCAAAATATTAAAAATGAAATAAAAATGAAAACTGAAAATATAAAACATTACTTGATAAATAAAATAAAAAACAATTTTATTTCCTAAAAAAATATTTTATTTCAGTTGCCAAGGCAACATTTCTATTTTTATAAAGTATCTTTATTTATAAAGTATAATGATATATATATAAAAATAAATAAAATAAAAAATACAAAACCACACAACAAAACTACCAAAATTTAAAATGAAAACAAAAATATAAAAATAAAATCTAATGAAAAATACTGACAAAAACTTGTATATCAGTGATACTAAAATAACACCAAGGACCAAATAAGTTTTATTATTTACTTATTAACTACATTTTACTTATCAACTACTATATCTATTTATTAACCACATTTCGCCGTCAAGATGTTATTATTATTATTATTCATCGCTTTGGTTTATTAGTCAACAGTTATTTGAGACTTCATTAACGACAGCAGGATAAACAGCGAGTCGCCCTCTCGTGGTGATACATGACAAGTGCAGCAAAGAACACGACTGCCCTCTGCTGGTACATCCAGGTTCAGACGCATCACAGGACAACTGCACATGTGAGGTGTTATATACGAATCAAAGTGTCCGAGTATAGTGTCTGAACAAACTCGGATAAACTGTCATACGGAGATGAATGTGGTCTCGTCCGCAGACGGGAAACAGTCGTGTCTCTGTTAAAGAAGATAGCTTGGGCTTCATTCATTCAGCTGTCAATCAGACAGGATGTGATGGACATTCATCTTGTGTCAACAGGAAGTAGAGACAGAGGCTTCTGTGAAAACAAAGAGTCCAGAAAGAGCCCACTTCATATCAGCCGCCTGAGACCTGCTGTATTAGTTTAGTGATAAATCACTGCTAAACAACAGACAGAGCGATAAAAGAAGAAGAAATCTGTGATCCAGATCCGGAACTTTAGAACATGTATTCAATGAAGTCCGAGAATACCTGCTAAACTTGAGACACTTCTGATGTGTTTCCAGTGCTTTCTGTGGTGATTGCTCACAGTTCTATATGTTTTAAAAAATAAGAATAAAACTTGACAAAACTAAAAAGGTGGCAAAAACACTATATAAACATTTAAAAGTTAAAACAATATTAAAAATGACAGAAACATACTAGCTAGTTCCCAAGGAAACTTTTTTTAGTTTAACTTAATGCACTAAAATACCTATAAAACTAAAACAGAAATAAAAATTAATAGAGGTTATATACATAAAAAAGGGGGAAAAACACTATATAGATATATTTAAAAAAATAGATAAATAAATATGACAAAAAAATACAAATTTATTATTAAATAAATTAAAAAAAAATATATATAGCCTATAAAATAACCTTATTTTATTTCAGCTAGTTGCCAAGGCAACATTTCTCATTTTCAGTTTAACTAGATGTACTAAAATAATTCAAATTAAAAATAAAATTAATAGAAATTATAAAACAAAATAAAAACAAGCTAAACTAAAAATAACGTAAAAAATAACAAATTTAAATAAACTAAAAAACTAGAATGGTATCTCGATGATAAAAATAGCACTGATAGTGAGCATCACTAATTCAATTTTGGAAAAACTCAGGAAACAAAATCCACTTTGACAATATTGTGATTCATACTGACTTTAGCACACTTTCCCTGTGCATTAGCTTCAGAAACTCTGAGGTGTAACGTCTCGTAGCAGTAGATGTTGGCCGTGTGCCTCATGGAAGGGTTCCTAACACGTGTTCAGACCACTTTAGCTCGGCGCAGAGATCAGGACAGAGAGTCTGTTCATGGCATCCAGCGGCTGAATGTTGATTTTGGGGTGTGTTAGCGGAGCCGTTTCTGTGTATCTGTAGTACTGGGTGTGTCTGCTGGAAAACTGCTGACTACTGAAAGCAATTAACATGAACATCTGGAAAAATCAGCAGAAGTTCTGTGTAGCTCTACTTCCATGTAACAGTCTCAGAACAACCACATCATTGCCAGTGGAACTGTACTGAACAAGAGTGACCCTCATTTACAATGACAGAATTCTGCTTTTAAAATAATAATAAAAAAATCGCTAAAATTAATTAATAATAATAATAATAATAATAATAAAGCAATTAAAATGTTGAAGCTGTGGCCTAGCAGTTTGCAATAATTCCTTATCCCATACTTTTTTGTTGTTGTTGTGCACATAACTTAAATATTCCCACAACTATACAATTACAAAAACTGTACAGCAGACGAGTGTGACACTATCTCTGTGGACAGACGTCATGTCTTTACTGACAGACGAGAGAAAGCTCCTTCAGTTTCCACAAAAATATGAAACAGTACATGTGTTTTTGATATTGATGATAATCAGAAATATTTCTTGAGCAGCAGATCAGCATATTAGAAAGATTTCTGAAGATCATGTGACACTGAAGACTAATGATGCTGGAAATTCAGCTTTAAATCACAGGAATAAATAAAAAATAATTCAGAATATCACTGTATGTACTGTATTATTAATCAAATAAATGCAGCCTTGATCACATAGGATACTTTTAAAATCATAAAAAAACATTAAAAAGAAAAATCTTCCAGACTCCAAACTTTTTGAATAGTAGTGTAGGTAAATATTGTTAACATTTGAATATATGAAAAATACCACAAGCAGACTTCCGAATGGTGATGCAAATGAATCATGAATTTTAAACTGTAATAATATTTCACAATATTACTGTTTTTACCGTTTAAAAAACAATTGATGTAGAAAGAGTTTTCTCTCTGCTATCTTAAAGTGTAAGAAGTCAAAATGTGCTGGTGCAGACAAGACAGAGCAATAGAACAGTGTTTCATTCTCTCTGACCGAGGGCCACTTCCTATATGACCCTTGTGCCCTGGAGCCGTGACATTTAACCCAGATTGATGCCACGTGTCTCTTCTATTGAGGACTTTCTGCTACATGTTTCTGTAAGGGTGCTCTTCTGTCAATCACTGGCCAATAAAAGGCAGCAAATTGGATCTTTAAGTGACATTAGATGCCATGTGATGATTTATACCTCAGCAATTCTTTCAAAATGTGCTCTTTACACATTCCTGAAACAACAGAACAGATATTTATGAAATGATAAGATTATCTGACTCCAGGAGCCCAGAAAGATGCCTGACAGCTTCTTAAAGTCCTTGTGCTCTGCCCCCAGCAGTTTCAGCAGTAAACCGCTGACCTCAGGGAGCTGCGCTGCCAAATTCCTCACGGCTCGCTTTTCTGAAATGAATCAGACCTTGTAGCCAACATACAGTACCGGCGTTCTAAGAGCAGAGCTGTGCACCGAGCCTCTGAGAAACACCGTGGAATGTGTTTCTTTCTGTGAGGGACGAACGCAGCAGAAAGGTGTCTTTGTGTGTGTTGATTGTAACAGCAGCGGCTCTCATGTGTGCGGCTCAAAAACAGCACAAGTTCAGCCATAGAGGAACGTCAAATGTTTTTCTGTCTTTCCTCTTTTTGTGGACATAGAGAGTTGATGAACTGTAGTTGGATCTGCTTTGTGCTGTTTACTTTCTGAACTGAACTGTAATGGTGATCTATGCCTTTCCGTTCTCCGCCATTTCAACAGGGACTGGCACAAAGGATTTGACGCGTAAAACCAAAAACTTGCAGTGTAACAGTTTACTTTTCGTTTGTCAGGATACAACAAAACTCAAAAATCAAACTTAAGAACTATTTACACTTTTTCAAGCTTCAAATTAAATATGGTTTCAAAGAACGGTCAAAAGACTGTCTAACACCAAGCCCCTTCCTTCTTCTTCTTCTTCTGGCTCAAAACTATCAACGGTCGCTTACGCATTTACATATTACGTATGAAATTGAAGTTGACCTATGAAACTTTACATATGCAATAAAAATATCACAAAATATGCAAACTGTCTATCAAATAACAACCACTCTCAAAATAAATAATATAACAATAATATAGAAAAATATTACAATGTTCTAAATGTTCTTTATGGCTCTAACACTGAGAGCGGCCTTAAAAAGAACAGCTCACGCAAAAATCTAACTTCTCGCATTATTTATACTCAGCCTTGTGTCATTACAAACTTTTATATGAACACAAAAGGGGAAATGTAGAATAATTTTGAGAAGATGATCTTATCATTTCATAAATATTTCAGATGTTAGTGGCAGAAAAAAAGAAAATAAAAGAAATCACTAAGTAATCATCATATATGGCACCTAATCTCACATCAAGTCTAGTCCACTTTGCAGCCTTTTTTTTTTGCAATAATCACTGATTTTTTGGGAAGTTATACAAATTATTATTATTTTTTCATAAAATTGAATTGCTTTTTTTTGGCTGATCTATCCATTTCAATCTTTGGGTCATTTAAAATAGACCTACAAATAGAGAATGATATATACAGGCCAATCTGAAAAGTATAGACAATATATATTCAACAAATCCAACAAGATTACCTCATTGACAATGTGTGTATGTAAATGAGTTGCAGATATAATGGGAAACAACTAGATTTGTACATTTTCAGAGTTGTTTGCTCTTGAAAAAGTTGCTTTCTTAATGCCAAACTATTTTCAATTCAAACTATTCTGCTATGCGATTAATAGCTTGTTTTAGATGGTTGTAACCAATAACTCAAGTTCTGTGTTTGTATTTTCCGTCAAGCACATAATCTAAACTGCCTAAATCATTCCTCTTCACAGCCTCCTAGAATGTCTTTGGATAGGACATCCAGTGGATTGAGGTATAATGTAATTGGTTGTATGCCAGAGTCCATAAACCCCACAGAGAAGTGGTCAGTTCATCTCCCTGTGGATTGAACTTTTACAGGCTCAGCGTTTGCATTCTCTCGTGTTTACGGCCCTCCACTTATGTCTGTGCCAACTTTTACCTGTGGGCACAGAAGAAATGCTTTAAAATGAACACGACCCAAAACAATAATTTCCCTATAGATTTTGGATCTGTGAAATAATCTTGTCTTTTGGACACAGAAGTGATGCAAGTACTGAAACATCTATGGAATGTGTTGAATTAGCTGTCTTGATGACATAAGACCAGTGTGTTGGATGTAGTCTCACACAGCCAGATTTTTGGCATGAAATGTAGTTCACATATGTATTCTGGCCAAAAACCACCCACTTCCAGTTTACAGTTTCATCATCCTAAATATACACTTTCCCTTATGCTTTCATATACATTTTCATAAATATTTTAATAAAATAAGAATATTGAAAAACAACGAATGTTTTACAATTGTTTTACATGCCATTCAAGAGCAGGAAAGTCTGAAAACACCTTTAGAAAACACAACAGAAATATGTGGAAGATGCACATAGACTTAATAAAAATATGTTTTTTCTGTCCAAAAGCAATAAATAGCCTACTGATTCTTTCAAACACAGGTGTAAAGCTGAGACTATGTTGCAGATCTGTGATCACTGTTACACTGGGCATCCTGCTACATTATGAATTATGAATGATAAATCTCTTCTTCATACAATCTTATTGTATGTTCAGAGTGGAATTATTCTGCATTAATTCTTGAGCAATGAATGTTTAGTTGTGTTACCTCTTAAACTGAAAGAACGCTTTGTCGTGTGGAAACCAGCTGGGTGAAAGTTTCCTTCTAAAGCTAAAAATGTCTTCAGGTGGAAAAGTGAATGCTCTTATGCTGCCAAAACTCTCCAAGAAACTGTGTTGAATGAAATCACCAAAAATAGACTTGCAACCTTATCTTTATGCAATGAAGGTATTCAAGACTGCTTTCTCTAAGTGAAGCAATGGCATATTACAAATCATGTTTTAAGATTTTTTACCAAATTAGGCTGGAATTAAAACTGCATGCTTTCCAAATTCTATCCAAAAAAGTACAACATTATGTCAGCCATCATTTTTCATTCTGACCATATCTAGTAACCTGCAGAGAGGATATTTGATTTCAGATGATTAAAAACCTTTGAACCCATCTAGACATAATGAGCAAAGTGTCCTTAGAGAGTGTTTGTGAAGGATATTAACAATGACAGAAAACAGAAGTAAAACAAATGTGATATTTAAAGTCATAGTTTACAAAGCAATGAACATTCTGTCATCATTTACTCACCCTCATGTCCATGCAAACCTGTATTCATTATGCATTTCTGTCTTCTGTGGAGCACAAAAAAAGATATTTCAATAAGAAGCATCAAAAGCATGTTATGATTTCTATCCTACTTGACAAGAAACGTGTAATTAATCATTTATATATATATATATATATATATATTCATACAGATAAATTCAGGTAAAGGTTTTGCCATTGAGTTGATAGAGAAAAATGTACCAATTAACCTGAATTCACCATATATACAGTAAATAATTGTGAGATATACGTGAAAAACAAACAAAAAATCGCACCACTGCTACTCTTACCAAAAAGTAGTATACTTCAAGTTTATTTTATTAAGAATAAGTAAAATTCAAGAATATTTTAAGTATACTTTATGTAGTAAGTATACAAATATCAGTGTACTAGTAGTATACTTGTAAGTGCACTATTTCAATACTCATTGGGACTAAATTGGCCCAGTTTCTAGTATATAAATGTATACTTTTAAGTGTACTTTCAGTATAACAGTAGTAAACTTTGAGTACACAACTAGTTTACATCAATGTTTTAGCTTGTACTGCAACTATACTAAAAGTTAACTTATAGGTTTACTGAGAGTTTACTAATTAAATACTTGTAGTAGCATTTTAGTACACTGAAGTATAGTCTCAGTAAACTACTAGTTTAGTAGTTTTATACTGCAAGTATACTCAAGTTTTCTTTAAGTGAACTTTACATCATACTTTAAGTATACTACTATCTCTCTATTTAGGTATTAATTTGTATATATTTTGTTATATGAATATCTGAACATACAGATCATCAAAAGAAAGAACAGAGTATCTGCTTGTAAACAAAAACATTTTATTCATGTATTCTTTTTTTAAACACTTGAATGTTGGTAAGTTTAATCAATAAAGAAATAAACAACATTTTGAACAAAAAGATGAAAAAAAGACTATGAAATGGATTCAGAATGATAATTAAAACGTAGATGGAGTCGATCAACACCTCAAAACTTGACAGTCATTATTAACTCCTCATTGGTCGATATTTTATTCCATAACCTCACACAGTTTTGATGCTGTTTTAACCATAGACTGTAACACGTGGAAGCATCTGTTGTTGTCAGTGTTGGGGGTAACGCATTACAAGTAACGTGAGTTACGTAATAATATTACTGTTTTCAAGTAACTAATAAAGTAACATATTACTTTTTAATTTACAAGAAAATATCTGAGTTACTTTTTCAAAAAAGTAACGCTAGTTACTTTTTCCCATTTATTGACTGACAGTGCGCTGTGTGAACATGCTACTGTAGTTCTAGACTAAATGTGAATGTGCATTAATTCATCTCACTCGCAAAAAACAGATTTAGTATTCATCAATATGAATTAAAACAGTGAAATTCAAACTCAGAATATGACGCAAACCTGCAATAATAAAATATGGTAAATAACACAAATGTATCTAATCCCATTTTATTAACCAATGTCTTTGCTGCTGACCTTTGATTATCCAGTTCAACCATACTAATAAGCATAAATGACTTTAAATAAACGAACAATTGTGCTTCATTGTTTTTTTTTAATGCTGAAGAGTGTTGGACCTTCGTCTCCTGCGTTCTTCTGTACAGACGTGAATTTACTCTTCCTTCAGCCTGAGGTTTATTCATTACACTTTTTGGTGTGAAAGGGCTTTACATTTGCAATAAATAGAACTTCTTATATTAAAAACAATCAAGCCCTGCTCATATTTAAAAAGTAACGCGAAAGTAACGCAAAAGTAACGTAACGTATTACGTTCCATAAAAAGTAACTAAGTAACGTAATTAGTTACTTTTTTAGGGAGTAACGCAATATTGTAATGCATTACTTTTAAAAGTAACTTTCCCCAACACTGGGAATGCATATCATGTTAGCAGGAAACACTGGTTGTTGTGTTTGTGTGGAAATTCTGTCCAGAAGATGTGTATTACCCCTACCATATAACACTGAAAACACGGATTCTCGGAGCACAAGTGTAGCTCAAATATATTTAGACTTTCTCTAAGTAGACCTATAAGTCATAGATATAAGATATCTATAAGATTTCTGAGAAGTGCATAAAAGTAAACTAAAAGTATGCTTTCCTATTTTTTAGTTTAAAAGAAGTATACTAATAGCACACTTGAATAAACTTCTTTTTCGTAAGGGTAGTGAAGTGAAGTGAAGTGAAGTGAAGTGAAAAAGTAACATTGTTACGTGTTCCTGTAACTTTGTAACATTCTTGATGACGCACAGCGTCTCTCAGCACCGCTCTGTCAGTGCGCGCGCGCGCGTGCGCGTGTTTTCCCGCGGGGTCTGCCTCGTTCTGTGACGTGTGTGAAAATCTGCGAGCATTTCTGATGCTGGAGCCCACCAGAGATCATTCAGCAGGACGCAGAGCTCTGCTTCACAAGGTAAGAGCCTGTCATTACACATCCCTTCTTCATTTAGAGCGACTGTTCAGTCAGTCATAACACAATATAGGCTGTTTAAGAAAGACGATGTTATTAGCGACCGACCGTCTGCATATTCTTCACATTCATAAACGTATTAAACTGTTGCATGACACTATCACTTTTACGTAAAAAGTCCGTAAATATGTTGGAAATATGATAGATGATGTGACGCTCAGAAAACATTCAAATGCATTTTATACAAAGTGACTTCTTTTGATGTTATGATGGATCATATAAAGGAAAAGTTCGGTATAGTACTTTGGAATAAACTTTTATTATTATTTCTTAAAAAAAAGTAAAGAAATTTTGTTTTAAATGTTAAAATATGAATATTTAAAAACGTGTCAGTGTGGTATAACCAACATACGTAACCCATTTTGTTGTCATGTGACAAGAAATCAATCAAGTATTGGAAAGAAAATATTTAGTGTTCTTCAGATGATTGTTAAACCAATAATTTTTTAAGTAAATCAATTGTTTATAATGGTATAAAATGTTTTTCAATTTTTTTTAATTTTTTTTTTATAAAGCAGGCCATGTAAACATGCTTTCCAGTATTATTTACATACTAACAATATTGTTTCTCAGTATTATGGTTTGGCAATCTTTTGAGGTTTAATAAGAACTGTAATTGCATTCATGTTGGCCACATCTTGGTCTCAATCTCTCCCTCAATTTGTTTTATCTTTATGGCTGTTTAGTGGTTTACCAGCAGTTGAGTCAATTCATGAATACTCCCATTAACATTAACACAAACAACTTCCCCTTGTTATTTCTCAATGAATTATGAGACAGCCTGGCTCCAAAGAGACCAACAAGTGTAGCCCACATTCTGCAGAGTGAAAAGCCTGCTTGTTGAGTCGATGCAATGACAGAATGTTCTTACAGGGCAAAATAGCCACATACAGAGGGTCCACTTCAATACAGGCAAAAGAGCTGAGAGGGAACAGATGGTTATACAAATATTGGGGCCAAGAGTGTGTAAAAGTGTAAATTAATAATGCATGGCGTTATTTGACACATGAATGAAGCACTCAGTATTGCATGGAGGGCTGAGTTTGCCATCTATCGGTTTGGAGCTTCAGTGAACCACTATGGTGAAACTTGCACAACTTTTTTACCCAAGTTGAAAATAGACAGACCTGGAGCTGAAACAATGCACTTTCATATATTTGTCATTTATGACATGTTAAAAGTTTACAAATGCATGTACAACTGCAAGTACATAGTTTCTTTTCCATCTGCCTGGTCTTTAAGTTGGTAGCACCATTGTTTCTGTAGACACTGTGTTTCTTTATGTAAAGCTGGTTAAGGTAATGCGTGTTGCCTTGTTTGCTATTTAGCGGTGGTTAATCGGATCTGTCTGGCAGCTGCTTGGCTGCTGATCTCAAGGTCACATCGCCAGCTTTCTCAAAGATGTGTCTACTGGTCTGTGATGATGACCATGGTTGAACTCTGACTTTTTCCTCACATGGTCGGCAGAACACATTAAACCAGCCGATTTTCCAAGTGACCTTTCATCCTTATTCTCCACAGTGCTGTGATGTAGAGGAGGGTGGCCTGGGGCGATGCAATTCATTTCACCCCTGGTCTCCTCTAGGTTAATGTGTTGCATCATTCAGAGAGTCTGTTTTATCTCATTAAACGTTGTTCATTTCATACTTAGTCCGGTGCTGTTGTGGATTTGAGTAAAACTATCGCTGTGTTTTAATCTCTAATCCAGAGATTATTTCTGCAGATCAGAATGTTTTTTAATGGTTGTTTCGTGCACTTTGTTTTAGTAAAGATCATCTGGTTTTGAAGAGACATTTTTCATTGTATCGGGAAATCAAGTTATGTTTTTTTGGACACTATAAAAGCTTTGATGAAACTTACAAAGGTTCTCCTATGGCATCAAGCTACTGTATAAAATTCTATTAGTTTTTAGTGGGACCTTCATTTCTAGTGAAGGGTGTGTTGACTTTCAAATGGTCAGATGGCAACATCCACTCTAAATAAAAACCTGCCTTTTGAAACTGGATTGCAATACATTCTAAAACATCTATTTGGACTGAGACCGTTACAGGCTGACCTTTGTTGAGGATGCTTTAAATAGCATATTTCAGTTTTAATAGATGTTTTAATATGCTTCATTTCCTGTGAAAGTAACACATGCAGTCTATTGTTTAGAGTAACTAGACAGTATTTTGCACCATTCTTTACAGAATTTTTCATTCATTATGTGGATGAGTATCCGGATTGTCGAGGCAGTGTGTGGATTGGTTGGAGATGCGGTAGAGAGACGGTTGTAGTTTATGCATAAGCACTGAAGACGCTTTGTGTGTGTTAAGGTGGTGCGAGGGTGATGTCAAAACCCACAGAACTCTAATGAGGTGACCACCATGAACCCGCCCCATGTACCGCTAGAAGAAATATTCATGAACCCGCCCCATGTACCGCTAGAAGAAATATTCTCTCAAACTAAGAGTTTATTTGTAGTACGGAATATTTAGCTTTCAAATAAAATAGATATACCAAGAGTAACCCAGTTTTTGCCCTCTGAGTATCCAGCTGTCAGGAATTCTACCTGCTGCCTGATCAAAAGTCCATCTGCTGTCCATCAGCCTCGCCAAACGAGTCCACCTTTTGAGCACTTTTGTTAACACACCCAGGTAGTGTTGCCAAGTCAAAGGCTCTTTATGCACTCAGCACAGAACCCTTCCTCATGCTGGAGTCTGTTAATAGGAGGTACATTGCCTTAAACGAACATGGAACATACTTACAGAACAGTAAGGAGCATGTGCAAGCTAAATGTAAAGGTTATATTTACACAACTGGCGTTTCCTCCCACCATTAAATTAATGATGCGTGAATGAAACTAATGCAGCTTTAAAGATGCAGTAAGTTTTTCCACTTATAATATTGCATTTAATACTTGCCAAAAATATAGCTGCAGGTAGCAAATATTCAAGTAAATACAAATGGCCACAGTACAGCAGACATACCAATTTTTAGGATAATGATTATGTTTTGTGTCCCTGGCATCAATTCCATTGTCGCATAGGTGCAAGCAAACAGTTTGATAAATAAAAATATAATTCACAACAATTTTCTGACAAGTGGGAAACACAAATTGTGTGCAAAATGCCGTAGAACATGCTTGAAAACTATCGTCATTGTTTGACTCCCAATGATGTCCACTCACATGAGATGAGGATTGCAGTCATATCAGTGCCCTAGATGAGATGTTTAATTGGCTGCCATGTTGATCACATGATCAACTAAATACATCTGTAAATAGGATATTTATAAAATGCCATTAGTAACCAAAAAAAGTTTGCGTGAAACTGCAGCATCACCAGTGGGTGTCAGTATAACGTCCAAGTCCGCTACTGTATCAAACAGCAATAACGGGATCTTTAAAGATCACGTTACAATTGTGACCCTGGACCACGAAACCAGTCATAAGGGTCAATTTTTCGAAATTGAGATTTATACATCATCTGGAAGCTGAATAAATAAGCTTTCTATTGATGTATGGTTTGTTAGGATTGGACAATATTTGGCCGAGATACAACTATTTGAAAATCTGGAATCTGAGGGTGCAAATAAATCAAAATACTGAGAAAATCGCTTTTAAAGTTGTCAAAATTAAGTTATTAGCAATGCATATTACAAATCAAAAATAAGTTTTGATATATTCACAGTAGGCAATTTACAAAAGGAACATGATCTTTCCTTAATGTCCTAATGATTTTTGGCATAAAAGAAAAATCGATAATTTTGACCCATACAATGTATTTTTGGCTATTGCTACAAATATACCCCCAGCGACTTAAGACTGTTTTGTGGTCTACGGTCACAATTAGTATGTA
The DNA here is from genome assembly GCA_023376895.1 of Aspiorhynchus laticeps. Classification (NCBI taxonomy): domain Eukaryota; kingdom Metazoa; phylum Chordata; class Actinopteri; order Cypriniformes; family Cyprinidae; genus Aspiorhynchus; species Aspiorhynchus laticeps. The sequence continues at coordinate 28,957,342 of CM041812.1, forward strand.
TGTTCATCTGACAATGTACAGAAGTGAACATATGTTGAACTGGATAACTTCTTGCATTGTGCACAAATTATTCAGTGTTCTTTTTTTAGAAAAAAAAGTATTTCTCAGTCATTTGCCACACATCACAAAATAGTAGGAAATCAGAAAGACTCTTTGTATTATTTAGAACAGAGCATCTCCTTATTGTTCATTATGAATGGCTGAACTGTTTTCTGACCTTTGTATGTTTGTTCTCAAACACAGTGAAACATTAGAATGTGTTTTAATAGAGATCGAGGAACCCTATTTAACCCTGCTCTATAACCCAGAAAACAATACATAAAAAAATATCACTTACCATCATGGCATACAAGTTTGGAAAAACAAAGGAGAATAAATAATGAATAATATTTAGTTTTCAAGTCCGTTATTTGTTTGATTCACAGAATGCAAAAAAATATGTCCAAGTGTATTAATAAATTTTAAGACAGACAAATATGTTGCATATGGCACCTGTAAGAAATGGATTTGACTTATGAGTCCATGAAATGAACTCACTTTATTGAGTGCTTGCAGAGAGTGGGGGTCAGACACACGCCTGACCCCTAGAGAAAACACATGGAAAGATTTTTAGATGTTGTGACATGGATCTTTTTTGTTTTTGGGAGTGGTTTTTGGATATGGAAGACTGTGTAATGGCCCATCCAATTACCCCGTCAATGGGGCCAGTCTTAGGCATGTTAGTGCCTAAATCTCCACAAGTGTCAGTGGGTCTTTCGGCACTGTTTAGAACTACTTATAGTTAATCAGCCTGGAAAATTAAGAGTGAAGCAGACAATTCAATCAGTGTTGCCTGAAACAAATCTATCCAGAATATATAGTACTATCACATTTGAATTTTTCATTAAATTTATGTATTAGGTAATTTCAAGGTCTGAATAATTGCGCTATATGAATATTTTAAAATTACTGCCAGAATTTTCAGTATATATTTAAAAATCTAAGACATATCTTTCTATAACTACATGTATCTTATACCAGCAGACTGTGGGACATGGTGGTGATTTTTATAAATGTTTCATCCACAAACATTTACAATGCTAATGCTGGAATTATGCTGTAAAGTTCAAACTGATTCCTCAATTTAAATTTTGCATAAAACTGTCCTCAATAACTGAAACATGACTTTTTTTTTAGCAGAACCTGTGTGAAAAAGAAATCGGAAATAAATCTGATCTCACTATAAATGGGAGATTTTAGGATCCCATTCATACACTGTCATCGGTCTAATGTCTAGTGAAGAGAGATGCTGTGGCCTTCAAAGACAGCGAATCGTTTGAAGGGTGGAAACAGTCCTCTTACTGATGTTATGGAGATTAAGGGTTACTGTGTGCTTTGTAGAATCAAACGTAAGCTTTAAACATGAGTCATTGAAATCACAGGTTTACACTGCATCTATTTGTGTTGAACTGTTTTTGCATTTACCTGGAAATCACCACTGCCATCTGCAAAGGTCTACTGTGGACTCAGCAGGTTTGCCGCCTTAAGCCGTTCAATTATGTCTGCATTTCATGACAAGAATAATGAAGCCATTTAACAAACACATTACAGACAAATCCTCATTTAACACACGCATACATTCATCTCAAGTTTAAATTAGAGCTTACTCTCTGATACTGCTATCAAGTGTTATCAGAATCTCTAAAGAACATCTCTGTTCTGTAAGTATAAGTTAGATTAAAATGGCTAAATATTGACAGGTTAATCAGTCTGGCTGATACAGTATATGTTGGTCTATCAATTGTAAAAATGCATTTTTTATTATGACCAACTGCCATTATACTTCAAGTTTTCTGAAAGAAAACATTTGTTGAAATTAAGTTAACTAGCTCAATGCATGATCAGTGGAAGCTATATATTTGTTAGGCACATTAGGGAATGGGGTTTAAAGGGAAATGAGGTTCTGGCCAAATCGGATCCATAATTTCTTTGAGCTTCACAGCTGCTCAGGAACCAGAAGGAGTGAATTGTTGGGGAGTGACATCATAAAATGACCCCCCAGGCTGTGTTGACTCCATTTCCAATGAACATTGTGTAGTCAAACTGTGTACATTGTCAAATTGTGCGTATATGACCTACACTGTGTCAAGCAATATCTTTTCTTCTTCTAACAAAAGGCTTCTAACAAAAGTTCTAACAAAAGGGAAGACTGTAAATATTTAGTTCTATGCAAAAACACAAATGCTTTCCTATCTTTGAAATAGGTCATTTATGAGCCAACCCCAATTCATTAAAAAGTACTATTTACATCAGGGAAGTTAATTTCAGATCCACTGCTATCAAAACATCACTTTAAAATGACACTAATAGACCCTTGCTAAAAAGCCCAGTTAACTAAACACTTTACATCATAAAAAAAGTGTAACAAATGAAAGGTTTGGGTCTAGCAAAAGGGATTTCCATATGAGGACTGGAAAGTCTGTAGAGCTGCTGGGACAATCTGTGCTCGAGTTAAACAAGCATTTTTAATCACGACCTGTCCCAGACTTCAGATTGTTGACAAGTCATTTATTTTCTTCGCAAATTACGCCATGCTTATCCACTCATATCCCACTGCACAATGAGACTGCAAGAGGCCTGATCAGGCAACTATTATACTGCTTAAAGACCATTGTTAGGCATTGGCAGCGTCATTGGTTGTTTATTGCAAAGAATGGGATTTAAAGTCAAGGCGGTAACAGCAACCTGGCTTAAATGTCCAAAAACAAGAGGAGTACAAGGTTAAGAAGCAGAGTATTGGACTGTCTTAAAGCAAATTCAACCATCAAATCTGTAACCGTTTCCTGGCAGCAACGAGGGAGTTTTCTCCCAATTGCAGAATTGGTGCCTCTTCCCAGAAGATAAGTTCTCTAGTTGTGCAAGACTAAGAGTATTGTGATGCTTATGTGAATTAGCTGGTGGTCTGGCACTGTTTCTAAACCATTGCTGTTTTCTGATCAACTGCAGTCTATGCGTTTAAGACGTTTACCCACATTTGAAAACTAAAGGCATGGACTGTTTTCCCTGTGCTTGACCTCACTGTACACAATGGAGTGTCACAAAGGAATGTGATTCGTAACAGTGTTCTCTGTCAACAGCACAGTTACTGTGTTTGGTTAACTATCAGCCTGCAAAACAGAGCATGTTGACAGTCGTTACACTAAAAAGGCCTTAGGGTCATTTGGGCGGGAACAAATTCTTTCAGCTGTAACAATTGTGCTATAAAGTGGCCTCATAGGGCAATTTAGCATAGCAGACCCTCCAATTCCTGGATTGCACTTCGTCTTTTTCGCAACAGAGAACTTGGTATCCTTCTCCTGCAGTATATGATTTTACCTCGTCACAGTTGAGCAAGCTCACTGTACTGTGGTAACTTATCTGTCACAGGAGAGGGCACTGCATCTGCGAGTCCTCACTGTTATCAGCGGTGGCTTCCTGGTATGCGTAATGACTGTTTGCAGGCTGGTTCTGGGGGGGTTGGCTACTCTGCAGAGCAGTTCTGCTGACTGCAGTAGAGAGGAATTACCTCAGTGCGTCAGCACTCTGAAATGAATGAAGAAAAAACGAATCAATCAGAGTGACTGCAGAGAGAGAGGGAGAGAAGACTCTACACACTTTCTTATCCTGATCTTTTGCGTAGCTGTCCTTACATGCGCTAGTGGCCAGGAGCACACGCTCCGTAAGATGGTAAGTCTTTTCTGAGCTCTGAGTCTGTAGGGAGATGGTCTGTGCTTTAGAAGTGTGCCAGCAAAGTTTTGTGCTAGTTTGTGCCATCTTGACTGCACTTTTCTCACACTTCAGTGCCTCTTAAGGTGAAGGGTACAGGAAGCAGTCCTGCAGCACTGGTGTTAATTGGGATTTATGCATGCGTGAAAAGTTTAACAGTCCTAGTCATTTATTTATGTACTTTGCCCTATTTGTGTAAGTGTCTTTCTGGGAGATGTGGTGAAAAGGACACAGCATGCGCTGGTGTCTGCGTGACAGTACTGCACAGGGGAGTTACTGCAGATGGAAACGTGCAGGGGATCTGGTGCAAGTCACAAAACTGAGCTCTCTCTCAAACGCCACAGAAAATGAATTGAGCTTGTTTTAGTAAAGCCTAATAATACAACTCTAAAGAATGTCTCCTTCTTGGATTGGATATACAGTAGATCAATGTTTTTGTAAAATGCATATTGTCTGACTGTCCCTTATTTTTGCATTCTCTCATGTAGTGAAGTACTCCCCAACCCCCCCGGTGCTATAAATCAAGATGACCTTCCTTCTTTTCTTCCTCTTGGTCCTCTCTGAGAGCCGAGCTGACAGCTTTGAAGAGGTATACAGTGACCTAGAACACTACAGGACTATATACATCTCAGGTAAGAGATGGGAAAAGGTGTGTTTATGATTGTGTGTGAGAGGAAATAGTAGAAAGAGTGGAGAAGAGAGGGAGAAAGTGAGAGAGACAGAGAGGGGGTTGTACTGCCCATCCCCTAAAATGGTGTTCCCCCTCCAGCATTTCTTAACAGGGACACTTACCGTAATTATCTCATCGGGTGTCGGCTTAGGTGATTCGAAACCCTCTGGCTCACGTCACAGGACGCAAAGTGGCCGGAATTACTTACTACAAGTGTTAAATATTTGATAAGCTATTGGGGTTCAGTATTTATTCATGCTGATATCTGATTATAGTAGTAATCAGCCTCCCCCAACTGCATCTGCAAAATAAACAAGTTTTTGGTTTGTGTGAACAAAAATATAGTAAGTATTAATTAGTAAAAAAACAACACGTTGTGCTCTGGCCAGGAATGATGCAATGGCAAATGATAACAGCTATCTCTGCAATGCTAATCTGTTTTTGCCCAATCAACCACATCTAATGCACAACAAGACTTGGTAGCTTGGATTCAATCTTCTATTTCTTTTTAGGGCCATGCTAAGTAGCCCCCAGTGAAATCACATGCTTTCTTGCACATTATAGATGGAAACTTGTTGCATTGCACCTGGTTAGGACACTGTGCCAGTGCCTGTAATACATTTTTGGTTGAAGTTTTGACAAAGAAGCATTCCCGTAGCATAAGTTGAGTTTAACTGTAGTTTAGCTGCAGCGTGTCTTGGTTGACTGGACAACTTGCAGGTTTTCACCAGATCCACAGATCCAACAGGGCATTGTTGAGAACTCTTAACTCAGGTTAATTGACATTGAGAGTCTTCATCCTTTAGCCTGGTAATGAAGAAGAGTATGGGAGAGTTTTATCTAGACATACAAATTCCTCTAACATTTAATTATAAATTAAAACACTGGTTTTACCTTGGACGATATACTCCAATCATGTCTCCATTGGGTCCCGAATACATCGTTATGAGAACCAGATGACTTTATAAAATAGCAAAAACTTTAAGAAACTGAGAGCAGGTGTTCCCGCCTACACAGTTGTTTCTCTATGATTACATTTACTGTATTAACTGTATATCCATGACAAAACTACCATATGTAATGAATGGCATGAGTAAAAAACAAAACCACCATGTAAATATGGACCAAAGTAAAAGCCCTCTTCAACTCTTCTAGATTTACCTTTCTTCTCTCTGTGATTACTGATCCCACAACACATCTGGGAAATTTGCCAGCCTATTTTCTTCATATCCCATGTTGTAAAATGTTACCCACCAAAATGAGGAAAGCTTATCATAGCCTACAACCCTACCCTAATCTACTTATAGTTACAATACAGTAGGTACAAAAGTGCAATAATGTAGTTTTTCGATGATGGATAAAAAAAAAAAAACTGGCACACATTTCTCTAATTATTTGTGCACTAAAATGGTTGCAACACCTACTGGAGTGCCTTCATACAGTCACTCTTAAGTTTCTGTCATAAACATGTAGGGGAGTTTCCATTTCTCTGAAATCTAAAAAAACACAATGATTTATGTGTTTGCATAACCACAAAAGCCTGTAGCAATAGACAAGGATGAATTCAAGCTATCATATTTGCGAAACGCCTTAAGTTATTGAACACTAACCAATGCAACTGGCCTTGGGACAAAAAATAAATAAATAAGAGCAAAGGCTATTAACTCAGTCACAATCTGCTTTTTTTTTTTCTTTGACTGACAACCTGATTATCTCTTTCTTTGACTTTCAGAAAATGGCCCCAGACTCTCAGTTGACACAGCACAACCCAAAGTAATCTCTCAACGTGGTGGCAATGCCACATTGCAATGCAAGTTCAACCGGGATCCATCATCTCCCCCAAATCCCAAACTGAGGATTAAATGGACTAAACTGACTTCAGACTATCTGAAGGAAATCGATGTGTTCGTAGCTATGGGTTTCCACAAAAAGAGCTACGGTCGATTCCACGGCCGCGTACACCTGCAGGATGCCAGCAAGAATGATGCTTCACTAGTTATCACTGACATCACTCTGGAGGATTATGGGAAATACAAGTGTGAAATCATTGATGGCTTGGAGGATGATACAGCAGTTGTCTCACTTGACCTGCAAGGTAAAGCATAGATTTATGTTGCTAACATACCTGGATTTTCCTGGTCTCTCTAGCAACATTGAGCCATGCAATACAACAATGTCTCACAGGTTGTTTTAATTTTGTTCCTGAGGATTTAGATGCTGGTGTGGTAGTGTAACTACCATGCTTTAAAACTAGATTGACTAGCAAGATTTCTTGGGTCAAGCAGTTTAATCAGCTACGTTTTGCTAGTGAACAACATGACTAGGCACATCTACCATGTAGACCAGCACCCAACAATAATCTTTACAAAAATAATGTATTTGACAGTTGTCATTTGGTTATATTAATATTTTGTATACATATCCTGCTTCCTTCAAACATAACTTAAGATAGGTACCTAAGTTAGTTCATTTTTAAGAAACTACAAAAGGGCCACACAGATGAAAAAACAGCGACAATGCCATTGTATGACTGGCTGTTTTCTTTCCAGAATAATACACATAATACTACATTGTACATTTGTACATTTACATTTAGCAGACGCTTTTATCCAAAGCGACTTACAGTGCATTATACATGGTTATACATTTTTTTTTTTTTTTTTTTTTTTATCAGTATGTGTGTTCCCTGGGAATTGAACCCACAACCTTTGCGCTGCTAACGCAATGCTCTACCACTGAGCCACAGGAACACTAGTAATACTATACACAGTTTATGCATCCTTGGCTGTTCCTCAAGGCAATTAGCTATGAGATAGCATTGTGCTGACTCTCTTCACACTGTGTGCAATGTAAACGCTATTCAATAGTCTTATAATGCAGAGTAGAACAACTTATAAATCTAGACCATCAGCAAGATCCTGACATAAGAGCTATCATTGCCAAATAATGTGACATTTATTTGGTCCTTGCTCTCTGCATTCTTGGCATCATTTCAGTTGCATACAATAAATCTAAATTTTAATTTACTTTAGATGATGCATTGGAGAAAACATCGATTTATCAATCAAGAATTTGATTATCGCCAGATTACACAGATCTAATCAGGGAGCATTTTTAAAGATTCCTATATGCAAAAAAAAATTCAATTTTAATAAAAAAAAAATTCTCTTCGGGTTTCTACAGGCATTGTTTTCCCATATTTTCCTCGAATGGGTCGTTACAACCTGAACTTCGCTGATGCTGAGAAAGCTTGCCGAGACCAGGATGCCATTGTGGCATCTTTCGACCAGCTGTACGATGCATGGAGAGATGGGTTGGATTGGTGCAATGCAGGGTGGCTCAGTGACGGATCGGTGCAATACCCCATCACCAAACCCAGAGAGCCATGTGGAGGCAAAAACACCATTCCAGGTGTGAGGAATTATGGGATGCGTGACAAGCAAAAGGAAAGATATGATGTCTTCTGTTTCACCTCTAACCACAAAGGTTTGTCCTCCCCACTGTTTGAGACATTTGAAATAGGCTAGCTTCTCCAAAAAAAAAAAAAAAAAAAAAAAAAAGTAAAGCAATTGATGTGATACATAATGTATGAAAGGAAAGAACAAATTGAGTTCAGCCATGCAAAGAATCTCTAATGAAAAATATCTTCCTTATGTTAAATACCCATACTGCATATTATTTGAGAATAAACTTTTCCCCTTTCTCTTCTCCAGGACGTTTCTATTATTTGATACACCCTTTCAAACTTACGTATGACGAGGCAGTGCAGGCGTGTCAAAAGGACAACGCTCAGATCGCCAAAGTCGGGCAGATGTACGCAGCATGGAAGCTGCTGGGCTACGACCGCTGTGACGCTGGCTGGCTGGCGGACGGCAGTGTACGCTACCCAATCTCAAGACCACGCAGACGCTGCAGTCCCACGGAGGCCACCGTCCGCTTCTCTGGTTTCCCAGACAAGAAACACAAACTCTACGGCGTCTACTGCTACAAGAACAACAACTGAGTGTTCCAACTATATAACTCATAAACTAAGCGTAATAATGTAAGGAGTTAGTTCGAGTGCATTAAAACTGTGACAAAGTCTCTAGATACTGTAATACGGAAGGATTTGAATATAAAATAAGTGATTGGCGTTTGTTTGAAGGAAAGATTCTGTAGGATTAGGCACTTCAGGCGCCCTCTTCCCTCAAAATCAGGACTTCTCTACAAGACAGCAACAGGACAGGAATAGTATTCATTGGGTGCCGCAGAAATTATAGCTACTGGTTCCAGGTCTGAATGATCTTATACAGTACAGCAGTGCTGAAGGAAGACATATTTGGTGAGATTGCAGAAGAAATTCGCACTGTGCTCATCCATTTAGCATGCAGTAGCTCTAGAACAGTTCTGTTCTAGAACAGAATGACAGCAAAGCTTAAATACTTTGAACTGATACCTTTGGGCACTTAGTTTATCATTCAAGAACATCATATCCCATATAAATAGCATGTTAAAAATATATTTTCTGTTAACAGGAAAACAAATTCAACGAAAGTGCTAAACACCATACAGTACAGCCATGGCACAATGAACACATTTTTTTTTTTTGCCATCCTTACAGGGTGCTATAATGTATTATTTTCTAAAAGCATACCTTTTTTAATTTAGTTTTATGTGTGGACCAAACCATGTCGAGTCATAAGTCGCATTGTTAAGAAACAAAACATTGTTCTGTGATTTTTTTAACTATTGAAATATACAAGTAGAGTGTTTATAAATGTATGTTAATTATCTTTTTCTTGAAACTATGTGTTTATACAATGTCTCCCCTACGACGCAATGTAAGAAATTAAGAGCTCCACTGTATCGAACCTCATCACTGTCAGACGTTATTTGTGTTCAGGACGATGAAGAAATCTGTGGTTCATACCACAGATGTAATAACAAATTGCGTTTCAAAAGTAAATCTTGATTCGTTTTCTAGAACTTGTTTTTAGTATTTCTGATCAATTCATGAAACCACAGAAAACCTATCCTCAAACATAGCCCATAGTAATGGTGCCAAATGTTAAAACAAATGTTAGTACAAATTAGTTTACTAGAAAGTTGTGTGAAAGAAAGCACACGGCCCAGTTTCTAGCACATGTGATGAGTAGTTTTAGTCTACGCATGTTACTGTTTACAAATAGCAAGACTGAAGTAGTTAAAAAGACAGCAGTGCTAATGATCTCTTTGTGTTACTTAGTAAAAGAAAAACAGCACAATGAACTTCATTTTCTATTGTTGAAAAAAAAAGACCTTGCAGGAAAAAGTTTACTCAAAGATGATGCAAAAAATAACGGCACAACAAAAAAAAGTGCATAATTAGCATGCTGCATTCAGTCGTTATTAGTCTATGAAGCAGTAGACCTTCAGAAAAACATGTCAAAGCCATGGCATTTGGAAATAAACCTTTAAAACAGACTGCCAAGCTAAGACAAAAACAACTTGATGTTTTATTCTTCTTATTATTATTACCATTAGGGTCAACACAGCCAATTTAGAACAAGGTCATGTGTTTTAGCCGCTACACTAAATGACCAGCTCCACGAAGAAAAAAAAGGAAAAATAAAGTTCTAAATATTGGTGTTGTTTAAAAATACTGTATTCACATTCATTTCATTATTCGTGTTGTTTTGACTCTGGCAACTGTACATGTGCCTTGTTTACAAAACTTCAAAATCAATTTTAGAACTGAATGTTTAGACATGTCTTTATAGACAATGTTAACATTTTCACTCTTGTTTCGTGTACATAAAGTATAATTAAAGGGATTATTTGACTGTAATAATGTGGAAAATGACCTTCACCCAAAAAATAAAAAAATCAGCCAAAAACATGTTTGGTTTGGTTGTTTTTAGAAAAGCACACTGAGAAATTATGGACAAATTACAGAGGTCTAGTTTTCACAGTCTGTGATATTTCTCACTCTGCCAAAATAAAGAAATTGCAAGGAAAATAGATTTCAGGTGACTGGCTTAAAAAATGTCCTCAGAATTAAAAGCCCAAGAGCATTATGGCAGGAAAAAGGTTGCATATCTCAAAAAGTGTTAAAACTGTTGTTTTAATCATATCTTTCAAACCAGAAAAATCTGACAATGATGGTATCACAATCATTGCTTCTTTAGCTGCAACCCCTTTAACAGAAAAGCTTGTCCACCTTATTCAACTGTGTTTACTGTAAATAAACAGGCAATTGGATCTTTTAAAGGTGGGACTTCCATGAGCTGTCATATTAAGCTCTAGTTCACTGTCTCTAAAAATCTAACAGATAGTTTTCTCCAAGGATACTCCATGGTATAAGGGGGAGACATATTTCTAATGACCATTTTATTGGACAAAATCTAATGTGCAAAAATAATCAACCTAGAAGAGTCACTAATACTTTTGGTCCGTTTTCTCAGACAAAATGGAGCAACTTAATTTTTGGTCAGTTTTTGAAATACACAAGCTTACTAGCAGAAAGTTAGCCCACAGACATGGACTAATGCCACAAAACTACAATTTCATGGATCTTTAACTAAAGATGGCCATGGCCACTGTGTAGTTGAAGTTATTGAGGTCAGGTAAAAATAGCCTCCTCTGATCTAAATGTTATTTTGTTTGCCAAACCTCTCTGAAAACACACCAGAAGCTTACCAGAGTTAAAAGATGTAATCTCAAAATTAACATTGTTCACCTTTAACATCCACGTCCTTACCTTGTAAAGTTAGCAAGTTAGTCGATTAGTCGTCGAAACAGCACACGTGTCTGTTCATTACGGTCACGTCAACTTCATAATGGCGCCACGCCGAAAAAAACTAAATCTACATAACCGTTACATCGCCCTCTTTTGGTCAACACCATCCACAGCACCAAGGTAGCGGCGGATTCTGTTGTGAAATGCAATCAAACAAGAACACACACGGTTTAAACGTGTTCATAATATTCTAATAGCGCTTTATTATTCAAAATCTCACAGTTCATTCATCGTTATATGTATCTTCAGCAATAAATTAAACTTCTATGGCTTCATGTAATGTAATAATGTTTGACAAAAAATGCTAGTTCATTCAACCACACATACAGTATTCATATTTTACCATGACATTCATTTAAAAAAAAGTAAAAATGGTTATATTACAAACCCACATATAAAAAAAAACAAACACCGGAAATATATATTTTGATGCCATATGAGAATATGATTATGAGAGTGTACAATGGTTTGATGCTATCTGAGTAATCCTCACAACCAGTGAGGATGCTGCCGGGGAAGACGATGTTGAAGATTTGTTTTCCAGTCATGATTTGCAGTCCTTTCAGCATTGTTTGTCCTCCAGTCCCGTGACATCTCTTTTGAACCCCCCCCCCTCAACACAATGTGAAACAATATAATCCTATTGTTCTTTTACTCTTGCGTACTGTAATTGTTCTGTTTATACTCTGCTCGTACCATAGTGCTCTCTTGTTGTGCCAGAGAGAACAGGAAATAAAGTTCTTCAAAAGCAAAAGATACGGATGAATTCAACAAAATAACAATCACCATTCACAGCTGTTTTTACTTGTTCATTATCTCTACTATATACATTTCAACCAGAAACCCCCCTCTCCCCGTGTTAAAACATTAAGACATTATTACAATATGCAATGTTGACTGTTGCATAGTCAAAGTACACTCTCAGTGGGTGGGTGATGGTGTTTTTTTGCAGTCCCTCAGGGTAATTCACTTCTCTAAAACATTCATCAGGCACATGGTTTGGCTTCGCCCCGTTAGACTTTCTCTGTAGATGTGAAGCATCTGTAGCTCTGGATGGAGATCAGTGTCTGGAATCATCTGCCGTTTTTGACCAGACATGACGGTACTGCGTCGACTCGCTATAGCGTCTCTTACTGTTGTTGTAATAGTTATTGTTCTGATATTTGTGTGCATACATCTTCTGGTAGGTAGATGCTGCAGAATAAAAGGAAAAGAGATGTTAATTTAAAAGGACAGTTTACCCAAAAATGAAAATTCTGTCATTATTTACGCGTCCTCACTTCCAAAACCAAATTACATTATTTCTTAAAGGATTAGTTCACTTCCAGAATAAAAACTTCCTGATAATTTACTTACCCCATGTCATTCAAGATGTTCATATCTTTCTTTCTTCAGTCACAAAGAAATTAAGTTTTTTGAGGAAAGCGTTCCAGGATTTTTCTCCATATAGTGGACTTCAATGGCGGCCAATGGGTTGAAGGTCCAAATGGCAGTTTTAATGCAGCTTCAAAGGGTTCTACATGATCCCAACCGAGGAATAAGAGTCTTTTCTACCGAAATGATTGGTCATTTTCTAAAAAACAATGTAACCACAAATGCTCTGCAATGTGCACTCGCAACTTCATGCACAACAAAATCACATTGGAAAGGTCACACATGGTTAGTTCTTTGTCTGTGTACCTCAGTTCAAAAAAGTAGGGTAGGTCGAAAAACTCCATCTCACTTTCTCCTCCAACTTCAAAATCATCCAACATTGTTTTACCTTTTTTTGTAAAGGGTGTTTGACTTTTTTGCACATTCACATTGTAAACACTGGGCCGGTACTTCTGCCAATGTCACGCATGACCTTTCCAATGTGACTATGTAATGCTAGAGATTTGTGGCTAGAAAGTATATCAATTTGTATTATTGTTTTAGAAAATGACCAATCGTTTCGTTAGATAAGACCCTTATTCCTCGGCTGGGATCATGTAGAGCCCTTTGCAGCTGCATTGAATCTACAGTTCAGACCTTCAACGTGTTGGCCGCCATTTAAGTTCACTATGTGGAGAAAAATACTGGAATGATTTCCTCAAAAACCTTAATTTCTTTCAGCTGAAGAAAGAAAGACATGAACATCTTGGAGGACATGGGTTTAGGTAAATTATCAGGAAATTTTTATTCTGGAAGTGAACTAATCCTTAAAGTGGAGCTTAAAAGAAAATGTATTTCAGTATGTCTTGAGTAAGACATTAGTCTGGTAACTAACTGAAACAAGTTACTAAAATTGCAGTAAAGCTGATATACAAGTAAAGCTATAGATATATTAGAAAAAAATTAAAATGCCAAATGCACAACACAATCAAAATATATAAATAAAGACTAATTCAAAATGGTTTATATAAAAATATATAAAATGTTTACATTTACTTACATTTACTTATGCATTTAGCAGATGTTATTAACATAAATGTTATTATAATTAATACTAAAATAACACTAGTGCATTTCATGACTGGATTTCACTAAACATCTGTTTATTCAGAGTCAGTGACTTACGATTCAAGCATGTGATTTTGGGCTTGTCCCAGTGGCCGTCTTCTCGGCATCTGATAGTGGGAACGTGTCTTTGGATGAAGCCGTCCTTGCAGTGGTACCTGACCAGAGAGTTGATCTCATAGCGCGCCTTCATGCTGCCATAGATATGGGCGTCCTTTATGACAGGAGGCTGACCGCAGGACACTGAGACAGAGGCAAAAGAAGGACAAGGACAGTGAGCTGACAGTGAGCGACACTGTAGATTAGATAAGGGGGAAGAGGAGGTCTCACCTGTGCCCTTCTTGCAGGTGAAGGTCAGGTGGTAATTGCACGGCACGTCGTTCCACTGGCCACTCTCATGCCAGATCATCACCACGCAGTCCTCGCCCGTGGAGAAGAAGCTGTCCGGCTGACCCACTCTCCAGTTCTCAAATTGCTAGTGCAAAAGTACACAGGGGGGGGTGTTATTCCAACTGCTTGTGCACCACTGCATGTGCCCACATGAGGGCGCAAAGATCACATGGAAGAATCATAACAGACTGTGCTCTATACACATCTGGCAGGGTTGCATGGGACTTTCCTTGATAAAATGGGGGAAAGGGATGATACGTTATTCTAATAAAATGTACTGCTGCACGCAATTTGCATGGGTTGAACACAAACACACAAGCCCCATTTCATATGTAGAAAGGCATACAACAAATATAAATATCAAATATGCATGATGATGCAAGATCATCAAAATCAATTGAATGTTTTTGCAAAAATTAAATGTTTGCAAAATTAGCAGTTTTGCATTCTGATTTATGCTATTTTAGGAAACAAATAAATAAATAAATATGCATACATAAAAATGCATGAATAAAATCAATCAAATTAATAAATAAATAAACAATGAATCAAACAGCTAAATAAACATAAATAAATGATCAGAAATGAAATAATTAAAACAGTTAAATAAATAAATACAGCTAATAAAATCATTTAAAAAAGCAAATAAATAAATAATGTTCATGTGATGCGCCTCTGTGATACCACACAGAATGATAAAAATGCTAAAGTGAGAACTTTTCCATTAGCATTAGCATCCTCTAAGCTTATGGTTTATGGCAGAGTAACACATTTTTTTACTGTGATTTTAATAACTGTATGCATAATTGCTTCGCACTAATTTTAGGATCAAACAACCTCATTTATTCAGGCCGGAAAAAAAACAACACACCAAGAATGACTCATATCTGAATCTAAATATCTGAATTCATGGTCACCTGGAACACAGATGTTCATCTAATAAACAGACATTTTAGGATACACAGATCAAAATAATGAATCCCATCTTACCATAGAGTGTCCATCAGTCCAGCGGAAATCATTGTCAAACATTTTATCATTCAGTCCGATCCACTGATAGTCATGTCCCAAACCTACAAGACAATTACACAGATTTCAGTATATATCTCTGCCAAACTAGTCCACGCAAACTATCATATGACTTGGGATGAAGTGGACAAGTTGTGTGGTTGACTAATTTCTACTGTTTGTATCTGCTTATTGGTGGGAAAATGGAAAGTTCCCTCTCTAAACTCAAACTGCTGTGTCAGACTGGTCGGGGAACTCAAACAAACAGAGGAATGTTTTGATAGCACCACAATGTTTATACTCTTCGGGATAATCAATCTAATTGTAGTTGTCTCTGCATATTAAACTGGGAAAGAGAAAGCATTTTATAACACAGAAAATGACATCTTTAAGCTAGTGGATGTGCATTTTTTTTTATAGAGAAGTCTATATGGAAGTCTAAAGAAATGGAAGAAATGCATTAATTTTTTTGGTGTGAGGACCTTTGCAAACTTCTTTGACATCTTTAATAGACTACCTGGCCAAAGTAGAAATAGCAGGACATCAGTTAAACCAAACCACACATCACATGACACAAACAAATGTAGAACAAATAGTTTCTGTACCCCAAAGAGCCAATAAGACGTTTGTTTAGTTTAGAATCAACAGCACTTTTAATTTGACTTATGCTTTGTTTAGTCAGTGCTAGAATTCAGTTAGTCCTGAGTATCTGTTTTTTGCCTCATTTGAAAATAGATTTTTTACATTTAATGGAAATGTGCCTGTGCAAAACTCAACACCACACATTGCTGTGGGCATTTGCCAAAAGCATTGCTATGCAGCTTCTAAAAGGTTTTTGTAGTTTCTAGAGCATTGCTATAAAGTGCTACAAATAGCGAAAACCTGGCAAGTTAGCATTTTAGCACTTTTGAACCATCGTCCTGACATCAATGGGCTTTTTTTTAATGGGTTTTTGGTTAAACATCTAAAATAAGGTATGTGGTGAACACAAGCTTAGAATATTTTCATGTTTTATTCTATGACATAAAATACAGTAGTAAAGGCCATTGCACACTGAGTCCGAAATTTTCGCATGCGTTTTTCTGTTTTTTCGTATTCCCCATCCTTTCCTATCAAAATGCATGCTACGGATGCGAAAACGCAGAAAATCGAACCTGATCCGAATTTTTTTTTGACGGACGAAAGTTTCGGTGTGTGAAAATGTGATTGACACAACATGAGGTTGTATTTATTTTTTAACGTGTGAAAATTTCAGACTCAGTGTGCAGTGACCTTAATGCTTGCCTTGAAAATGGCAGTTGTTAACAAGTGTCTAAATGGGCCTATAGAGGTTGTCGGGACATTAAACATCATCAAGCTGAACTAGGCGCTTTTATAGCCTCATTGTGTTCATAATTGTGCTTTTGCAAACTATTCTAACTCAGATTGCCAGGGAAAATGTTTTTAAAATAAAGACTGTAAGAGTTAATGTGGTGACGTTGAAGTCATGCAAACATGTAGTTTGTTTATATTGCCTACGTTTAGCTTTGTACCAATTGCATTTAGGCTTTAGAATTCATAAACGTTGCATTCAATTGTGAAGATTATCATGCATAACAATTAAAAATGTTTGTTGGTGTCCGAGAGTTTTTTATTTTTGAGCGAACCAAGGTGATTTTCACTTCTGGTTTGGCCTACAAAAATACGTCATCTACAGAACTCTATACAATACTGAAAGAGTTACGAAGTAAAAGAGTTAATGGTTTGTTCAAGAGTGAGCAATAAAATGACTGATGTCTGCTTTGGCAATACCATTCATAAACTCTATAAAATCATAAACTCACGATTAACAAAGAGCTGCTCTTCATGGGACAGGACGCTGGTGAGGTGACCGCACTGCAGACGACACTCTCTTTCCGCTGCTTCCCATGTCCGCCGGTGTGTGAAGTACTTATAGCAGTGGCTCTGAAACTTGTGCCAGCCAAAGTCACAAACCTCCGTATCTGAAAGATTGAATGACATTGAAACACGAGAAGCCTACAAATGAGGAAAACAGGCAAAACACTGGATAGCATCCATAATGTTAGTCATATCAGTGCATCCAAATTCAAATGACAGATGCTTTTGTAATTCATGATGCAGCTACAGGCAGCATCACAGTGTCCATAGTTTATCAAAGAAAAGACGTCTCATGATTGAATCTGTAGCCATTTTCTTCAGCATTAACCATAAACAAGCCTGTCTTTCAGATCAAGTATAATCGGTTATGGTGCAGAATAGACACACAGAACCGCGTCTGTTTTGAGTTTGAGTTAACTGGGTTAACCTAGTGCAAAGCACTTTTTATTCTATGCCATACAATGAGGATCATCAACATTTTGCTTGGAGTGAAACCACCAATGACCGCAGCGCTCAGTGTGAAAGCTAAATTCAAACAATGACATCTAATGAGGCTGGAAAGAAAACACCAGTAAAAGAGGCCAAGTAAATCATCTCAGACACACGGCCCATAGTGCTGTTTTCTTTAACTGATTACGTACTATTATGTGCTCGCTTCGTCCTTTGCCCTGAATGTCCAGTAGATTATCAGGACTGCTTTCGTAGCATAGTGCACGTACATTAGCAAGCGCCACTGAAAATCTATTATAATTGCTACAATAATATACAAATCTTCAATCTACTTGAATTTCAGTTGTCTTAAGTTGCATATTTTTTTTTAAAGTAATGTTAATGTTAAATCACAACAAATCATTCAACCGAATTGACCGAGTGAAATATGTCAAGATGCATAGCGCGATTTAGTACAAAAAATGGTAGTCAAATTGTGGTCAGAGCCAATATTAACAACATATCCATGACTTTGGTGGTTTTTAAATTGCCTACTTATTTTGAAAGACCTAGAAGCAATATAGACAATGGATCAAATCTAGAAAAATACTTTAACCACTAGTCAGTGTCTAGAAATTGGCTGTTGCATGCAACTTTGGCTCTTTGTCAGAAATAAATTTAACATTTTCGTACTTTTTTTCCTGCTAGGCATCTTGACAAGGTTCTGGTTTGACTAAAATATTGTATTCATCCCAGTATCACAAAGTTTAATGCAGCAGCTTCGAATGCAACGTTTTCAACTGTCACCAAAGGTCCAAATTCAGCCTCACTGATTAAACACAACTGTGTTAAATGTAAAATAAGGTTCTTTTTTACATTGTGTGGAATGCGAGAGTTCAACATTTTATGATTTCCCCTGATCTTTGGCTAAAAAGCCTGAGAAAACAGATGTCCTCAGAGGTGATGTTTATGCATGGAGAAGATTAGCTCTGCTGACTAATGGCAGCAATATTTTGTATGAAGCTGGAACCAATTCATTGGGGGACCAACGCCCAACACAACCGTCAAGCCAGTGCGAGTGTGCATAAATGTCAAGTCCTGAGAAGGTTAATAGCTCTCTTCAAAGTTAAAACGTGGCTCTCATTCATAAGTCAACTGATTATTTTCATAGCGGGGAAAGTTCTACGTGAGATGGAGTCAGGTGTTTGGGAGTTTCTATACTGTGGTTTGTCCCCATTGTGAGTCTCCACGAGCCTCTTAGACAAATTGTGATGCATTAATTGATTCCAGCTGCTTTAGCAGTAAAGACCCCAGTGCCAATTACATTTGCCTTCCCAGAATCCTAAGGGGCTTCACCTTTAAGTGTCAGAATCAATACCAGCCCTGCTTCACGTCATCAGAGGAGAATGGCTTGTCTTCATCATCCTCAAAGACTGGAACCATGTGAAAAAGAGATTCAAAGTTCTCTTTTTTTGCGAGTTGTTTGTCAGTTAAAACCACAACAGACCATCCAAAAGGGATGTTCTCATATTTGAAGTGCTTCACTGAGTATTTTGATGGGTAATGAAAACTAACTGTGATACAAGGCTCAACCTGAATGCCAAGAAGACACTCTCTGTATGTAAATGTGATTTGAACCCTCACATTATAAATTTTATTTCCATTTCATGCATATCAAAGCCTACATAGAACAACAGCAAGCCAATCGCCAGGCTAAATTATCAGAGTGACAGCAGATTTGGCACCTATTTTGTTCCCCCTTCAAGCCTCATGTAATAGTTTAAAGAAAATATGAAGACCTGGTATCATATTTTAATAAGGTTCTATATGCTAACATTAGTAATGTAAATCAACAGCTAACACAATAGAACAATGAAGGACATTTTTAAAGCATCTTTTAAGCTTAACTTCTGCATACAGTGTACTAATACATATTTAACATTTCCATTTGTATAAATTAATATCATGCTGGATTAATAAATGCTGTTAAAAATAGTTTATTGTTAGATCATGATATCTAACAAACCAACCAAAAATGATGTCCTTGGTTTTACTGTACACAGTTCAGTTGCTATATGATTACTAATGTCTTCTGAGTGGTGTTTAAGCACATTGCTTTGTGGTTGCTCGGGTATTTTAGGTGGTTGCTCGGGTATTCTAAGCGGTTACTTATTAGATCCACTCCCATGTCTTTAAGATATTCCAGTTGCATAAACATAGCCACTATGTTAAGACTATCTCTCAAGAACCACTGGTCTGAACATCTAGCAGTTAACCAAATGGTAATCAGTCTTACTGTTGGGATTTAAATTAAACCAATCTGCCTTTTATGTAACTGACTTTTTAAAAAAATGTTAAGACCAGTCTTAAAGAAAAAAAAATTACATTACTATTAAATGGATAGTTCACCCAGAAATGAAAATTCTGTCATTAATTACTCACCCTCATGTCATTCAAAACCCATAAAACCTTTGTTCATCTTCGGAACACAAATTAAGATATTTTTTATGAAATCCAAGAGCTTTCTGACCCTCCATAGACAGCAATGTAACTGAATAGTTCCCAGACCCAGAAACATACTAAGAACATTGTGAAATAGTCCATGAGACATCAGTGGTTCAACTGTAATTTTTACGACGCTACAAAAATACTTTTATGCATGCAAAGAAACCAAAAATACACATGAACATGTCACATGGATAATTTTAATGATTTTCTTACTATGTTTCTGGGAACATTTCAGTTAAATTGCTCTCTATGCAGGGTCAGAAAGCTCTCAGATTTCATCAAAAATATCTAAATTTGTCTTCTGAAGATGAATGAAGGTCCTGCGGGTTTGGAACGACATGAGGGTGAGTTAACGACAGAATTTCAATTTTGGGTGAACTAAACCATTAATATAATAGTATAAGTATGCAGCTTATATGTAGATCTAAGCCGGTCTATTGCTATTGCCTCAGCAAGCACTGCTAAAAATATAATAGCAAGACGTCAGTTTCAACCCAATCAAATTATTTTCTGCTGAATATTCCACTAAAATACGCAGATTACAGAAGTTCAGTGCTTTGCAAACGTCATTTCAAGCTGGCTTTAATTAGTTTCCGAAGCCTTCTAAAAGTCAAAACCTAAATGTGGGACCTACTCAAGTCATGCCTGGATAAGTATGACGAGGCGACTAAGGGAACATGTACTCATCGTTTACGTAGTCACACTAATGTTCCTGGGAACATGCCAAGTAAGTCAGTTGGCTCTGCAACGGCTCATCGAATTGCTCAGCATTTGTGAGAAGTGTGGTGGGTGTAAGGGAAGAGGCAGTACTGTCGCTTTTCTCTGAAACCTATTGTTGGCACAAATTTGCTTTTATTCCTCTGGACACCATACCGCACATCCTCTGGAGGATGAAGTCTACCAGATGTGGTGAACTTAGTGGTTTGGTTTGCCCATTCTAACTGTTTGGACTGACCGCTATAATGTATACAATTTGCTTCAGTGGATTTATTAAACAGCCATAGCTCACTATTTAGAAACTAGCACCCTAAATCATAACATATTCCATCCAACAGCTCCTACCAATAATTTAAGAGTTATATTTTCTTCCACTTCAGTGGAACTCTATCAGGCAATCAGGCAGATAAATGTTTAAAATATGCAATCATTGCAATATTTCAAAAATAAACCAGAAGATACAATAGACATTATGCGTTGGCATGAAAGTGACGTGATAAAATCGCTTAGCAAATTGCTATCATGCAACACAATTAGTTGCCCCTAAAAAACATTCTTTCAAGAATTCCATATATAAACCCAATTAAAGCAACTGTGTAGCATCATATTAGTGTTGATTTCATACCTTGCTCACAGAGGGGTCCTGAATAGCTGGGCAGACAGACACAACTGAAAGTGTTTAACCCATCAATGCATGTTCCTCCATTGCGACAAGGGTTTGACTGGCATTCGTCAACGTCTGGAGGAATTACAATATGAAAATGTCTTACTTTACTTAGAAACTCTAAACGTGTTAATCAAACGTGAATAATATGCAAATATTGAAGGCTTCAAACCATTTTCACAATGTTCCCCACTGTATCCAGGCATGCAGACACATATGTTTCCTTTTCCATTAGAATAGCAAGTTCCACCATTTTCACACACACTGACAGAGCAAAGTGTGAGACCTAAAATAGCAAAATAACATCCATTAGTGGATGGACAAGTGAACTACAAAGCAGATAATTTCAATGTATTTCCTGAATAAACAGATCAAAGAAAGTGTAACTATCGAATGATTTACCTACCATTGCACAAGGTCTGACTGGCATCGCAACGTAAGGAATACAATATGTTCTATTACAAATGTGACGTTTACAAACGTGAATATTATGCAAATGGAAGCTGTCACCTTTTGGAAATCCTCCACTGTATAGGCTCTCAACAGTAGCTGGAATCTATCCAAGACTATGCAAGGTTCTACCATTGTGGTGAACTCTTCCACTGACAGATGCAAAGTGGTTGTCCTTCAACAATTGAGGGACCCGCCACATCTTCATAATCTACAACATTCTCTTCAAATGCCAAAAGTAACTATGTGGCTTATGGGACAGGTAATGTACAAACCAATCTTCAATGTAGTCAGAAGTAGTATGCCGAACTATCCGAAGATCCTCCAACTGGCTCTTTCACATTTAAGTCTGTAGCAACACTGGTGGTGGGATAACTGGAAACTTGGGTAAATGAAGTGAGAGGCTTCTCCGTTGGGAATCCAAATGTCGAAAGTGATATTTCTTGTGTTATCTCTTCTGAAGTCTCTGATGATTGCACTGAGGTGGTTGTCTCTTCACTGAATGGTGATTCACTTTGAGATTAGCAATCAGTTTCTTGGGAGAACTGAAGTACTTCGATGTCTGCACTGAGATGGTTGTCTCTTCTGAAGGTAGATCCATGGCGATTAGTGATCAGTTTCTTGGGTAGCTCTGAAGTCTCTGATGATTGCACTGAGGTGGTTGTCTCTTCTGAAGGTGATTTTTGGATTAGATCAGTTTCTTGGGAGCCTGAAGTCCCTGATGACTGGACTGAGGTGGTTGTCTCTTCTGAAGGTGATCCTGGGATTAGATCAGTTTCTTGGGAGCCTGAAGTCCCTGATGACTGGACTGAGGTGGTTGTCTCTTCTGAAGGTGATCCTGGGATTAGATCAGTTTCTTGGGAGCCTGAAGTCCTGATGACTGGACTGAGGTGGTTGTCTCTTCTGAAGGTGATCCTTGGATTAGATCAGTTTCTTGGGAGCCTGAAGTCCCTGATGACTGGACTGAGGTGGTTGTCTCTTCTGAAGGTGATCCTGGGATTAGATCAGTTTCTTGGGAGCCTGAAGTCTCTGATGACTGGACTGAGGTGGTTGTCACTTCTGAAGATGATCCTGGGATTAGATCAGTTTCTTGGGAGCCTGAAGTCCCTGATGACTGGACTGAGGTGGTTGTCTCTTCTGAAGGTGATCCTGGGATTAGATCAGTTTCTTGGGAGCCTGAAGTCTCTGATGACTGGACTGAGGTGGTTGTCTCTTCTGAAGGTGATCCTGGGTTTAGATCAGTTTCTTGGGAGCCTGAAGTCCCTGATGACTGGACTGAGGTGGTTGTCTCTTCTGAAGGTGATCCTGGGATTAGATCAGTTTCTTGGGAGCCTGAAGTCCCAGATGACTGGACTGAGGTGGTTGTCTCTTCTGAAGGTGATCCTGGTATTAGATCAGTTTCTTGGGAGCCTGAAGTCCCTGATGACTGGACTGAGGTGGTTGTCTCTTCTGAAATTGTTTTTTGGATTAGAACAGTTTCTTGGGAGGAAGACATTACTGCTCTAAGACTCTCTGTGGGCAGAATGGTGGTTTCTGAACTTTGGGTTGTGAATTTTGTTTGGGTTTGGACACTAGTGAAAATCAATGTTGCTGTGTCTTCTGCAGAACCTTCAAATAATTTAGTTGCTTCATCATATGCACCAACGCTCATTTCTTCAGTTTGTTGAATGAGAAGGGATGGAACAGTAGTTGCAGAGAAAGGTTGCTTTGAGAATGCTTCAGTTGGCTGATCACCAGAGCTTATGTCCTCAGAGATGGTGAAGATTTTACTTACATCTTTTTCAATCTCAGGCACCAATAAAGAACTCTTAGTTGTTCTTGTGTCTTGGTCTTTTTCAGAGTGTGTAATATAAGGAGTGCTTTCTTCTGGTATTGCCTCTGTTTGAAAAGTTGAAACCATCCGAACCATAGGCTTTGTACTGGGCAAAGCCAAACTAACAGGTTGCCTTGGCTCTTTGGCATGAGTACTTGTTAAGGAACTTATAAAGCTTTGAGATGAAACAGTGAAAGATGGAGATAAAGTTGTATGTTTTGATTCTTCTGCTGCATATATATCTTGTCCCGAGCCCTCGTCTTCAGTGGAGGTTGAGCCCTCAAAATCTTCTGTTTCTGGTTTCATTTCTTTGTTTTCTGTTCTCGTTATTTCTACAGCGTTGGATTCTGCAGTTGTAACAATTGGTCCTTTGGTATTGCAGTCCACTCCAAATGCCGGTGTAGTCTTCTCTGTTTCAGCTATTTCAGTCTCGTCGGTAGCCACCACATATGGGTCATTAGTTGTTGTCAGTGTGTCATCCGCAGAACCTTCCAAGGTGGTCAGTTCCTCTTCATCATCTGTTGTGCGCATCCCCGAACCTTCTTCGTGTATGCTAAATGATATGGCTTGTGGGGTCATTTCCTGGCTTGGAGATTTGGTTGAAAATGTGGGCAGCTCTGTCGTGGTTATACTTTCCAAGCTCTTTGTTGAGAAATGAGGCTCAGTTGGGCTTCTGGTCGTTGATCCAGATTCGTCTGTTTCAGGGGAAGATATGGTGCCTTCAGCATCCGCTGTAAGTATTTCATACATAGTAAGTATCTCATCATCGGGGATGTTTTTTTCTGTTGGTGGGATAGCAGTGTCAAACTGGTCTCCTCTAGCCTCCTGAGTTTGGTCAGTGTCTGGTTTCAGAGTCAACTCGTGCTTTCCGTTAATGAAACTCACTTTTGGGGTGATGGTAACAGAAGCTGATGTTTCACCTATAAGGTCTCCACTGCCTAAAGGTGGCTCACTTTCACCAGCCGTTATAAGTGGAGTAGAAAACCCTGGTTCTCCAAGGAATTTTAGAATAGCATCAACTGCTTTAGTATCAACAGCATCAACTGCAAACAAAAAATGAAAAGACATTACACACAACTAAGTGAGTTAGTTTATACCGAGTAAGCCAAAATCTTATCAAAGATAATCTACTGTAAATCCTGCTTCCATATTCAGTTACGACCTCATGTTGCCAATTTTTTTCAAATTACTTTATAGACATCTTAGACACTAGCACTGCATATTAATGGCTAGAGTCTCACTTGAGGCAAATAAAACGCTCACGTCAGTTATGATTTTGGCAGTCAAGATATTACTGATTGTTTATACATAAGTAATGGCCCTACTTATATACAGATAAAAGCTTATTATTAATTCTATTCAGTGATATGTCCCTGTGAGACCCTAAAGTCACTGTACTGCAAAATTACAAGACCCTTTTCATTTTTAAATAGCTCAAAATTAAACAAAGTCATTCCAGCTACTGTTACATTACGCAGTTAAAATGTGTGAAATATAGCCAGAAATGTTACTACTTCCGCAATAACATACATAACAAAATATTATTTTTTCTTTGGTGGATTCACTAGCAGCCACACATGGTAACATGATCTGTAGACTGGACGAGGTAAGGAAAAGTAATTAGCTTGCAGTGATTACCTCGCTGACTGTTTTAAGGGGCTTTGCCATTTGACCCGGGAGGCATTTGTCTGTGGCTTTGAGAGCTACTCTTTCTCACACCCAAAACCCCTGTCTCTCCCTGATAATTTACTAGAGTAGGTGCCCCTTTAACAGTATCACACGGTATAAATGGGTCAGCTGATTAATGTCGAACCACAGGACCTACAAGACAGGAACACTGGCTGCAGTCTATTTACAAATGTTTATCAACCTCAGTCAACACTCTTTCCAGCAACACGGGAAGTCAATTAAGGTCATGGGAAGGCATAGAAGATCTGTTTCTCTTCTCTTCTTTATGCATATAGGCAGCACCACTAGTTTAGCTATACTTCTGGATGAGGTAAAGATTTGGCACAAACCAAATATTAAAGCAATTGCATGAAATCAAAGGACCAAGTCCAAATCTTTTGTTTGCAAGACAGCAGTAGGCGTCTCGATAGAGCCAAATGTGGCCTCTCTTTAGCCAAGATCTACATTCATTTTGCATCTCAGTGTTTCCTAAACCAAGTCACTCATTTACAACATGCTGCTTTGGATATGCAACAATCGGAAAAACACTGCCACACCTAAATACGAAAGGACAAGCAAAACTGGTTCAAGAAGTCAATACATTGTATACTTGTATACTGTCTTGCTCTGGTAAAATTAGCTTCTATATTAACTTTTTTTTTTGCATAGATGAAATTTTCTGAACTTCCATCTGACCTACCTGATTGATTTCTCTGCGTAATGTTGTATATGAACACGTTGATGCCCAGTGGAAAGTCATCGCCCTTCTTGGCATCAATCTGTTGGCTGTGCAAGTTCACTTTACTTAAATCCGGGGTTAGCAAAGTGGACTCAGCCATGTCCAGACTTCCTTCAGTCATGTTTCCTGTGGTTTCATCCTCTTTGTACACAATTTTTGGCTTGTCTGGATCTCCTTGCAAGTCTGTAGTAAACACAGGTGAAGTAGGAATCACACTCTCAGGAGTATCCATGTCACCACTGCTGCTACCCTCTGCATCGCTGTCTGCTCCATGCGGAGTATCCAGCGGAGGATGCATGCTCCCTGCGGTGGGCTGGCGGGGAAGCTGGATAGAGAAGAAGGAATCTGAATAATTGGGCATTTCAGGTGTGGTAGGGACTGGGGGTCGCTGGGCAGGAAAGGAATTATCTACACCATGGGGTACCCCTTGCTCCAAGGAGCTGTCTTTGCCTTTGTCCAAGGAGCTGTCAGAGTCAATAAATGTGGTTGTGGTTTCCATATCCGAAACTGTCTCAGCTTTAGTTGGTACAACAGCAATGGCTTCAGCAGAGGGATTCACTTCAGGAGTGCCTCTGTCGCGTGGAGCCATGCTTGCAGAGAACATGGATGGTGGCTCTTCTCTGGTGTCATGGGCTGGCATAGAGGAGACTGAATCTGAATAATGTGGCATTTCAGGCATGGTAGGGGTAGCTGAGGGTAGCTGGACAGGAAAGTAATTATCTACACCAAGGGGTACCCCTTGCACCAAGGATCTGTCTTTGTCCTCATAGTCACTAAATGTTGTGAACATGGATGGTGGCTCTTCTGTGGTGCCATGGGCTGGCATAGAGGAGACTGCTTTAAGGGAAGAGATTAGATGGCTGTCTAAGAGAACTTGAGGTGTTGTGGGTCCAGCTGTGGGTACAGTTGTGGGATCCCATCCTGAGGACAGAGAGAAAAGGAAAAATGTAATTTTGACCAAGCATTTTGCAAATGCTTTTCAAGGCAAAATGTGTAGCTTTGGTGCCCCTAGTGGCACCAGATTGAATTACAAAATAATGGTTTTCAATTGTGAATGGCTTCAACTGTTCAGCTTGTCTTTCCCATATTTATACAATTTACTGACAACAGCTGACAAGTCAGACTGCCCAAACAAACAGAGAAATTGAAATTTTGAAAGTGCCACATTGTCAACCTATATGTCTCTATGCATTACATTTTGATAGATGAAACTGTCACTTTTATGAGGTGTTATTAAGGTGAGCACTGTAGAATACGTTTGTAGTTTTAGCCCAAATAAGACACAGCCCTCGGTCTATTAATATTGACCAAGTAAGTGCAATTGCTGGCAACAAAGTCAAGATATTTCTACAAAATGCCAATAACAGCAGAATCGTCTAAGTATTTATGGATTTATTTTGGCTGGTAACGAGTTATTTTGGGAAAATGACGCACTATAACAGGGTAGAACCTGACAGTTTATATTTATTTCGAAACTTTAGCTTCCTTTCCAGAATTTTTTTGGCTAGGTTGCATTTTGCCTAACCACATATTTTGACTCCGACCAGTAGGTAAACAGTGAATAAGTGCACTTGGAATGTTTCATAATGTAAGTGCCAACGTCATCTCATTCTCACAATCAATAAATCAAACCCTAACACTGCTGTCTACATGCATACTAGCTCTGACACACTTTCATGGACCTATTTAAAAACTCAAAATGGCCAAGTTAACAACACTATAATGTTCACTCTTGTCTGTTCATACACATATAGCTGCTGTGCTTATGACATGTTGGCAGGCTTCCAAAGGTTGACTCAGACGGTAAGAGTTTCATGCTTAGCAAGACGTTTCAACACTACAGTAAAACCATTCATGATGATATGTATGGCAGTCACCCATCTGGCTGCATGCAGGGGAACAGAGTGGGGGTCTAAACGTCTGAAAGGACAAGTGAAAAGGCCTCTATTTTTGTCTGAATTTACAAATATACATGGATTTCAAAATGTCTTAGTATGTGGTGTGTCTTCTTTTCCTTTAATGACAGTGACACAATGTGACATGAGGTCCTTATAGAACTTATAAGACCAGGCTAGATGCAATATTTAATTTTTCACTAATAAAAAAAGAGGCTGGGAGAGATAGACATACTTTAAACTACTGTTCAAAATTATGGGGTCAGCATTTTTTATTTTTAAATAAATTGATACTTCTATTCAGCAAGGAGATCAAAAGTGACTAGATTCTATTTTAAATAAATGCAATTCTTTGTAACTTTCTATTCAGAGAATCCGGAAAAATATGCATCACGGTTTCTGCAAAAAAAAATAAGCAGGATTGATAATAATAAGAATCGTTTCAGCAAATCTGCATATTAGAATGATTTCTAAAGGATCATGTGACACTGAAAACTGGAGTAATGATGCTGAAAATTCAGCTTTGTCATGACAGAAATAAATTACATTTAAAAATATATTTAAATAGAAAAAAGTCATTTGAAATGGTAATAATATTTTTTTAAATGTATAATATTTTTTTTTAATTAAATGCAGCCTTGGTTAGCATAAGAGACTTTTTCCAAAAACCTTACAAAATCGTCAAACTTTTAAACAATGTCTGTTCAATATGTTGAATGTACAACCTATTGAAAAAAACTGATTTCTATCTATTGCATGTTCTTAGAAGCATTTCACTTATAGTTTGGTCTGACTTATGTGACAAGACGCTTGTTTTCAGTACTAACCACCAATTGTTATTCTTTCGGCATTTACTGCATTTGATAATTTATCTTCTTTTGAATACGTTTTTACATCAGCAGCATTTCAGATGCATAATGCTAAAGTTATGCAGAGTGTTGTGGGCAGAAAAAAGCCCACACCCATTTCTGCTTCCTTCAGTCTCTTCAACTGTAGATCTATCTTCC
Source organism: Aspiorhynchus laticeps (assembly GCA_023376895.1). Classification (NCBI taxonomy): domain Eukaryota; kingdom Metazoa; phylum Chordata; class Actinopteri; order Cypriniformes; family Cyprinidae; genus Aspiorhynchus; species Aspiorhynchus laticeps. The sequence continues at coordinate 28,986,157 of CM041812.1, forward strand.
TGCACTGTAAAAAAAAAAAGAAAAGTTGAGCAAACTTAAAAGTTTAAGGCAACCAGCTTCAGCAGATTTTTGAGTTCTTCTCAACTTGTTTTAAGTTTATACAACTAAAAGTTGAGAAAACTCAAAAATCTCCAACAAAAATAAGTTGAGATAACTCAAAAATCTGCTGAAGCTGGTTGCCTTAAACATTTAAGTTTGCTCACTTTTTTTGTACATTGTGTAAGCCTGTACATGTCATGACCAGGCTAAGAGAATATAAAATACCCGAATACTGACAACACGACATAATCAGGATTCAAGAAGATAAAAACATAAGGGTGAGTAAATGACTGAACGCACTTGTGCTAATGACAAGGGTATGTCAGTGCTTCTTTGTCTCTGGCTCAGTGTGTGGACACACAAGGCCAGCTGTTAGACGTTAGGGATGTGTCCTCTTTTCTATGCAGCGCCTCTGATGTAAAACATCAGGCATCTTTTTCCCTTATAAAACCCCAGTGATCTTGAAACAAGAGGAAGCCACATCCCCTCACTGGTGCTTGTTTATATATTATAGTGGGGCGCTCTTGCCCTCCGTGCTCTTTTTTGGCCTATCCAGAGTGCTTTTGTTTGTTTTGGGGTACTCTGTGGTAGAAGCCCATTTAAGAGAAGTGCTTCAAGACCGGTTACATGAAACAAGCTGCGGCTAATAGGAAAGCCACAAAATCCCTGGAGGTAGGGGGCGAAAAGGAGATACCCGATGTAAAATCGGATTAAATGCATGTTAAGCGCTGTTTTTGTGTGGCCTGTTTCCATTTTCCCTCTCGAGTGACGACTGAGGTGGCACAGACGGAGAGTTTAAACAACCCCCAGCAGGACAGTTATGGGGTTCAAAGGTCGTAGTCGTTCTGGGCAGAGGAATTGACCTGAAAACAGGTCAGTTAGTTTGCCGTTTTAAGGCACATATTTGAGCTAGACGTAGGACAGAGGTTTAACAGATGAAATCTGAGGATGCCCTGGAGAGAACGAATTATTCTGCTTCCACCCAGCTAGCAGAGAGAGAGGAAAGGTCTGCTCGGAGTCACAGCTGTTATGATATCACAGCAAAACAGACGCCTCCCTATCTACAAAACAATATCATGAGGAACATGCACTAACAGAGTTGTGTGAATCTAACGAAACCTGTCAAAGAACATGTCTGTTATATTTCATCTCAAAATTGAAAGATACTTCCATAAAAGATTATTTATTTATTTAAAGATTTCAAAATTAAAAAAAAAATATTATTTTTAGGGCCAGATTTTAAGATTTAATAGTTTTGAAAAGTTTAAAACTTTAAAGGTTTTAAAAGCTTTTTTTCCCTCCAAATTATGACATTTTCCCTCCAGATGCTCCTTACTGCAATGAAAATTAAATAAACAATTATAAATAAATGAATAAGGGTTTTTTTCTACATTTTTGCTGTCACACCATAGGACACAGTCCAATTTTTATTTGTCAACTACCCATATCTATGTTATATACATATACGTTTTTAAGTTTTATTATTTTTATTATAATATTAATATATGATACTATTTAAATAAAATAATAAATGTATTGGTAATATTTCTTGCCTAATGCACCTTGAAACTGGTTACTTTTCTTTATAAAAATATAAAAATTTGCTTATTTTAAAAATCTTGCTGATATATTTGAAATCACATCAGTCAACATGAGCTTTTTGTCAAATTTGCTATAGTAATAAACGTGAATGAATAATTTCTTCTTTGGATTGTGACGTTTCCGTGAGATTCCCCCAGTAAGTTTTAAGGATTTGTCTTTGTTTTTAGTCATGAGCGTTTCTTGAAGACATACCTCTGAAACAGAAAGCTGCCAGCTTCTCGCTCGGTAAGGGAAATCCGGTCTGGTTGAGGAAGCGGTACATAGTCCTCACTCCCAGCTGTCCTCTGCCGCACTGCTGTCTGGGTACAGAGATGGGGTAGCGGGCGCTGCCGTCAGACAGCCAGGTGAAGTAACAGCGGTCCATGCCGGCCCTCCAGGCTGCATGCAGGTGACCTGGAGACGCTAAAACTGCGTCCTGTCTCTCGCACTCCTCCCTGGCCTCAGCTAGAGTCATCTTAACATCAGCAGCAGTGAAGAACACCTCACCTGAGACCACACACAATAACACATCACCTTTTGTCCAGTGCATAACAAATAATGCAATCCCAGAATGCACTTCTACAAACTTTAAATATAAACAATTATTATTTATTTATTAAAACAAATAAATGTATTATTTATTTATAAGTTTTTTTATTATATATAAATATATATTTATGTATGTATATACAGTATATACACACACACACACATTTTGGTAATATTTGTTATATTTTTCTTTTGTAAAATATATATTTTTTTTCTTTCCATGTCGGGGTGACCCAGTAAATTTTAGGATTTACAAAACAATATAGAAGTAAATTACTGATGCGATTAAATTAGATTTCTATAATCACCAATAAAGCCACACATGGATCTATTTCTATTTAGTTATTTAAAAATTATTTAAAAAAAATAAATAAATATTTGTGGACATTTATGATTTTTGTTTTCCTGTCAAATTTCCCTTCCAAATTCTCATTACTGTAATGAAAATATTATATTTGTATTTTTTATGGTGAAAAATATGATTAAATAATGGTATTATTAAAAAAAAGCAATACAAGTATTTATACATTATAGTAATATTTGTTATATTTTTCTTTTTGAAAATATAATTTTATTGAGAGATTCACCCTATCATTTTTAGGATTTTTTTTTTTAATGAAGACATACCTTTTTCAAGAGAATATAGTAAATTACCACTCACCAATAAAGCCAAATTTATTGATTGAAAAATAAATAAAAATCAATAAATAATAAATGTAATATATGTGCACCATTAAGATTTTTCACATTGAGACATTTTCCCTTCAAATTCTCATTACTGCAATAAAAAAAAAAAAAACTATTTCAACGTTGTCATAGAAACAAGTGATTTCTGTGTGAGGACATGAACAGCTCAGAGCAGACTTTCCAAACTGTCATCTCATAATTACAGTAATTCTGACACGACGAGAACACAGCGTGAGTCTCTCGTGTGTTTCAAGTGAGGAGAAACCTGCTGATTTCTAAACTTACCCTGCAGTTTTCCTACATAGCAGTACACATCATACGTTTCAGAGGAATTTCTGAGTCCGTATGACCTGACTCCTGGCTTCAGAGTCATATCGCCGTGACAGCCTTCACGTGGCCTCGTTATGGGGTATCTGTGGAGAACAACCCCAGATGCGCTTCTCATGTCAGTAATATTCAAATCTAGATAGCATGATTTCATAGCTTTGAGTCTGGAGCTGGAGAAATCACCTGACGGTTTGGTCGGCCAGCCATCCGGCGTCGCACTGGTCAAATCCGTCCTCGTAGGCTGAATGAAGCTGCTCGGCGGTGGCGATGGTGGCGTCCACATCAATGCAGGCCTGCTTGGCGTGCTGGAAATCTAGCGTGTAACGACTGGTTCTGGAGCGGTAATGAAACACAACACCTGTGACGAAACAGAAATCAAGCTCATGAACCAAAGTAAACTCATTTGATCGAATCTTACACAGCAATCTTCATGTTTTCGTTTGTGAAACACTAATATTTTTGTATACTTGACAAGACCCCCATCTACAGTTCAAAAATTCGGGGTTTTGGAGAAATTAATACTTTTATTCAGTAAGGATGCATTTAATTGATCTAAAGTGACACTAAAGATATTTATAATGTCAAAAGCTGTTCTTCTGTTCTGTTCATCAAAGAATCCTGAAAAAAATGTATCACTGTTTGCATAAAAATATGAAGCAGCACAACTTTCTTTTTTTCCAATGTTGATAATAAATGATAAATGTTTCTTAAGCAGCAAATCAATATATTAGAATGATTACTGAAGGATCTGGAGTAATAACGCTGAAAATTCAGCTTTGTATCACAGGAATAAATTATGATTTAAAATATATTTAAATGGGAAACAGTTATTTTAAATTGTAATAACATTTCACAATATAACTGTTTTTACTGTATTTTTGATAAATAAGTGCAGCCTTGGTGAGCTTAAGAGACGTCTTTCAAAAACATTAAAAAAGTCCTCCCGACTGCAATCTTTTGAATGATAATGTATTTATTCAACAATTTGATTTTCCCTCCAGTCAGGTGGTAATATGGTCACATGATATGCATATTTAACTTCATCTAACAACAAATGGGATCAAATGGGCAAGAGGGCCACTTTTTGTACTGAACACTGAAAGTTTCAGCCACAACAACAAGCTGTTGTCTGGCAAAAATGAAGAATCATTGTATTGTTCAGCTATTTAGGAACCTGTCGTGTCAAATACTGAACATGATCTGAATAATAATCACTCTCACAGCATTACACAGCATCAAAATAGCAAAACTGGCTTTATCGCTCCACTCTTTATACACTTATTTGAACTATTTTCCTGTACAGTATCCCTAACTTACACAAGGCAATTATCTGACATAACAGAGTCTTCAAAATAGGTTTTTATATTATCTGTGAGTGCTCAAAAACAGGCAGGCAGATCTTAACACAAGATTTTAAAAGCTGAAATATTTTGAACTAGACTAAATATCTTGAAAACACTATGATTATGGCAGATTGCACGAAAAGAAAGAAAGGGAAAAAATGGTGCATGATGCAGTGCAATGGTCAAAGACATCCATCTGCATGTGTATGAATAAAAAAGAAAGAATTTATGGATGCAACATTTTCAAGAAGGATAAAGCATGCAAATTAATAATAAAAAATAATAAAAAAAATTATTAAAATGGAAAATAAAATGAAAATGAAAATAAAATAAAATATATATTCTACGAGAATTTTACTGTTTTAACAGCTAAATCATGAAACAAAACAACAAAAAAGACAGAAAAAATATATATAATAAAATATAATATGTATTGTAAATTTAGTTTTTGTAATTATATATATATATATATATATATATATATATATATATATATATATATATATATATATATACAGGTGCTGGTCATATAATTAGAATATCATCAAAAAGTTGATTTATTTCACTAATTCCATTCAAAAAGTGAAACTTGTATAATGTATACATTCATTCCACACAGACTGATATATTTCAAGTGTTTATTTCTTTTAATTTTGATGATTATAACTGACAACTAATGAAAACCCCAAATTCAGTATCTCAGAATATTAGAATATTACTTAAGACCAATACAAAGAAAGGATTTTTAGAAATCTTGGCCAACTGAAAAGTATGAACATGAAAAGTATGAGCATGTACAGCACTCAATACTTAGGTGGGGCTCCTTTTGCCTGAATTACTGCAGCAATGCGGCGTGGCATGGAGTCGATCAGTCTGTGGCACTGCTCAGGTGTTATGAGAGCCCAGGTTGCTCTGATAGTGGCCTTCAGCTCTTCTGCATTGTTGGGTCTGGCATATCGCATCTTCCTCTTCACAATACCCCATAGATTTTCTATGGGGTTAAGGTCAGACGTGTTTGCTGGCCAATTAAGAACAGTGATACCATGGTCCTTAAACCAGGTACTGGTAGCTTTGGCACTGTGTGCAGGTGCCAAGTCCTGTTGGAAAATGAAATCTGCATCTCCATAAAGTTGGTCAGCAGCAGGAAGCATGAAGTGCTCTAAAACTTCCTGGTATATGGCTGTGTTGACCTTGGACCTCAGAAAACACAGTGGACCAACACCAGCAGATGACATGGCACCCCAAACCATCACTGACTGTGGAAACTTTACACTGGACCTCAAGCAACGTGGATTCTGTGCCTCTCCTCTCTTCCTCCAGACTCTGGGACCCTGATTTCCAAAGGAAATGCAAAATTTACTTTCATCAGAGAACATTACTTTGGACCACTCAGCAGCAGTCCAGTCCTTTTTGTCTTTAGCCCAGGCGAGACGCTTCTGACGCTGTCTGTTGTTCAAGAGTGGCTTGACACAAGGAATGCGACAGCTGAAACCCATGTCTTGCATACGTCTGTGCGTAGTGGTTCTTGAAGCACTGACTCCAGCTGCAGTCCACTCTTTGTGAATTTCCCCCACATTTTTGAATGGGTTTTGTTTCACAATCCTCTCCAGGGTGCGGTTATCCCTATTGCTTGTACACTTTTTTCTACCACATCTTTTCCTTCCCTTCGCCTCTCTATTAATGTGCTTGGACACAGAGCTCTGTGAACAGCCAGCCTCTTTTGCAATGACCTTTTGTGTCTTGCCCTCCTTGTGCAAGGTGTCAATGGTCGTCTTTTGGACAACTGTCAAGTCAGCAGTCTTCCCCATGATTGTGTAGCCTACAGAACTAGACTGAGAGACCATTTAAAGGCCTTTGCAGGTGTTTTGAGTTAATTAGCTGATTAGAGTGTGGCACCAGGTGTCTTCAATATTGAACCTTTTCACAATATTCTAATTTTCTGAGATACTGAATTTGGGGTTTTCATTAGTTGTCACTTATAATCATCAAAATTAAAAGAAATAAACACTTGAAATATATCAGTCTGTGTGGAATGAATGTATACATTATACAAGTTTCACTTTTTGAATGGAATTAGTGAAATAAATCAACTTTTTGATGATATTCTAATTATATGACCAGCACCTGTATATATATATATATATATACACACACACACACAAAATTACAAAAATTAATTAATTAATAATTACTAGGGCTGTCAGTCAATTAACATTTTTAATCTAATTAATTACAGGGTGCTGCGATTAATTAATCTAATTAATCGAAAACTAATTTTGCTGTGAAAATACCTCCCCAAAATAATTTAAAGCTATTATTAATTATTATGTTAAATGTTTAGGCTATGGCATAACATAAAGTATGGAATATAAAAGAAGATAATTTGAGAAACATCTCAGTACTTTTTGTTCATGCAATGAAAGTCGCTAGTGACCAAAACAGCTTAGTTACCAACAGCAGGCTATTCAAAATACCTTCTTTTATGTTGTGCAAAAGAAAGTGAGTCATTCAGGTTTGAAACAACATGAGGGTGAGTAAATGATGACTATTTTTGGTGAACTATCCCTTTAATATTTTTTATTTATTTATTATTATTTTTATTTTTTATAAATGAAATGATAAAGAAGAAACTAAAACTACCATCAGTAAACCGGCGGTAAATGTGTTTATGAGTCGATTCGTTCAAACGGCTGATTCATTCAGGAATTCAGTAAACGGCTCTCTCTTTGAATCATTGGTTCACATGATTCGTTCAAAACACGGATTCATTCAGAAACTAAACACCGCTGTGTTTCTCGGAGACACAACAATTCTGCTGTGGCTTTTTAGGTAATATTTTCGTTGGCAAAACTGAACAAAAACACATAATATTGTGTTGAAAATATAGCACAATAATAACATCTTATTTACTGAACTGTTATATAAAGTCACATTTGCACTCTGTGTGTTCTTCGTGACAAAAACAGCACTCGTGTGATACTGCTCTCCCTGCTCGTGTGATATCGCTTATCGTATGATATAAATATGAGACAAAAATCGAATTTAATTTAAAATTAAAGCTGTGGTCCGTAACTTTTTTTTTGGTTAAAAATGATCCGAAATCAATATTTGAGCAAGTACATGCAGCCAGTGTTCAAAACTATCGCCTTACTTTAGCCCGATTCACAACGGTTATCTTATAATAATGTTTTATAATTTGAGTGGTACGGGTAGGTTTTCTCGGGAGATTCGAGCATGCTGCCGCGTCATTACGTCAGTAAACATGAAGAAGTTGTCCCGGCTAGTAGGCTATCGCATGTGAGGATCCTGCAGGTGACGGATCGTTTATAGCCTTTTCTCACAGCAGCTAGAATAATTAAATTTATCATTTTGATGGAGGATTGTGATCCAGAAAGGATTATGTGTTTATGAAACACATGTGAATGAAATTAAATGATATTCCAGTTTTAAATGTGCTTCTGATTACAGATAGCCTGTGATTACACAATATTTGAATTTTAAAGAAAACTAGTTCGAAGGGAGCATAGTTTGCTTTTTGGGTTAAAAAAAAAAATTCTTAATATGAAATTCGAATGGTATGACAATTAGATATTGAACTGTACAGAAATTGAAATCTACACGCTAATACACACTTATACTCATAGTCACGCAATGCTGATGTTGTTAACATTAATAATTTGAGAATAAAGTATAACAATAATAATAATTAGTACGGTTTGATGTGATATGAGCTAACTGATCTTTATATTAAATCACCATTGGTAGCGTGATTTATGGTAATGCTTTTTTCCCCAGTTGGTCAGAACAAACGTGACTGACTAATTACTTGTTCAGATGACAATATCTGGTGAAAATTCTTATTTGGGTCATATATTCCAAGACATAGGCTAGAATCTGTGATTACTAAGTGTTTGATTGACACCGGTGCGGTGACTGACAGCTACACATTCACCTCAAAACATTAGATTCATCCGCGCTGGAGCCGTGCCGGAGCACATCCCACGCAAGCAAGATAATTCCACACACAGCTGCAATACCAGGTTTTCAAACAGAGATGGCGACAAAGAGGCAAAACTTATGGACTGCAGCATTGGGGGGGGGGGGTTAAAACGTTTAAAAACATTAAATTGTTAAATGTAAAAAATTTTTTTTTTTTGTTAAAATAAATTTAACAGCAAAAAAAAAACAAAAAACACTTTTGCAGGTTCCCAAATCACAGGTATCTGTTCACTGTTTTTCACTCAGACAAACAACATAAGTTGAGTTTCATAGCTGCTGTTGAAATCATAGTTACATGTTGAATTTAATACTGTAGCACAAATGAGTAACAGTATAGTGATCGTTGCTTTAGCAAACACTACTAATAAGGCTCAGAACAGGGCATGCAGTCTGACTCTGTTATTTGCCCTTTTATGGGCTTTTCTAGTCTTTTTTGGGTACATTAGCAGAGCTGCTGGCTGACGGGCCAGGTTCTGATTGCTCTTTCCTCAGAGGGATGGCAGTGTGTTTTTTGGGAAGGCGCTACCCTTGAGTGGCAATCAGCGCTGCCCGGGCTCTAAAAGAGGGCATTGAGTGTATTTGGCAGGAAAGCACACGGCTCTCTACGGGCCTACAAACACTCCAACAGCACCGTCTCACCTGAGCCAGATGTGCTCAGGTTTTACTGCACAACACAATGCTGTAAACAAATACACTGCTGTTTGTCACCGTTTCTTTCACGTTTCTGTTGGATGAATGTTTCAGGTTTAATACAAGTTCATTTCTTGCATGTATGTTTGAGTGTTGTGTATAAACATAAAGTGTATATTCGAATACACTGTATACTTTCAATCTTTGCATGGCACTGTCTCACAAGAAAACTTGGTTCTTGAATGATTTTTCAGACATTCGTTCATAATGCAGTCATTCAAGGAAACAAACAAAAAAAAACATTTTTCTTTAACATTTTCTTGTATTGATTAAAACACAAAATCATTCACTCTGCCTTTCTATTACTCAGAAACACAATAGGGCCTTGTCAAGATTTGAGGGAAATCCAGACTCTGAAAGTGATTTTTCCAGACTCTAAAGAAAATAATCTTTCTCCCTTGTCTCCTGACAGGAACGCTGTTCCATTCTGGCTAGCGATGACTAATTACATCATCACATGTGCTTACGAGAGTAAAAAAGTGCAGCACATCTGAGAGCCATTGCTGAACAACTTTACCAACGAGAATCCTGCTGAAGGAACTTAAAGAAACACCCTTTTACTTTGCAACGTGACATATTTCTGCATGAAACATGAGAAAATATATATAGTATGTATTGTGGTAAAGAAAAAAAATATTTTGCATGCTCATTTCCCCTATTTTTAAGTTTAGATCACATTGTAGTCTTATCTTTAAAAACAATAATAATTTAATAACACCGATAAATCTGAAACTATAATTTTATATGTCTAAAATGATCAATCTAATAATTTGCAAATATCAAAGTGAACATTTAATATAAATTAATATATTATTTAAGAAATAATACGAGCAATTTCACTTAAATAAATAGTATTCAATTCCACTTAAAGTTAAAATCTTAAAATAATATTATTATTAATTAACATTTAATTAAAGTATTTAATAAGTATTAATTAATATATAATTATAATAGTATTATAGTCAAAATATTAAATTTTGCATGCTCATTACCTCGATTTTTAAATATAAACTAGCTTTGTAATCTAATATTTAAAAAAACACCATATATTACAAACAACTATATGATATTTCTGGGTGAAACGTGAGACAAATGTAGGGCCAGACTTAACTGGATCATAAAAAGTGAGATCACTTAACAAATAAAACATTGAAATAATATTAAAAATAGGGAATATTTAATTATAATATGTGATAAGTATTAATGAATATTTAATTATAATTCAAATATTTAATTTAACATGCTCATTGTTTTTTGCTATTTTTACATTTAGATTACCTTTATTGTTTTTTATAACACTAATAATTTAATAACATCTATAATTCTAAAAATATATAGTAATTATATATAAGTATATAAAATAACAAATCTAATCTTTAGCAAATCTCAAAATTAATATTTCATATTAATAAATTACTCATAATAATTTTAAATATTATTTTAATATTACATATTATGATATTTTTAATACTCAGTACATTGTATTTATACATTTAACAAATAATATGATTATTTTTTATATATAGCTTTTTAAACCAATTTTAGCTCCAGAAGAAACTCCTGAAAAGTAGCTGTTCTGTAACAAAATGGACTGTCGGTTGGAGGATCATATGAATACAGTTTGACCAGGAACATGTATTGCTTTCATAATTTGCACAGAGAATGACTGACCGCTGACGTCCAGGGAGATGGACTCTTGAGTGTCTTCAATGCCGTGCATGACCTCGCAGCGGTAAGCGCCTGCATCACTGGCCCTGAGTCTCTCTATGGTCAGAGACGCGTCACCCTCGTCCTCAGAGTGGCTGGGAACCGATACCCTGCCTTTAAACTCCGGCCCGATCTTGAGGAACCCATTCTGGGTCACAATCACTGTGATTTCCTCATCGCCCACGAGTTTAGTCCACTTGATGCGGAGATGGTCCTGGTGGGCGCTGGAGGCCGTGGCTGCAGTGGTGGAGGCACTGGAGCTGCCGGTTGGAGGAGGGAGGATGGAGAAATAGCAGGGCAGGACCACCTGCTCCGCCAGCGAGCCCCTCACCGGAGAACTCCTCTCCACCCTCATCCTACGAGCGGAGTCTGCAAACAAGAAGCAGATGGAGGAGAGGAACGTCTGAATATCATCTGCTGGAAGCTTTGAAACAACACTCAAATATTCTGCTTCCATTGAGACGGAATAATTGAACCATACTGCATAATTACGATATTAAAAGAAACATAAGTTTCATAAACCATAAACTTTCATACAGTATTAGTCACTTATAGCAGACCAGGGCTATTATCATTAACTAAAACTATATAATTACTTGAAATTAAATAAGTATTAACTAAAAAAATAAAACTTAGAATATTTCTAACTAAACAAAAATGAAAACTTTCATCTAGCTTAAATAAAGTAAGTTTAAGTACTAAAATAACTATAAACTAACCCTAAAACAGAATGAAAACGATATAAAAAGTTACTATAATGTTAACTAAAATTGAAAATATTTTCATATTTTGATATTATAATTGAAAATGTTAACAAAAACCAATAATACATCAGTGAAACTAAAATAACACCGTAGCAGACGGGAAGTAGTCGTTTAGCACACGACACACAGGAAGTGCTGAGTGATTGGTAGTTGGTTTACAATGATTACAAGGGAAGTATGATATATCAGTTTCATATCATTGTTTTAAATATATCATTGTATTAGTTGATTTGATAATGTACATGCTCATTTCTCTTCATATTAAGTTCAGTTACTTTTGTCATGTAGCACTTCCTCAGTCAATCTGTAAAAACACTAAAACTTTAATAACACCAATAAATCTAAGCTTTAACAAATTAAAAATATATATATTTAGACTAATATTAGCACATAATTAATTATAATATTTACAACTATTATAAAAATAATATTGATTTTATGATTTTTTTAGTACTCAATACACTATATTTAATCAATTGTTGATTCTTTGACAAATTGTTGGCATATTTGTTCCTCTGCTTTGGATAAAAGCATTAAATGCATAAATGTAAACAATATTAATATTTTTCATATCATAGACAATGCTGTGATGCCTAAATTCACTTTTATCATATAAATGAAAAATAGTATCAAATATTAATATCTGCCATTTAACTGTTATCGGTCATGAGTCATGACATACACTGATGATCGCTGATAATTAGAATATCTTCCATTGATCGATAACTGTCTTATCAGCCAGAATATTAACATCACTGCATCACTATAGCGTGTATCTGTTTTAAAGGTTTGGACAGGCTGAATGAATGTAAAAGACAGACGTTTATAACTTTAATAAGAATAAAGCATAGAAAACTCACCATGTTTTGTTCCAGCAGCGCTGCAGGCACAGACCAACCAGAGGATGTGCTGAACGACCAGTAACATCTCAGGTCTGTGAAGACATGAATAAAAGCGTTTCGTTTGGTAAAAGCCAGGCATGAGTTTAGTTGCAGCTAGTTTGCTCCTAAACGTGGGTTGCTTGTCAAACTGCTGGTGTTTAATGTCCGTCTATGTCTTTGTTCCAGCTCCAACCGGGTCTTTAGACACCCACTGTCTGTTTGCTTTCCTGTCTCCCTTTATCAATGCAATATATGGCTTTGCCATCAGATACAGAACGTGTTTATGAAAGCTTCATTCATAACTAGCGGTTAAAAAGGATGTATTTGTTCCATCTTAATATACTGGACAGTCCTACTTTACTCATTCCTCGGAAACACAAAGATCATTTTGTGACAGCTGTGGTGCCAGTCACACACGCCCTATCTAGTACACACTATCAAACACTAGAGAGCGATATATAAAGCACCTTCACGTGAAAATCTCGCGCTAATGAACACAGATCAAGCACGCGCCAGACCAAACGAAAAGCTTGTCTGAAATCAACCCAAAGCTCACATTCTCAGTCATCAGCATTAAAGCAGAGCTGGTGTTTCTGTGATAGTGATGAGATAATGATCAGTGGATCTCCACTTCAAACACAATCAAATGAGAAACAAAGAGATGAACTGAGGTAAATCTGCTCTAATATCAAAAGACGGAGAGCAGAGCATGGTCAAATTAAGATGTAATGGACATTAACCGCAGCAAATGACTTAATGTGAAATAATAGTAATATACATCATTTATCAATTAGGACAAAATTGTTTTATAGAATAGAATAGAATAGAATAGAATAGAACTTACTTGTTCCTGTAGGCAGTCTTGGCTATTCCTGATTCTCCAAATACAATCCTTCACAAAAAAGTGCAAATATCTCTGATGCTCCAATAGTGAGCTGCAGACTTCAGTGCTCTTTCTTTCCCTGGTGCCCACGAAAAGACTGGAGACAAGAGCCGGCAGCAAGTTCAAATTCCATGTCCACCCATGATTTCGTCAGTTTCCAGAGGAGGGGCAGAAAGTGCCCACCCAAAATGAATCTGACCCATCCTGCTGAAGAGGAACGGGGATGTTCTGCGCTCTTCGAGCTGGCGCAAACTGGATCTTCAATCACTGATCAACTAGCTTGATCATGTAGGTTGGGTTATAAGTAATTAAAAACAAATGAGTTGTTTCTCTTACTAACTTTATTATGAATGCATTGCGCACAATCTTGAAAAATGTCCGCGCTAAATCCAATTCAGTGTCGAACTGCACTGTGAGAGCTAAAATAAGTGACAGGCTTCGATTCAACTTTGCAAATGAAATGAGTATTAATTTTATAGATTATATGCACTGGACATTCGCAGTCCTGACCATCAAGCAGCTCTCTGTATTACGCGGAGTCGTGCGTAAAAGCGCATCTGTATCTCACTGCGCGGTCTGACAGAGCTCTGATAATCAAACAGAGAAGGTGCTGATGGAGTTACTGGGTTATTAAGGGGTGTGAAAGCGACCAAATTACTCTTGTGAACTGATGTGAAGTGCCCGACTCCACTTATAAGAGCTTGCCTGAGCTTTCCACACGAGGGAGAGACAGCACCGATACCTCCTCTAGAATAATCCTGCACCATTGATTTGATTTAGCTACTCTCATGTGATTACAAATCAAAATTAAGGTATAAGGTTGATTTTATACCTTGCTGTTGAAAAGTTTAAGGTGGGTAAGATTTTTTAATGTGTTCATCAATGCAGCTTTTGTTGGATTAAAAATACATGAATATTACAATTTAAAATAATGTTTTCTATTTGAATATATTTTAAAATGAAATTTATTTCTGTGATGCAAAGCTGTATTTTCAGCATCATTACTCCAGTCTTCAGCGTCACACGATCCTTCAGAAATCATTTTAATATGCAGATTTGCAGCTCTAGAAACATTTATGATTATTATCAATGTTGAAAACAGTTGTGCTGATTAATATTTTTGTGGAAACCTCGATGGTCTTTTTTTTGAGGATTCTCTGATGAACAAAGTTCAAAAGAACAGCATTTATTTGAAATACAAATCTTTTGTAACATGATAAACATATTTTCTCTGACTTTTGATCAATTTAAATTCTTCCTAAATTCAATCCTTGCTGAATAAAAGCATTTCTTTCAAAACAATATATTATATTATACAATATATGCAATATTACCTAGAAAACTGTTTGTTTGTTTTTTCCACCATGTGTGGTTGTTTAACATTGAATGTTGTTAATCAAATTGGAACATTTTTTATTAGTTTCCTATGACAAATCATTTTTTTAGTACAAATATATTGTTTCTCAATAATATGAGCTCATATAGATTCCACATATAATAATAGTTTTTGAGAGAGAGTTCAAAGAGTTCACTCACCTCAGTCTCTATGATATTCTCAAAACACATCACAGACTGGTTTGCTGGTCGTAGATGGTCTAGCCAGCTGGAAAAAGCCCAGTCCTCATTAAAACCAGCAGGCCAGCCTGAAGAGAGACTGCTTCAAGATGCATTTTTTTCTTTCTTTTTTCCCAGCAAAGATATCCATAACAAAAATGGTGAACAAGAAAAAAAAAAAAAAAAAGGAAAATGCACAAACAGTTTGGGATTAAAATACATTTTGAAATATCACTACTTAGGGAATGAGAAAATCACATGTTTATTCACATTTATTATATTTATTCACACCTTACAGAGTTAAAATGGACTAATTTTGCTCCACTTGCCATTAAAAAGTAGTTCTTTTTTAAACTTTTGTTTAGCCAATTCATCTTTACTATAAAAATACTTTTAAAACATACAATTTTATTACTCCTACAGTTTAAAAACAGTACAAAAGTCATTCTCATCACAAACGGTGCTCATTAGGCCCCAAAGAGGGTCATATATCATCGAACAGGTCGTCCGGATCAAGGTTCGCAGCAGCGCTTGCTGGTTTCGGTTTGACGGTTGACGTTTTGCTCGTCTCAGCTTTGGCCTCTTCAGTCGGCTTCTCTCTAAAATTACAAAGTGAAGGAACAACCGTCAGCAGAAGGTGAAGGTTAAATACATAGCAGGAGCTAGTATAAGTCATGACACTGGAGTAAAGTCTGACTGCTGCCTGATTACAGTGACCCAGTCAAACCCCATCCCACCACAGGCTCCTTGAAACGGGGTCAAGCACCCTGCTTCTGTCAAAAAAAGCTCCTTTATAATCAGGCACATGCCATATGTTTTCAGCGTCACATTTACTGCATGCTAATAAAAGGTCACTTTCAAGGTGAATCTGACAATGATGCACATCCTGCTGGAAATATGTGACAAATGCCCTGAAGTCAGAACTAAGTTAGGCTGATGATATGAAGACAAAATGACTTTGGTTACTACATTGTGACAAAGTTAGCATGTCAGAAATGCTTCCTCAGCATTAAAACAAGAAAAGAAAGGTTAAACTGCAGTAATTCCCACAGGATCCTGTCTATAAGGGCTACAGAGAGCTTTTCAAAGCACTAGAAGAAATCAGGTCACAGGGAAAATAAATGAGATTTATGGTCCCCGTAAGCCTGTTAATTTCAGGATGTGCCGGGGATCATGTAACCTTTTAAGAAAAGCTTGTCCGGTGGTGTACCAGAAAACACATGGACAACACGGCTGGAATTAAACACACATTAGACAAAGTTAGTTGAATTATATCTAATTAAACTGTCTAGATAAAGGTAAACTTCAAAATAAAGTTTCTTTAAGCAAAGAACCATATTTGGATGTAAGTGGTTCTTGAGTTGAGCTCAATGACTCTCTGGTGATCTTTTCACATTACAGGTTTGTCAGATCAATACTGTACAATCTGTAAAACAATCAGAAAGAACCAACAATTCAGGTCAATTTTAGAGGAAAGGCTTGAATTGGTTTGTGGTGATAAATGATTTCATGAGGAAACATAGCTCACATGGAAAAGTTTGACTAATGCAGGTCTGGAGGATGACTGGTATCTGAACTGAGAGAGTCACACCCAAAATCTACCTTAATATATATATATATATATATATATATATATATATATATATATATATAATTCTGTTTTATATATATATCATCTGTTTTTGCAAATGAACTGTTCATATATATATATACACACATATATATTAGCATTAAGAGCCGGGGGGTGAAAACTTTTTGAATTTGAAGATCAAGGTAAATTGTACTTAATTTGTCTTCCGGGAAACATGCATGTATCTTCTGTTGCTTCTGAAGGGCAGTAATAAATGGAAATAAATTACATTTCTACAAAATAAGAAAAATGTGGACATCTTCATCCTGTTCAAAAGTTTTCACCCCCTGGCTCTTAATGCATCGTGTTTCCTTCTGGAGCATCACTGAATGTTTGAACCTTTTTTAATAGTTGTGTTTGAGTCCCTCAGTTGTCCTCAGTGTGAAAAGATGGATCTCAAAATCATACAGTCACTGCTGGAAAGGATTCAAATATGCAAAAATGCTGGAAAACTGCAGAATCTACAGAACGTGGAGGATTTGTCTGAAGAACAGCTCAGTTCAACTGTTCAGAACAAACAAGGGACTCATGAACAACCAACACAAAACAAAAGAACAGTCGTGGATCATCCAGGTAACCTCACACAGTATTAAGAACCAAGGGTTCACAAACTTTTGAATGGGGTTATTTTAATAATTTTCAGCTATTTTTTTGTCTTGTGGACTAAATGTAAACATATTTTATGTAAAATATCTTACTCAGGACAGTACTAAATAAAAAATAACATACATTTTGTATGATCTCTCTTATTTTGTTAAAATTACTCACATTTTCACAGATTCTGCAAGGGATTCACAAACTTTCAAGCAGCACTGTATGTATATATGTATATATATGTATATGTATATATGTATATGTATATATATATATATATGTATATATATTATATATGTATATATATATATATATATTGTGTGTGTGTGTGTGTGTGTGTGTGTGTGTGTGTGTGTGTGTGTGTGTGTGTGTGTGATGTATGTATGTATGTATATACAGGTGCTGGTCATATAATTAGAATATCATCAAAAAGTTGATTTATTTCACTAATTCCATTCGAAAAGTGAAACTTGTACAATGTATACATTCATTCCACACAGACTGATATATTTCAAATGTTTATTTCTTTTAATTTTGATGATTATAAGTGACAACTAATGAAAACCCCAAATTCAGTATCTCAGAAAATTAGAATATTGTGAAAAGGTTCAATATTGAAGACACCTGGTGCCACACTCTAATCAGCTGATTAACTCAAAACACCTGCAAAGGCCTTTAAATGGTCTCTCAGTCTAGTTCTGTAGGCTACACAATCATGGGGAAGACTGCTGACTTGACAGTTGTCCAAAAGACGACCATTGACACCTTGCACAAGGAGGGCAAGACACAAAAGGTCATTGCAAAAGAGGCTGGCTGTTCACAGAGCTCTGTGTCCAAGTACATTAATAGAGAGGCGAAGGGAAGGAAAAGATGTGGTAGAAAAAAGTGTACAAGCAATAGGGATAACCGCACCCTGGAGAGGATTGTGAAACAAAACCCATTCAAAAATGTGGGGGAGATTCACAGAGAGTGGACTGCAGCTGGAGTCAGTGCTTCAAGAACCACTACGCACAGACGTATGCAAGACATGGGTTTCAGGGTCCATATCAAGCCACTCTTGAACAACAGACAGCGTCAGAAGTGTCTCGTCTGGGCTAAAGACAAAAAGGACTGGACTGCTGCTGAGTGGTCCAAAGTTATGTTCTCTGATGAAAGTAAATTTTGCATTTCCTTTGGAAATCAGGGTCCCAGAGTCTGGAGGAAGAGAGGAGAGGCACAGAATCCACGTTGCTTGAGGTCCAGTGTAAAGTTTCCACAGTCAGTGATGGTTTGGGGTGCCATGTCATCTGCTGGTGTTGGTCCACTGTGTTTTCTGAGGTCCAAGGTCAACACAGCCATATACCAGGAAGTTTTAGAGCACTTCATGCTTCCTGCTGCTGACCAACTTTATGGAGATGCAGATTTCATTTTCCAACAGGACTTGGCACCTGCACACAGTGCCAAAGCTACCAGTACCTGGTTTAAGGACCATGGTATCTCTGTTCTTAATTGGCCAGCAAACTCGCCTGACCTTAACCCCATAGAAAATCTATGGGGTATTGTGAAGAGGAAGATGCGATATGCCAGACCCAACAATGCAGAAGAGCTGAAGGCCACTATCAGAGCAACCTGGGCTCTCATAACACCTGAGCAGTGCCACAGACTGATCGACTCCATGCCACGCCGCATTGCTGCAGTAATTCAGGCAAAAGGAGCCCCAACTAAGTATTGAGTGCTGTACATGCTCATACTTTTCATGTTCATACTTTTCAGTTGGCCAAGATTTCTAAAAATCCTTTCTTTGTATTGGTCTTAAGTAATATTCTAATTTTCTGAGATACTGAATTTGGGGTTTTCATTAGTTGTCAGTTATAATCATCAAAATGAAAAGAAATAAACACTTGAAATATATCAGTCTGTGTGGAATGAATGTATACATTATACAAGTTTCACTTTTTGAATGGAATTAGTGAAATAAATCAACTTTTTGATGATATTCTAATTATATGACCAGCACATATATATATATATATATATATATATATACACACACACACTTCTATATAAATAATGTATTAAATAAATAAATAGATTTATTTTAAGGATAAATTCTAAGAAAAAGAATGAGTAAAAAGAATAAGAATTGAATGCATTAAATATATAATGCTCCAGGAATCATATTCAGAGTTTTCTGATTTTGTCTCAAGCAGACTAATATTTGTGGTCTTTAATAAGCCTCACTGTGGGGGAAATAGAGTTCATTAAAAGTTAACAGCGTCCACGTAAAGCATTCACACTCTTAAAGAGCCTGTCTCTGGAAACAAACTCTTCCTTATTAGAAACAGGTTTGCATCCAGCAGTGTCCCCTCATAACACAGCTACAGGACTCGGTGAATAAGACACGGTTTGAGCGGATCATGCTGAGGAGAAACCCTTCCAGAAACCCTTTAAGATCTTGGTGAAAAAGTAAGAGCTGCTCCATAAAATACCACCATAATAACAATCAGGAAAAATAAAAATAAACTGTTCAACTGCAATGAGCCTTATTTGCTCAACGGGAAATTTATGGGGAAAACAAAGATTCATAAGACTGAAATGTAACGGCCACATACAGAGGAGTCAAAAAGTCTAAACAACATGGAAAATATAAGATTTTCTTCATGTAAATGACAATAATATGATAAAACAACGAAGATTTAATGAAGAAACATTTCAGATTGTGATCTATTTCAATGTTACTAATCATAAATGCAACACAGAAGCATTTTGACTGGAAGAATCAGATTTTTGGGCCCCAATGTACAAGCAACAAGGCCTAATATTGTAAATCAGATTGTGTTGCCAGGTTCAAGATCCCGGCAGAATCACATCCGAGGGCTCAACCTGCCACAAGTGCAGTTCAGGATTCAAATACCTGCTTCTGAGACGTGCAATAAAAAAGCTGTCTGGCAAAAAGAAGCAAGTGTTAGGTGAGGTACACTGGGACTGAAGCAACAGAACGGAGCGGAAGTCTTTTAAAACACTTCAGAAACAGATGCCACATTCTGTTGCTTCAACTAAATCCATTTATTAGCATAATCACTGTCTATGAAAAAGCACGCTTTACCGAGAATGAATCGCAGGCTGTTGATGTTAGAGTTTTGTTCGTGTGAATGATTAAGAAATCATCCAGAGTTAGCTAGTTAAAGGAATAGCTCGCCCATAAATGAAAATTTGTTGAAGATGTACTCACCCTCAGGCTGTACAAGATGAGTTTGTTTCTTCATCATAACAGATTTACAGAAGTTTTGCATTACATCACTTGCTCACCAATGGATGCTCTGCAGTGAATGGGTGCCGTCAGAATGAGAGTCCAAACAGCTGATAAAACATCACAGTAATTCACAAATAATCCACACCATTCCATTCCAGTCCATCAATTATTGTCTTGTGTGTGTTTGTGTAGAAACAAATCCATCATTAAGATGTTTTTAACTTCAAACCATTGCTTCCGGCCAAAATATGAGTCCATGATACATAATAACACAAAGTCCATGCCATGTCCATGTCCATGTAAACGTCTTTAAATAGGGAAAACATGGAAGTGTTTGGTGGCTTCTAAATTTATCCCAGTTTGGATCCTAAGAAATGAATGGTGCTAAGCTAAACGCTAGCATAGTGGTGCCGCGCGCTAGAGAGATTAAGTGCACGGACTGAGACGGGAGAGGTAAATATCAACTCGTCTAAGTTGAGGGAAGAACATATTGGAATATGGAAAAACGGTGGCGTTTTCCTTTAAAGTATGAAACAGCTCCTGTTTGCAAACAGATCATGATTCTTCTGTAGAAATACAAAGAACCAAGTAAGAAAAGCTTGTATTTGGTCTTTTCTTGCACTAACAGAGACCAAAGAGCTTTACTGTGTTGGTACCAAATAAACCCTGAGAAGCCTTAAGATTTTGATCTTTTTTTAATGTGTAAACACCAACATGGAATCAGCTGATTCACTCATTCTCATCTGACTCTCAAAAACCACATTTATTGAACTAAGTAACTCAAGCATCAGAAATGCATCTTTAGTGCTTTCAACAAGCCTTTAAAACACAAACTCAAAGTGAAACAATGCTTAGTCAGCACAATCGTGGTGTAAACAGTGTATCTCCATTTCTGCACATGTAAATATCGCGGTTTGATCAAGGGGTTTCCCTGTGCGGACGCATCTGGAAGTCATTTTGACACAACTAAACTCTCCTGTGAGGACAGCTTTGAGACAGAAAGAGTGACTTTCCTACTGCACTCTGGGAAGAAATCCATAGGTATGAGCAGGGATAACAGATGAGCACAAATGTAGACGCTGCCGCTATATTTGCTGTCATGATTCACTGGGAACAGGGTGGGAATTGTCTGCGGGTTGGAAAAAAGGTCTTATGTTTCTTTTAAATTATTACGGACATGACGAGAAGTTCTGGAACTGGTTAAGAAAATGCAAAGGAGCCCAAAAAGGGGGAGATGTTACGTTACAGTACAGTACGGAGCCAAATATCAGACTACAGCCATATTGTGACAAGAAGCTGATGTAGGTAAATGTATGTTCACATATCAAAGTAAACCAATGGATGATTTATTAGAACGATGCAGACAGATTGTAATACACTAAACAAGTCAAACTCGACTCAAACTCAACTTGCATCAAGCTGCCATATTTCAATCAACAAATCGGAGCACATCCTGCATAAAAAATAAATGAATTTGAAAAAATAAATAAAATAAATAAACAACCAACAATAAAAGTTGTCATTACATTACTTTACCAAGGCAAATTATTTCTTAACAGAAGCATAACAAGGGTAAACTCACAAAAACTGACAACGCAATGAAAAAATTATAAGAAATTATATTTTGCAAAACTAAAATGACTATTCTTAAGACCACTAATGACTTTGCATTGTGACATTATTATTTTTTTTTTTTTTTTTTTTTTTTTTTTTTTTTTTTTTTTTTTTTTTTTGGGCCTGTCAGTAGCACAGATACACATGACAGTACATATGCATGGCTATACTATCATCATTCACAGCCTTTTTTCTTTTTTTTTTTTTTTTTAATTAAATATATATATATATATATATTTATTTTTATTTTATTTTTTTAATATTAATTAATTAATTTAATTTTATATACCCTTTTACTTAACCACACTGTG
Source organism: Aspiorhynchus laticeps (assembly GCA_023376895.1). NCBI lineage: Eukaryota > Metazoa > Chordata > Actinopteri > Cypriniformes > Cyprinidae > Aspiorhynchus > Aspiorhynchus laticeps. The sequence continues at coordinate 29,008,542 of CM041812.1, forward strand.
ACAGACAAGACCAGGGGACAGAGAGAACAAGAGAGAGAAAGAAGAGAGGAAAGAGAAAAAAAAAAAAAGGTTGTGGGGAAAGTCAACAAGGAAGGGGAAGAGAGAGAGAGAAAAAAGGAGAATGGGGGATAGATAGAGAGAGAGAAAAAAAAAACAAAAAAAACAGACAATTTGCTTCAATACCTGCTGACAAAAAGAGAAAACAACCGAAGACACAACATCAAAGAGACTGCAGCAACAACCAACATCTGTATAAATCACAATAAATTCTAAATGTTAAATGTTATTGAGCACACACATAACTAATATTACAAAATAAGTTTTGAAGCAACAGCAGATCAAGACAATGTGTGTCTGTGAGCACCTGTTTTTACACCAATGTGAATGCTTGAGTGTACACCTGTGTGTGTGAGCGCGCTTGTGTTCATAAGGTTCCTCCATGTAAATGTTTAATAGTGTGTGTGGGAACAACAGCCCCATCCCGCAAGGCATGAAGCAGGCACGGAAAAGACCCGGGCCCCAAACATCCGGAGGCCCCCCAGGCACGGGACCCCCAGGAGAACCACCGCAGGGACAACCGCGGCCTCCACCCAAAAAAGGGCAGAGGAGAGCCCGAAGGCGGGACCTCCGACAGCCACAGTGTAGGCGCCCCAGGGTGCCGTGGCGGCAAGCCCGCAGGCTCCACCGGCAGCCGACCACACCAGGGCGGACCGGGCCCTGGGCCCGGAGACCCAAAGGCCCCCACCCCACAATCGGGCCCAGCAAGGCCAGTAGGGCCAGGCCCCGCCAATCGACCGCCGAGAGTGGGCCGCGCTCCCCGAGCATCCTTCCCCGGCGCGAGAAATCACCAACGCACCGGCGGCATCCTCCACGGCAGGGCATGGTGGGGTTGTGGGGGTCGACTAAGATGATGAGTGAGGCGGAGTCTAAGGCCCGACCTGACACATAGACGTAGACGACAAGCACACATATACACAAGCATATGCTCCCACCCTCATGCACGCAAACGAATATTCACACCTTCGCTCCACATGTAGACACACAAAAATGGACACGGTACCCACACTCACACTCCCCATATGCACTCTATACTCCTAGGTCCAGGCACCACCACCCCCAGAGGGTAGCCAGCGCCCGATCCCGGAGCTAAACCCCCTTCGCTCCGCGTGGGGACAGGAAGACCACCCCGTCCCCGCAGCAGCAGAGAAAATCAACAGCCCAGACCCCGACCGGGCGCCAGCTCATCCTCACAGCCCCCGCCCCAACAGAGAACAGAGAACAGGGTGTGAGAAAAAAAAAAAGAAAGAAAAAAAAAAAAAAAAAAAAAAAAAACGACCCCATGCTTCACCCCACCCGCTCAAATGTAGTGTTGGTGTGTGTTGTTCTAAGGTTATTTTGACATTATTTTTAAGAAATATGAATATATGTTATTTGTCTGTAACATACTGTAATAAAATAATAAAAAATCAATTATTTAATTACTTACATATGCATATTAATGAAAAACAGCTGTTTATACAATTACAACAATGTATTATATATTTATAATAAATAAAAATTATATAAAGTATTAATTCTACACACACACAAACAAACAAACAAACAAAATATATAATAACAAAATAATTACATTATGATTTAAATTTCTATTGACAATTAAATGCATTACCACATCACTTGTCCACAGCGTACTGTAAACACACAAATTAATTTAACAAAAATATATGTTTAAAATACCAAAATGACCAAAATATATTATGTATAATAAATAATATATTGTATATGATATCAAATTATATTTTAATAAAAAATATTTTTTAAACTGAAAGTATTGCATTGCAGCACTTTTTTGTATTGAAAACATTAGTTTTTTTTTTTTTTTTTGGGGGGGGGGGTGTACTTATCATGATAATGATGTCACAATGCAAAAAAAAAAAAAATAATAAAAATAATAATATGCAAATGTTAATTTTTTTTTTTCCTTTTTGATGTGAGGTAAAAGTCGAGCCGGATCTTTCTTTGGGAGACTCATGAAGTGACCGACAGCAAACACACATGCTGAGGTCTGGATTAATGCAGTGGAACTGGCCTGATTGTTGTCTGTTGTGGTGCTCTGCCAGATCCATCTCTAGGCAGGTGCTGGGAGACTGTAGAACAGCACAGTTTCAGCCAGGGGCCAAATGAATCCACGTCTTTCTTTCTCTCACTCTCTCTCTCTTCCTTAATCTCTCTCTTTCTGTCTTTCTTCTTCTTCTTCTTCTTCTTCTTCTAAAAAATAACTATTTAACATCTGATGCACCTCTGAATCCTCTAATAGAGTTTTGACTTACTTCTCCTTGATCTGGAAGGAGACACATTACAGTCAATTTACTTTGCAGTCTCTGATTTTTTTTTTTTTGTCTGTGCAATCTATAATCACAACAATCTAACTTTCTCTTTCTCAGAAATTACTTTTCACAACATCGCAAAACCTTCTCGCTTTCCAAGCCCTCCCTTCAATCATCTGCCTCCATGCTCCAATCAACAGTCCCACATCGACTTAAAAAATGCATTGCACAAAGATTTTCACATTCATCTGAATAAAAAAGCACCCCAAACGAACTAAAGACGTGATTACGCTCCCCTGATCTGAACGTGTCGAGTTGAGGACGTGCACCACAAGCGGTCCTGTAGCTGAATAAACTAATGATGTCTGCTGGGTGATTCTTTTCAGCCTTTAGAGGAGAAATGCTTTTAAAAATGGGCTTTATTAGAGCAGATGTCATGGCACAGAGTCTCACCATCTGTAGACAGCAGTGATTGAGCAGTTGTTTGTGAGAAAAAAGAAAAAAGAAGAAAAAAAAAACGGTGGCACTGCTTCTTGTCTCGATCCAGTGACTGTATTTTGCCTGCTGGGAAGCTGCTACTGGCAAATTGCTTGATACCCATACAGGGACTTTAAACGGATAATAAAAGGCCATTTGCTTTTTGATTACTCTAGAGATGTTGGCAGAGCGATAGAGACATTGGCATGGAAGGTGCTAGAGGTCTGAACAATGACTGTTTTCATAATGTTTACTCATTAGTGAACTTACTTTGATGTTTACTTGAAATTTGGGGTCAGTAAGATTTATTTTTGTTAAAGAAATGAATACTTTTATTCAGTAAGGATGCATTACATTACTGTATTTTACTTATATATTTTTATGTATTTATGTTTGGAATGTATTGTAAGGGTCTGCTGTGTTTCTGATTTTCGCTGCATCCAAATTGCCCGCAAGGGATCTTAATAAAGTTTGACTTGACTTGGTTACATTATTCAAAATGACAGTAAAGATATTTATGTTACAAATCTATTTCAAATAAATGCTGGTCTTTTCAACTTTCTATTCAGTAAAAAAAAATCCTGAAAAAATGACAAATCACCGTTTTCATAAAAATATGTATGCGGAGTAATTATGCTGAAAATTCAGCTTTGCATCGCAGAAATAAATTACATTTTAAAATATATTGAAATAGAAAACAGTTACTTTGAACAGTTACTTTACAGTCTAGCTCAAAAAAGGGGAAAAAAGCACCATAAAAATAATTTGTGTAGTAGCATAAAGTAATATTTTGTGTTGTAAGTTTTGTGAAGCAATGCAAAAATTTATTAAATTTAACAAAAAGCATTGTTTTTCATTTTCCATTTATTTATTTGCCAGTTTTGGAGCTTGACAGTCTCATTCCCTATCCTTTTCATTTTTTGGAAACCAGCATTAAGATTCTTCAAAACATCTGTTTTTTCATGAAGAAAGTCATACAGCTTAGGAATCACATGACAGCGAGTACAGGATAACAGAATTTTTGGGTGAACTCCGTCTGCCACATTAAACGAAACTCATTCACGATACACCGCCACTAATTTGTGTCACGTTTTACAAGAGCGTTCCAGCTCTCTCTGAGGCACAAATTGTGAGTAATTAGCCGAGGCATTCAAAGCCACGCAGCTGTTAAAAACCTCATTCCAGGAACAGAATGAGAATCCTCCAGCTGGATTTCTCCACTCATGTGATACGAAATGGCGTATATGATATTATTCTCTAAAGAACTTACAGCCAGATCTCTATGTCATGGCAGTCTATTAAAGTTTGGAAAGTCTTAACACGGTGACAGACCCTGCAGAACGAGAGAAGAAGTCCAATACAAACTCCAGTCTCCCTCAACACCTGACACACAAACACACACACAAACCATCTGGCGTAGAGGCACCATTCTGCCAGAGACCACCGCGGCCTCGGCCCACCGGGGCCTGCGAACGTCACCGCTTTGAGTGTCTGCTGACACGGGATGCAGCCGCTGACACTGGGAGGCTAGAAACACTTTTAAACATTTACTCTGCCTGCAGTCACACAAACACGCTTGTTTTTATCAAGTTTTAAAAGACCTCATTAAACGTTAATCTCTGCATAGCCCAGCATAACGTCAATACAATATGAAGCCAAAGCGTCTTTCTTAAATATCTGCCAACTCGAGAAACTTTCATATAGTATATATCTGCCAACCTAAAAAACACGGGCTCTGTTCCAAATGCTAGTGAGCTGCCTTTCTACCTACTGTCTACTTTGGCAGCTGCCTTCTAAGGCAACATCCAAACTGAACTGATTTAAAAGGTGTAACGAGTCGGTTAACCAATCAATCGAGTCACACATACCACACTCCTCATGTAAAGTGTGTAAGACATTAATCTAGTGCGTGTAGTTGATCACAGTAGTCTAGACATTGGCATGTTGTTAAGCTAACCACTGAGTACTGAAATAAACGCAAAAAATCCATAACATACACAAATATTGGGCGAAACAGAGACAGACAGAGATAGATAGACAGACTAAAGAGCTGTGGGAAACCCTGAAAGAATCACCTAGGAATAATAACAAATAATAACTTAAAAATAATAACTAACGCCAAATAATCTCCAAAACAGCGTGACTATTTTAAGATAAACACAACACGTTTTCTCAGGATCGGTGTCCCTCAGGTGCCATCAAGTCTGAAGAAGTTGCTCAACACAAATCTAAACCATTCATGGGATTTTTATTGTACAATTACAGAGGTAACTGAGGTAGTGGCAAAGGACGAGATGAAATTATACACATTCTCCTATTAATAAGAAAAAATGAGCTGGAGAGAGAAGCACCCAGGGGGGCCTCCACTGGAGAAATACAAGGTGCTGGCAAACGACCAATGGATTCTGTACAACGGAAGAGGGTTCTGGAAAACCCGCTTCTGTCTGCTTGACTGGCTGCAGGCGCGGAGAGAGAAAGCAGCATCCAAGGTTGCATGAAATGGACACCAGAGAATAAGATAACTGGAATTATCACTGACATTTTTATGGCTGCAGTCGCAGGGGTTTATGGGTATCATATGCAACATTACATAACAGGCCTCCAGGAGTTTGAGTTCGTTACGAGCCGATCGACCGTAATAAAATGTGTAATTAGACGGAGGATGTGTGTAAATCTGAGGATGTGAGTGATATACCTGGATCTCTGTCGCTGGTCCAGCGCTGCTCGTTTGGCTTGACTCTCCAGCTCTTGGAGATGTCGGTGGCGGCGTTTTCGACAGGGCGCCACATCTGCGATGTCATTTAAGCTGGCGTCCATCGGGTTGCTCTCTGGCATCTCTGTTAGACAAAACATGGAAAAGTTCAATTTCATCAACTCTTTATATTTGTACTTATATAGCTGAAGTTTTTGTCTTTTAAAGAATATGTTCTTAACATTTAAGTGTTTAAATGTTCTTAACAGTATTTCATTATGCCATATTCATGAATTTTACTTAATTTTAATCAGAAATGGTATAATTCATTGTAAATGTAAATATTTTTAATTAATTCAGCAGAACATGTTATAAAATATATAATTTCAATCTATAAACATAATATTTTAACATTATAATATACAGAAATAATGTGCATCAAACAGACCAAACATTAAACAAATGTACTTTTTTTGGAAAAGATTAAACATTTTAATTTACATCATCTCAGGCAGATCAATCCTGAACATAATGAAACTGAATATTATTTATATATTAATATAAATATAATATTAAATGTCTACAAATATTAATATATTTCATTATCAATAATATTAATAATAATAAATAATAAGTATTACTAATTTTATTTAATACATGTATTTAAATAATAACAACTATTATTATTTAAATACATTCCTTCTATATTACAATTCTACTTGTTAGTGCATTGTTATCTTACTTTAATTTTATTAACAGCATGTGCATTAAAAAACTTTGACTAAAAAAATTAACATTTAATTTAAGCAGAAACATTCAGCCAACCTGATCAGTTATTGCTGATAATTGCTTAATATGAGCTACATAGCCATCTGTTGCTAATTTCATGATTTCAGTCAAGATGAGTTATTATCTGAGAATGTTATTATTTGTGACTGTTTGCATATATATTGGCTCTGAACAGGATTAATGGAGGTTCTCACAGCCAGCGTTCAGGCAGCCGGCCAAGATGTGACTCCGCTAACACAATCAACATCACAAACGCATTAAGAGCATGTTGAGCATCAACATTAAATGATGTACATGCAGTGGGACTGCAATAAAACCCAGCAGGAGCACATCTGTCTCATGTGACATGTCATTGTAGCACAGTGGAAGACTGTTCAAGATCGCAAAGAATCCAATTGTACTTGTTCTTTAAAGTACTATTGCATTGCCAGACATGTTTCCATGATTGTTTCTGGCAGTTGTTTACAGTTTAATTTACATAGGACAGATATAGCTATGAAACTGGGAGGGTTTGACTCACGTTAGTTGATGCAACAAACATCCTGACCACATTCAAGACTCTTTCAATTATGCTTCATGTACTGCACCCTTATGTTAAACTTTATAGTTAAGATTAAAAAGACTAAAGCTACAACTACTACTCTTTAAATACAAAAACATAACCATGCACACACTCTGAAACATAAACAACCGAATCACGCTTTAAGGAAGGTAAAAAAGGACAATAATTGAAGCCCTGAGGAACTATGCCAAAGTGACACACACCTAGCAACCATACATTACAATTCATACTGTTTACAGGGTCACATGACCTTGGAAGGGGGTTTCTAGCAATAGTGTTTTTCACTTTTACTCCACAGGGTTTACACAAGGGGAAAAACAGAGAAATTGAGCAACCCGCAGACTAAATCATGTGTGACTCCACCTCATTTCCCTTTCTGTGCCTCAAAACTCTGACTCAACAGCCTGACGGAGCCCCCAAATACAGCCTTCGAGAAGCTCGATGTCGAAATCGACCAAAAGCAGAAGGTGTTGCCAAGGAACAACTCGTCTAGAAGATGACGTCATTAACAATAACGGACAACGCAGGGAAAATCTGAGGGAAAGAACTACCTGTAGGCCGTCTCAGTTCTGGCTCAAAGGTTTAACGTGCTGGACGACGCAGCGGTTCTCAGCAGGGGAAAAGACATTAGCGTGGTCATGCTTTGGACAAGACAGCAAATACCTACAGTAAATCAGCGCTCTCATTGACGCAATGCAATTACAAGTCTTCACTGTTCTGTGCAGTTTATTTGTGATCTAATGGTAGAAATACTACAATATAAGTAATGCTATGTAATGCAGCATAGCTATTTTTAACAAAAAAACAAAGTTAATTAACCATGCAGTAATGCCTATTATGGATAAATCCGTGAATTAGACGCTTTACAAATGAAAAATAAATCATCTGATGGATGCAAACCAGGGTGAGATATTAAAGGGGATTTGGGGCAAAAATTCCCCTCAAAGTTAAGATAAAGGGGCAAAAAAAAATGCCCCTTCACAATTAAATGCAAGTATCTGCTTAAATTTAAGTAAAGGACAACACAGATATTAAATGAGGTAAAAAGTGCCATTACAAAGCTAAAAAATGCCCCTTGAAATCAGTTCTGGGAGCAAATATTGCCCCTTAATAGAAAACGTAATTCCTGATGCTCACACTAACCAAAGATAAGGTCATTTATAAATGAATAAAACTGATAACAGCTGCTTCACATTGCACAACACAAGATAAACACAAAATACTTTCAATATTATACTAAGAGCATCATAAAAGCCAATATACAAATCATAAATTGTAAAATATTTGAAACACACAACTCTAAAAGTTGGATTCCTCATTAATGAACCAATCAGACATGTAGACCTATTGAATTATTCCATGTTTCTTTGTCGATTTCTATCATAGCATGGTCATATCTGTCATTCTGTCTGGCCCTACGTCAATATCTTACCAGAGTCACTGTAGATCAAATCAGCATCGTGCTGTCATTCATCAATCTGAACTTTCTGGGAAGAAATTCCACTAAATTCACTACACATTGCTAAACAATATGAGTTTCGTTTGATGTTCTAGGCACAAATTCAGTTGCAGGCTCATCTAGTTTGACTTCAAACTTTGTTAACTTTGCAAACATGTAACTGTGTCCAATGAAGACATTATAATGGAGCCTTGAGAAGAAATCAACTCAGATTATACAGCGAGCTGAAGAATGAGAATTTCCACAAATCCACACAAACTAAATCACAGACTTTGTTAAAAGTAGGCTGAGAAAGTTTCAGCAGTAATTTGCTTTTTTTTTTTTTTTTTTTTTAAGTTTGAGGTACTTGCATCTGAAATTGTGGCTCTCTGGAAACTTTAAAGGAGTAGGAGAAAAATGGCAACCTGAAAAAGACAACCCTAACTACAACATATGCTTTATATTTTTTTTAGCAGATGCACTGGGAAAAAAGGTTTGAAATACAGGTTTGGATGGTCATAATGACAGAATTTTAATTTCTGGGTGAAGTTAGAAGAAGAACCTTGTGTTAGAGGCTTCGGGTCAGGCTGTCTGGGTTCAGCCTCCTGTTCATCTTCTGTACTGCCTCCATAATCACTCTCTTCTCCAGGACTCTTATCTGCCGCAGTCTCCATCGCTTTGTGCTCTTCACTGTCTGCCTTTTTCCTTCCAAGAGAATACAGTAGGTACATGTTAACGAGGCATATGAGAAAACATACTGCAGACTCATTTCTAGAAATGACTGATTCACATGTAAGATGTGAAAAATGTAAGAGATTGCACAAACATTTGAAAGTTTCTCTTTCATTTAAAAACAGTTTTCCGTCCTTTCATCCTCAGGTTTTTTTTTGTTTTTTTTTAACTACCATTCAAATGTTTTGGGTCAGTTAAGTTTTTTTTTTTCACCATGATGCATTAAATTGTTTCAAATAAATGATATTTCAATAAATGATTATTTTCAACATTGTTAATAACAAATGTTTCTTGAGCAGCAAATCAGCACATTTCTGAAGGATCATGTGACACTGAAGACTGCAGTAATGATGCTGAAAATTCAGCTTTGCATCACAGGAGTAAATTACATTTTAACATATTCAAAAAGAAAACAGTTATTTTGAATTGTAATAATATTTCACAAAATAAATGTTTTTACTGTATTTTTGATAAAATAATGCTGCCTTGGTGAGACTTTTTCAAAAAATATTAAAATATGTTACAGATCAACTTTTAAATGATAATGTACATATAGATACAGATATATTTGTTGGACTGTTTGAAATCAACCATTATTTTTGCAACTCATTCAGGTGTCATAAGTGGCACAGAAGTAAGACTCCTTTAAGTGTCTTAATCAAGGGCACGACATTGGACTGAACTTTCTTGGGTTTGTACCTAAACAATTTAAGTTTTTCATCACGCCACAGTTGTCCACTAGAACAGAGCTTGTTGCTGTCCTTTTAAGTTTTGTTTTCCCACAAAAAAAGTGCAGACAGGAAAATGTGCTCAACACAAAACTAGAAGTGATAATCATGAATGTAACGTCATCATGGGATTACCTAACAGGAGAAGGGAAATGTTGAACTGAAAGTGCTTACGATCATGTGAGGTTGTATCATGATGAAATGTCGCACATCTTTACCTCAATCGATTCTTTTCAATAGATTCCTCCAGCTCTTTGACTCTTTTCTGCAGGGCTCTGAGTTTGGCTTTCTTCTCATTTAGGACCAGCACAAACCGGCTGTACAGGTCTCTCTCCAACGTCTCCTTCCCCTGGACGTACCTCTCCATCCTGTGGAGAGAGGGTGAAGACCAATGAGACCCACCCAAACACTCATGTCCAGTCTCCCTGAACATCCGATCGGGTTGACAAGACTGGAAATGTTTAGTTATGAGAGTGTTTGTATTACTTAGAAGCTTTTGTGGTTTTATAAGTGGATAAACACTCAATTACTTAACATGGAAAACCTTAAGAGCGTATTGAACTGAACACCTGTGGTAGTTGTTCGCAAAATACACACACACAAGCTAATAAAGAGCCATCAGTGTTGAGTAGCATTACTAATTCCCCATAATTCTGCTTTTGGAAGATGTTAGAAAGTGTGGCGGCACAGTCTGACCGATGATGTCACTGCTGCTGTTTCTCAGAGAGGAAAGATTGAAGCATGTGGAGAACAAGAAAAGAAAGTAAAGAGGAGCTTCTTGTCAAGTTGGATGGGATTCCTTTGTCATTCTCCTCCTTAATGCGTCATGTGCTCTAAATCAGCCATATACACAGCAAAAAAAAATACTGAACTGCGTATGCATATCTTCAGTTCCCCCTTGAGTATCACAGCAAACACAAACTAAAAACATCTCGTGTATCTGGAGTTCCTTAGTAACCGTTTAAACAACGCATCCAGGATGCTCTTTCATTCTGAATCATGGGAGATGATGAGGAGGGGAGAGGGTAATCCAAGAGGAAGTTGTAATCTTAAACAGGTGAAAGGCTTGCGTAATCACGCTATTTTGTTTGAAATCAGTTTTGGCATTACACAAAAAAACCTTGTGCATGTTCCCAGGAACAAAGCAACAAATGAAAAGCATATTCCCCACATTTGTAGACTTATTTTTTTACGTTGTAGTTCACTTATAAGCATTTTCAAGCATCAAAATATAGTTTAGTTTTAAATATAATTAAAAAAGTTTTAGAACTAAAAATCAAAAGAAATGACTAAATATCCTATTGGCCAATACAGATAAATATATATATGTATAGTTAGTTAGTTAATTAGTTAGTTACTTATGTATAGTTTTGGCCAAAATTCAACAGAGAATTAAAAAAAAAGAACAGGCATATTTTAAAGCAATCAGAATACTTTTTTTTTTTTTTCAGTATTATGGATTTTAATTTTACATTTAATTTTTGAAGCACACAGCAGTTTCAAAATTTACATTTGAGGGATGACTGAGTAATGTTTTTAGAACAAAAAGTCTTGGAAATCATAAACCGCTATTCTAAAAAAACCATTAGAGGTTCCTGAAGGGACACATGTTAAATTAGCCTTCCAGGTTAGCTTACAAATTGATGTCTTTAGTGAACAGCTCTGTTCTGCAAATTATTTTATTTATTCCAAACATCCGTTTCTACACTTCTGTGGGAGCTGGGAAGTATTGATCTGGTGTGGACCTACTCTTTAGTGATGTGTTCCTGTTCTCTCCTCAGCTTCTGGTTCTCCTCAAGCAGGTGCTGGTTTTTGGCCTGTAGACCTGCACTCTGCTCCAGGCCGTGACTAATGAGCTCCCTTATGACTTCAGTGGGCTCAGGCACCGCCTGCAGATCCACCACGCCGAGCCTGAACTGACATATAAAGAGAGAACAAGATTAATAATAGAAGACCTGGCACCTGAAGGAGACACCTGCTGTGTCCATCCTGGCTGGAGACACAAGGGACACTGGCTGAGAATGAACTTCGCCCACAGACGGTGAGATTTATTTGTTGGTTTCTGAGTTTGCGGTTGTGGAGGAGGGATGTGGTGTAATGTACTGGAGCTGTATCACATCACTCCACCTCTGAGATGAAGATGTTCTCACTATTTTTGACCAAAGAATATCCATTACTTTCCATGAAAAAACTCTGTCAATCTTTACTGAACAAAAATCTTTTAAATTGTTTAAATTTAGAGGAATTTGGTAATGAATCATTTATACCGATGTGTGAAACTGTTTGACTGATTCACTGAAAATATATACATTTTATTTTACTTTTGGCACATTCTCTAGAAAATACATGCGCACACACAAAAATAATATATATATATATATATATATATACACATATATATATATACACATATATATACAGTGGGTACGGAAAGTATTCAGACCCCCTTAAATTTTTCACTCTTTGTTATATTGCAGCCATTTGCTAAAATCATTTAAGTTCATTTTTTTCCTCATTAATGTACACACAGCACCCCATATTGACAGAAAAACACAGAATTGTTGACATTTTTGCAGATTTATTAAAAAAGAAAGACTGAAATATCACATGGTCCTAAGTATTCAGACCCTTTGCTCAGTATTTAGTAGAAGCACCCTTTTGATTTAATACAGCCATGAGTCTTTTTGGGAAAGATGCAACAAGTTTATTTGGGGATCCTCTACCATTCCTCCTTGCAGATCCTCTCCAGTTCTGTCAGGTTGGATGGTAAACGTTGGTGGACAGCCATTTTTAGGTCTCTCCAGAGATGCTCAATTGGGTTTAAGTCAGGGCTCTGGCTGGGCCATTCAAGAACAGTCACGGAGTTGTTGTGAAGCCACTCCTTCGTTATTTTAGCTGTGTGCTTAGGGTCATTGTCTTGTTGGAAGGTAAACCTTCGGCCCAGTCTGAGGTCCTGAGCACTCTGGAGAAGGTTTTCGTCCAGGATATCCCTGTACTTGGCCGCATTCATCTTTCCCTCGATTGCAACCAGTCATCCTGTCCCTGCAGCTGAAAAACACCCCCACAGCATGATGCTGCCACCACCATGCTTCACTGTTGGGACTGTATTGGACAGGTGATGAGCAGTGCCTGGTTTTCTACACACAGAATTAAGGCCAAAAAGTTCTATCTTGGTCTCATCAGACCAGAGAATCCTTCAGGTGTTTTTTAGCAAACTCCATGCGGGCTTTCATGTGTCTTGCACTGAGGAGAGGCTTCCGTCAGGCCACTCTGCCATAAAGCCCCGACTGGTGGAGGGCTGCAGTGATGGTTGACTTTCTACAACTTTCTCCCATCTCCCGACTGCATCTCTGGAGCTCAGCCACAGTGATCTTTGGGTTCTTCTTTACCTCTCTCACCAAGGCTCTTCTCCCCCGATAGCTCAGTTTGGCCAGACGGCCAGCTCTAGGAAGCGTTCTGGTCGTCCCAAACGTCTTTAAGGATTATGGAGGCCACTGTGCTCTTAGGAACCTTAAGTGCAGCAGAAATTTTTTTTGTAACCTTGGCCAGATCTGTGCCTTGCCACAATTCTGTCTCTCAGCTCTTCAGGCAGTTCCTTTGACCTCATGATTCTCATTTGCTCTGACATGCACTGTGAGCTGTAAGGTCTTATATAGACAGGTGTGTGGCTTTCCTAATCAAGTCCAATCAGTATAATCAAACACAGCTGGACTCAAATGAAGGTGTAGAACCATCTCAAGGATGATCAGAAGAAATGGACCGCACCTGAGTTAAATATACGAGTGTCACAGCAAAGGGTCTGAATACTTAGGACCATGTGATATTTCAGTTTTTCTTTTTTAATAAATCTTCAAAAATGTCAACAATTCTGTGTTTTTCTGTCAATATGGGTTGCTGTGTGTACATTAATGAGGAAAAAAAATGAACTTAAATGATTTTAGCAAATGGCTGCAATATAACAAAGAGTTAAAAATGTAAGGGGGTCTGAATACTTTCCGTACCCACTATATATATATATATGTATATATATATATATATATATATATATATATATATATATATATATATACACACACACACACACACTTCTAATATGCCGATATAATTACCAATATATAATATATGCACCTTTATTTTCTGTAATTTATAACAGAAATAAGTATAAATAGAAATTAACGTATTGTAAAAATAACATATTATATAAATTGTATAAATAGATAAATTATTTTATATACACATTATAATTATAAATTATATTTAATTATATAAGTATATGTAATAATTATATAATAAATACATGAATTAATAAGTAAATAATAAAAAGATAAATAAGTTAATAAATAAATAATACAAACAATAATGAAATTAAGAAAATAAAAAATAATAAAATAAAAGACTTAATGAATAAAAATGATATTTTAAAAATATATAAATATATCAATAATTATGTATATATTATGAAATATTATAAATACAGATCTATAATAATTAGCCATAATAACCCTAATTTACATAGACTGGATTCACATTCGCAGCACAAAAAGACAATTGCTGAATTTAAAAGTGCATAGTACAGTCCTAATCCAGCACAGACAGAACCTGGTTTAAGTTAAACGAGGGCAGTTCATGAATACAATGCTTTTTTATTTGCAAAAAAACCTAAAAACTGTTTAGTGAATACACACTTCAGGGTTTCACTGCCCAACTCCGTCCAGCACCTGGACAAACACACCAACATTTAGCCTGGACTCTTGTACTGATAAGACAAGCCAACCGCTGTGAAGCCAACGGGCGACAGCGAGTCACTGATCCTCAAATAGATGAACTCTGACAGGACACACAAGGGACGGACGCTCGGCCTGTAGTGTGTGCCAGTCTGTGAATGATAAGAACGACTGCACTGAAGAGCACTGAAGATAACAGACCTCACAGAGACCTGAGAACACAATGAAGTTCCTGCCTTCAGCCTACCAAGACTGTCTGTTAACTGAACACCTTTATCCTATAAATGATTCTTGACGGCTGTAAGCAAAAGACAGTGAGTGGAAACAAGCAAGCGAATCTTTATGACCTTGTTGTGAACGACTCTGGTAATGTATGTAGTAATGTAGCACTAAAAGAGAAGTTTAGCATGCTCTTTAGGGAACGGAGATGTAGCTGTCAAGCTCAAAAAAAGGAGGCTAAAAAAGAAGCATAAAAGTATCGGAAAAGTAGCAGGTGCGCACTATTTTCCAAGTCTCCTGAGGTCAAACAAATGCTGTGTGTGAAGAACAGACTAAAAATTACACTTCTATTGTTATGTCCTAACATTCGCTTGTGTTATAGCAACAACTCTCCTTTAATGTTTTGGATTGTTTTATACTTAAATCTATCAATACTGCTTTAATTCTTTTAGAATACAACATAGAAGTAGTTCAAATGAATAGTTTGGTGTTTTGAATCATTGAATCATGCAAATGAATCATTCAGTCATTGAAAAGAATCAACTCAAACAAATTCACTCAGAAATCAGACCCGATTTCAGTCCCAAGAAACATTTCAGAACATATAAAACAGACATTTACATGGTATATGTATACATAAAAATTGGGAATAATAAAAAAAACGTAAAAGATAAATAATCAAAAAACAAATGATAAATAAATAAGTAAACATTGTTAACCCTCTGGTTGTGTTCGGGTCAAATTGACCCGAAAAAGATTTTCTTTTTCCCGAAAATACTAGTTAACGTTATCGCATTGGACTCAAACTTACTGACTTTGTGCACATAGGGTATAAGTACTTCTCACTAATTTTTTTAGAATTTTCTTAATTTTTTGTGGGTTTTATTTCACCTAGTCACACTTGTCGTGTTCCCGGTCAAAAATGACCGGACTCCAAACAACTGCTTATAAATCTGTCATTATGCTATATTATCACTAAATTTTGGATTCATTCTTTTTGTCAACTTGTTTTCTTTCATTTAGGACTGGTTTTGTGTTTCTATTTGCATCTGATTAATCGTAGGCCTCATTTATCTGAGAGTAGGCTCCTCATTTTTTGAGTGAAAAAATCTTTTTTTATGAATAATTTTCACAATATTAAACAAAAAAATATAAAAAATTGCACTGTTTCTCACACTAGTGTACTATAATGATTAATCAGGAAGTTTGCTTTTAAATGCTTTTATTTTGTACAAAATTGCAAAAAGTCACACTTGTGGTGTTCCCGGTCAAAAATGACCGGACTCTGATCAATTGCTTATAAATCTGTCATTATGCTATATTATCACCAAATATTGGATTCAATCTTTTTGTCAACTTGTTTTCTTTCATTTAGGACTGGTTTTGTGTTTCTATTTGCATCTGATTAATCGTAAGCCTCATTTATCCGAAAGTAGGCACCTCATTTTTTGAGTGAAAAAATAATTTTTTATGAATAATTTTCACAATATGAGATAAAAAATTATGAAAATTTGCACTGTTTCTCACACTAGTGTACTTTAATGATTAATCAGGAAGTTTGCTTTTAAATGCTTTTATTTTGTACAATATTGCAAAAAGTCACACTTGTGGTGTTCCTGGTCAAAAATGACCGGACTCCGATCAATTGCTTATAAATCTGTCATTATGCTATATTATCACCAAATATTGGATTCAATCTTTTTGTCAACTTGTTTTCTTTCATTTAGGACTGGTTTTGTGTTTCTATTTGCATCTGATTAATCGTAGGCCTCATTTATCTGAAAGTAGGCACCTAATTTTTTGAGTGAAAAAAGCATTTTTTATGAATAATTTTTACAATATGAGATAAAAAAAATATGAAAATTGGCACTGTTTATCACACTAGTGTGCTTTAATGTTTAATCAAGAAGTTTGCTTTTAAATGCTTTTATTTTGTACAAAATTGCACAAAGTCACACTTGTCAAAAATGGCCGGCCATTGAAAGTGAATGGGGAAGAATGAAAGTAAGAGAAACAACTAGTGTTCAGGAGAATGTTGTGCTTGCAAACATAAAGGCCTTGGACCTGTGCATGTGTGGATGCATGTATACTCACGCTATCACACTCCACACACACACACACACACAACACACACACACACACACACTCACATCTATGCATACAAACTATTGTGAGTATTACACCTATTTCATCCTACCCTGAACTGTATGCAATATGCTTTTATGAATCTGATATTATAACTCTCTTTCTCTCTCTCTCTCTCTCTCTCTCTCTCCCTCTCTCTCTCACACACACACACACACACACACACACGTTCAAACTGCCTTGTCTTTGGCCTGCATTGACTTCAAAATAATATTTTTTTTTCCATCCTTCGACCAGAACATTACATCAACTTCAGCTGGGTCCTCGAAATCAGAAAATTGCTCCACTTCAGTTGTTGCAAGGTTTTCAGCTTGTTCAGTGATGTTTTCCTCTTCCAATATATCTTGCAATGCATCTTCATTGTAAGATTCATCCTTAGTTGTCCCTTCCTCATGTGAATGACAAGCAAGGCACTGTGAGGCATTTGTATACTCTAGCATTTATTTGTAAACTTTCGTCTACTCTGTGAGAACACAAAAGCCTCAAAACCTATTGTCATAATGTTTTGTCTAGAATATGTGGTGAAAGAAAAGATTATTTTGAAGTCAATGCAGGATAAAGACAAGGCAGTTTGAGCATGTGGTGTGTGTGTGTGTGTGTGTGAGAGAGAGTTATAATATCAGATTCATAAAAGCATATTGCATGCAGTTCAGGGTAGGATGAAATAGGTGTCATTCCAACCCGATCTCATGGCAATTTGTACATATTTTACGAGGTGGCTAATTCATACGAATTCGTACGACCTCACTCGTACAAATTCATACGATTTTTGCTAAATCGTACGTATTTTACGAGTTGCCAATTCGTATGAATTTGTACGAAGGACCTACACCTAACTCCGCCGCTAAACCTACCCGTCACTGGGGTTTAGACAAATTGTACTAAATCGTACGAGTGAGGTAATACGAATTAGCCACCTCGTAAAATATGTACGAATTGCCGTGAGATAGCGTTGGTAATTCCAGCCCGATCTCACGGCAATTCGTACATATTTTACGAGGTGGCTAATTCGTAGGAATTCATACGATTTTTGCTAAATCGTACGTATTTTACGAGTTGCCAATTCGTATGAATTTGTACGAATGACCTACACCTAACTCTGCCGCTAAACCTACCCGTCACTGGGGTTTAGACAAATTGGACTAAATCATACTAAATCGTACGAGTGAGGTCGTACGAATTCGTACGAATTAGCCACCTCGTAAAATACGTACGAATTGCCGTGAGATAGCGTTGGTAATTCTCACAATAGTTTGTATGCATAGATGTGTGTGTGTGTGAGTGTGATAGCGTGAGTATACATGCATCCACACACGCACAGGTCCAAGGCCTTTATGTTTGCAAGCACAACATTCTCCTGAACACTAGTTGTTTCTCTTACTTTCATTCTTCCCCATTCACTTTCAATGGCCGGCCATTTTTGACAAGTGTGACTTTGTGCAATTTTGTACAAAATAAAAGCATTTAAAAGCAAACTTCTTGATTAAACATTAAAGCACACTAGTGTGATAAACAGTGCCAATTTTCATAATTTTTTATCTCATATTGTGAAAATTATTCATAAAAAATGATTTTTTCACTCAAAAAAGGAGGTGCCTACTTTCGGATAAATGAGGCCTACGATTAATCAGATGCAAATAGAAACACAAAACCAGTCCTAAATGAAAGAAAACAAGTTGACAAAAAGATTGAATCCAATATTTGGTGATAATATAGCATAATGACAGATTTATAAGCAATTGATCGGAATCCGGTCATTTTTGACCGGGAACACCACAAGTGTGACTTTTTGCAATTTTGTACAAAATAAAAGCATTTAAAAGCAAACTTCCTGATTAATCATTATAGTACACTAGTGTGAGAAACAGTGCACATTTTTATAATTTTTTGTTCAATATTGTGAAAATTATTCATAAAAAAAGATTTTTTCACTCAAAAAATGAGGTGCCTACTTTCGGATAAATGAGGCTTACGATTAATCAGATGCAAATAGAAACACAAAACCAGTCCTAAATGAAAGAAAACAAGTTGACAAAAAGAATGAATCCAATATTTAGTGATAATATAGCATAATGACAGATTTATAAGCAGTTGTTTGGAGTCCGGTCATTTTTGACCGGGAACACAACAAGAGTGACAGGAGTCCGAACACAACCAGAGGGTTAAACAAATCAATTAATACATAAATGAAAAAAATAAAAGAATGATAATTAATGACAGAATTAATGGAATAAAAATGACTAATATCATATTGCTACAGGAAATAAATTATCCAAAGCACTTCTTTTTTTTTAGCTTGCCAGCCACATCATCTTTCTGTGTTCCACAGAGGGAGGAATGTCAAATAGATTTGGAAAAGAGATCGATGAGGTGAATAAATGATGACTGATTTTTAATTTTGGTCCATACCATACCTCCACACAGAACGAAAGAGCCAGCTCTGATGCAACTGTCACATTTAGAAATCCTTAAAGCAGAGATTCAACAAGGAACCTTTTCCAGCCAGAATGTGACGTACCATCGAGCAACACTCACACTGAGTCCTTTACATGATGAGCTCAGAACTTCCATGTCTCAGAGTGCTTATTTAGACAGGTCTGTGTAGTGAGCCCATTCATCCCACAGTGGGAAGCCAAATTGCGGGGACAGACACAGGTTGAATTGCCATTAAATCTCTTATGATGAAGACTAGTGGCTTTATGCTTAAAAAAAACAAACAGTTGTTCATGAGTCACACAAAATCATCATTTGAACTTGTCTAACTCAATGATACACGAGAAGGCAAGCCAAGTGTGGGAAGTCGTGGCCTAATGGTTAGAGAGTCGGACTCGTAATTCAAAGGTTGCGAGTTCGAGTCTCTGGCCAGCAGGAATTGTAGGTGGCGGGAGTGAATGTACAGCACTCTCTCCTCCTTCAATATCACGACTGAGGTGCCCTTGAGCAAGGCACCGAACCCTCAACTGCTCCCCGGGCGCCGCAGCATAAATGGCTGCCCACTGCTCCGGGTGTGTGTTCACGGTGTGTGTGTGTTCACTGCTGTGTGTGTGCACTTTGGACGGGTTAATTGCAGAGCACAAATTCCGAGTATGGGTCACCATACTTGGCCGTATGTCACTTCACTTTCACTTTCAAGCATTAGAGCTGAAGTCAAGAGAGATACTTTTTTGAGCCTAAATACAATCACATCTTTTAATAAAGATATTTTGATATATATACAGTGTGTATATATATATATTTTTAAGCATTTTTCCATTTATTCAAAATAAGCTTATTTACTTAAGCCTTAAAGGTTAATCCAAGTTCACCCAAAACTGAAAATTTGCTTAAAATCTACTCACCTCAAGCCACCCAAGATGTAGATGAGTTTGTTTCTTCACCAGAACAGATTAGGAGAAATTTAGCATTACATCACTGTCTCAGCAATAGATGCTATGCAGTGAATGGGTGCCGTATGAGAGTCCAAACATCACAATAATCCAAACCACTCTAGTCGCTCAATTAACATCTGTGCAGATTTCTCACCTGATTCAGACAAGACACATTTTTCACTAGAAAAAGCAACATTGTGGATAGAAGACTTGTTAAATACATCTTAACAGTGTATTTGTTTCTCAGAAACACACAGCTTTTCTCTTCACAAGACGTTAAATGATGGACTGGATTGGTGTGAATTACTTGTGTTTTATCAGCTGTTTGGACTCATTCTGACGGCACCCCTTCACTGCAGAGGATGCATTAGTGATCAAGTGATGTAATGCTGAATTCCTCAAAATCTGTTCTAATAAAGACACAAAGGCATCTATGTATTGGATGGCCTGAGTATGAGTCCAGCAAAAGTGAATTATGACAGTTTTTGAAACATTGACTAGTGGACTTTGAGGGAGAAAAGGCTGAAAAAAGAAGAGGCAAAGCAGAACACAGCCTCTTTAAATGAGGAATACTGATGGATTTGATGACGGACATGAGGTGAACACACCAAACACAACCATAATCCAGCGGAGTTAAGGAAACGAAACGTTCCCCCAAAAGAGTGACTAAGAATGACCTCTCGACAGAGCCAGCATTGTTTCTGCACATGGCTGGCTGTTCTGGAAAGTATTAGACAGTTTCATCTCTGCAATCAGTCAAGTGGCCGGCAGAACCCAGAGCAGATGCCATCATATCCCCGCGAGGACGCTGGGAACCGGTCTCCGTGTGTCCCTGTGGGAATGGTCGTTTTCTAGGTGCCACAAACGCACTAAACCACACACAGAGCGCCGGACCTCCCAAAGTTTCCTAGGACTTCATCGGTGTCTGACCACATAAATGTCACGTGACTATGAAAACGTGCATCACAGCTAAACTACTATTATGAGCAAAAACAGCTATGCAAGAACAGAAGAAAAAAACAGATTTCTGAAAGACATATAGCAAGTAATTTCATATTGCATATCTATTTAATGCACAATAGCATTATATATATTAATCTTATATATAAATTCAATTTAATATTTTATGTCTTCTATGTCTGTCATCTTTTGCAAATGTAACTATATATATATATATATATATATCACACACACACACATATATATATATATATATATATATATATATATATATATATATATATATATATATATATATATATATATATATATATATATATATATATATATATTATATATATATGTATGTATATACACATTTATAAACATAACTATCTTAAACAATAAAACATAACACATATACAACAATGTTTCCTGTTTAAGCACATCCACATGTGTTGGATAGGACTTTGTGTAGCCCAGCTCTGGGATGCAGAGCATCAGTATCAAGCTAGTTTACAGCTGTGATCTTCCACACGCTGCCAGGAACGCTTCCACATGTGTCACAAAAAGACTCTCTTCAGTGCCAACACATGAGAAGTGCTAAACAATTAACAGCAAAAGGAACAAGAGAAAGAAAAGCAAGTTTTTTTTTTCTCAAGATCCCCCTGAACGTGGGTCTGATAGTAATTACAGCATTTACAAATACATGGGGGCATTGAGACCCAAACCATGGCAACGTTTTAAATCCCTCATGTTTGCTGTTTGTTTGTAGGATTATTTGAGTAAACCGGATCATATCATTTTGGATTTGGCACTTGCGTCTGCATGAGAATGCATGAGAAACTACGAAAATCAAATACTTGGCGGTACAGATGGTAAGCATTTAAGCACGGGCTGTTTAATTTAAACCAATCAGATCCTTATTTCCTCTCCAACCTCACCTCATGCCACCTCCGTGTGCCCTATCACGGCACCATGTGAGCTACAGGACCAACAATGTTAGGAAATTGTGGTCCTGGCAGTGGGCATGGGAACTGATGTCCTTTCATCTAAGCATCTGAATCACTGCACATCTGTTTTTCACCAAAAAAGGCAATAACTTTCTTCAACACTAATAAACAGAATTCTTTATAAATTATAAAAATCAACACATACATTACAAAGCCTAAATATATTATATACTACTAGTTATATAGCTATAATGTATATATAAAATAATTTATATAGCAATATGTATATAATAAATATGTAACTACATGTATATTTATGTATACTTTCATACATATTTAATCAAAAAATGCAAAGTTTAGTAACATTCTAACACTAATAAACAGAATGTTTCATAAATTATATTACTTATTTTTATATATATATATATATATATATATATATATATATATATATATATATATATATATATATATATATATATATATATATATATTACATATTAGTAATTATATCACCATAATATTAATTAGTTTGTATTCATTTTTATATTTTTAAATAAAAGTTTATTATATACACACACAGGCACAATTATATATATAAATTATTTAAAAATAATATTAAATATAATATAATAAATATTAAATTTATCACATGTATAATATAGCTATACATTTTGTATAAAAATAACATCATATTTATGTAATTTAAAAATATATATATACAATTTTAGATATTTATACACTCAACATTTATACATTTTTTATATTTTTTTTATAATAATGTAAATGTGAGTGGTCATACAGTATGTTAATGAACTTATGATCGTCACCACAACAAGCCAAACCATTTTTGCAGCTTATTTTATTTTTATAAATGGTCTGAACGTAGCTTTGCATTATGATTGTTAAAGTCAATATATTATACTGAACTATTTAGAAGGAGTAACAGAAATCCTACTTTTCATGACTTTAGGGCTGCAACAAACGATTATTTTGATAATCGATTAATCTGACGATTATTAGAACGATTAATCGACTAATCGTCGATTATTCTACTGATTAATCAGTAGACTTTGATTGATTATTCAGTTTTTGCAATTAGTTAGAATATTAAGTTATACATATTATAACATAAATAAAGGTCACTTCAGATTTAGAAAAGCATATTATGTAATTACAATTATTACACAATTAATTGGCAACACTTTACATTAAGGTTCATTAGTTAACATGACTGCACTGTATTTTATGTATAATCATTTTCTATTCGTAACGGTTTTAAATTCATTTTAAATACATTTTTATATAATTTCCTTGTTTTTATTGTTGTGGTTATTATTTTTAATGTCTATTTCACTTCCTTTTATGTAAAGCACTTTTGTGTTTTTGAATTTTTTTTGGGTATGAAATGTGCTATATAAATAAACTTGCCTTGCCTAACATGAATTAATAATGAACAATACTTCTATAGCATTTGTTAATCTTAATGTTAATTTCAGCATTTACTAATGCATTATTAAAATCACAAGTTGTTTTTTTACATTGATAAATGCATTGTCAACTAACATGAACAACTGTATTTTTATTAACCAACATTAACAAAGATTAAAACTTAAATGTAATAAATGTATTGTTCATTCATGTTAATTAATACATTAACTAATGTTAACAAATGATACCTTATTGTAATGTTACCAATTCATTATAAAAATAGATGTATTTGGCACACAAAATGAGATGACAGACAGAGACACTCTCACCATTTAATTATCAACATGAAAAAGTAACTGAATGACACATTTTGCACATTCTGCCTCACATCTCCTTTTGTAAGTCATATAGATAAGAAACAAAATAAAGGTAAGTGATAAGATGCTTTGGATAAACTATTTTATTCACAACATAATGTCTTAAAATACCTTATAGGGTTATGATAATCAAAACAGCCCTGAGCTAGATCAAGCTTTGATCTCTGCAAACCAAACTGTCACTTTAATGAAATTATTATTTTTTCTCACTAATAAAAATATTTGATCATTAGCTAGCTCACACTGGAGAGCTGCTTTATAACAGAAAATCAAGTTGTAATTCTAACTGAAAGCGACACTGACTTTCATGTTTTTCATGTTTAATACCGTAAAGCTGCTTCAATTAAGGCGATCTATTGCATAAAGTACTGTATAAATAAACATAATGTGATGAACTCTACTGGAGTAATGTTACGTTACTGAACTGCAGAGCTCATGCAAACATCCACATCGTTGTAATCAGATGCATTTTTAACTGTTGCTTTCACACTGCTGTCAGTTTTTGTTGTTTATTTCGTTACTGAAAGGAAAGCGTGCAATATATATTTACATATTCATCCAAACGCCGCTCAAGTTTGGATGCATTTGCTCTGAAGTGCTGTGTGTTCTTCTCTTGATCTGTATCCAGGAGGGCTGAACTAGAGTCTTGCGCTACAGCGCCACACTGGTCAAACCGCAGTATTGCAGGCTCTTACATTAGGTCATATGAGATCAAACGACTACTCGACAACAAAAATATTTGTCGACAATTTTTTATTGTCGACGTTGTCGATAATGTCGACTAATCGTTGCAGCCCTACATGACTTGACCTTTTAATGACTCAGTATTGACATTTAAAATAGTGTTTCTCCAAAATTACTAATGAAATTTGTAATATCCTTTTGAGATTGCAGGAATACCACTGTGTCATCACATTCAACCTCAGCTGTTCAAGAAAATGCATGTTTGTACTTTGACATTGACAGCCTACCTGTAAGGATCATGAGTGAGGAATAATACAAGCTTTAGGAAACAGAAGTCAGGGTGTCCCTAAGTATTTAGAGGGATATTGTAATGAAAGTGCCGTCTTCAAACGCTTGTGCCAGAGCTGTCCTGGCAGGCCAAACACCTGCTTTCCCAAACCTCAACCTGACCATTTGCGCATGAGTCTCTAAGGGTCTTCTGTCAGCTGATGCACTGAAGAACGCAGCAGCTGTGTCTTACCAGCACCACTGGAAGCTTGAAGAAAACCACAAACAAATAACAGTCTGTCATTACTTAGAAAGTAACTTCCCTTCAGGAGCTATAGCTTCTAAAAAGTAGAAAATAACCACAATCACAAACCTCTCCTTAACTAGCTGCACAATTTGAGGAATGAACCGTGTCTAAAGTACAAAAGAGGTTTAAAGGAATGTACTCATCCTCACTTCCTCAGGCAATCCAAGATGAGTTTGTTTCTTCTTCACTGAAACAGATTTGGAGAAATGTAGCATTACATCACGTGCTCACCAATGGATGCTCTGCAGTGAATGGGTGCCGTCAGAATGAGAGTCCAAACAGCTGATAAAAACATCACAATAATCCACAAGTAATCCACACCACTTCAGTCCATTAATTAATATCTTGTGAAGCGAAAAGCTGTGTGTTTGTAAGAAACAAATCCATCATTAAGGCATTTTAAATGATACCAACACTTAATGCGAGTCCTCTATTGATAATACTGATTTCTCCAGTGAAAAAGCAAAGTCCCTTTCAAAGAAAGTCCATTCGCCATATTTGCAACGCCTCCAGACAGCTCAAACAAGACAAAGTCCTATCTAAATGAATGGGGGAATCCTGAAATCTCAAAAATGGCTCGCTGAACTCGCGATTAAATTACATATTTCAAATCAGCAACAAAATCTGAAATGAACTGCCCAATGAATGTTGTTTCTTATGCTCAAATAGCATTAAAAAGCTTATTTTTCAGTCTAGACCGGTCAATGTGCATGCGTAGCTCCAACGCGCTTGCTATGTATCCGCCATATTGCACTTTCTCCCATTTATAAGTATAGGAGTGGACCGTCTTTGTATTTCTATAGTCTTTGGAAAAAGTCATCATGTCTGAATCAGAAGGGAAATATGTACAGATCAAGCACCATTTACAAGCAAAAACAGTCCAATACAGTTCTAAACAAATATGTGGGTGGATTTTGATGTAAGAGGACAACAGGGGATAGACTTTTTCCACTGGAGAAAGCATTATTATGGATCATAGACTTGTATTTTGAAACAAAGGTTTAAAGTTTAAAACACCTTAATGATCAATTTCTTCCTTACAAACCTGTAGCTTTTCACAAGACATTAATTGATGGACTGGGGTGGTGTGGACTTCTTGTGGATTATTGTGATGTTTTTATCAGCTGTTTGGACTCTCATTCTGACGGCACCCATTCACTGCAATGGATCCATTGCTGAGCAAATGCTGTAACGCTATATTTCTCAAAATCTTTTCTGATGAAGAAACAAACCCATCAACATCTTGGAGTAAATTTTCAGCAAATTTAAATTTTTGGCTGAACTATTCCTTTAATACTTAGCATTAGGGTCTTGTTCGGTTTAGAAAGTATGACTAAAAATAAAATTTGGTTAATTACTTTTAAAAGTGTCATTGTGGGTCTTATGTAATATTGAACAGAATACTACCTCATATATATACTAAATCCTAGCACCGGCACAATAACACATATGAGCACTGGTCCAGATTTTAAAGCATATGGAGCCAAGGAGGCAAGTGTAGAAACATCAAATATCAAAAACAGCTTTACTCAAGAGCATAATAATGGATAAACTACAGCGTGGGAGCTTAGACATGTCTGTGGGAAGCTACAGGAGCCCTAAACACACTCAAAAGTCAAGAAAAGGACAATAGGATTCTGAAAAAAAGCTTTCTGTAAGCCTAGAAGTCATAACGGTAGTTCAATGCACTTAAACCCAGAAAACACTATACCGTCCAAAAGTTTGGTGTCTGTAAGATTTTTTTTATGTTTTTGAAAAAAGTCTCTTCTGCTCACCAAGGCTGCTGTACTTGATCAAAAACACAGTAAAAACCGCAATACTGTGAAATATTATTAGAATTCCAAATAACGGTTTTCCATTTAAATATATTTTAGAATAGCACTTATTCCTGTGATGCAAAGCTGAATTTTCAGCATCATTACTCCAGTCTTCAGTGTCACAAGATTCTTCAGAAATCATTCAAATATGCCAAACATTTGAACGTTACTATACATTATACTTTTTTGAGCTTCTTGTAACCATAATATCATCATTATTGCGGGTAATATTGTGCAATATTCATTCCCCTTACACACAAGACCAGTGTTACAGTAGGCCACAAAATGGGAATTTATTAGCAACCTAATAAACATTATGAAGAATCATTTACACAAAATTACGCATTTGGCCAAACTTTCCATCCCTACCAAGGGCCAGTTTCCCTTTTTCCAAAACAGACCCTTGACATTTCTATTCAGTCACATCTACAAAGGCAGCAAAAAAGAGAAATGACTTGATGTTGAACATGATTGCATCTATTGAGCAACTGGGAGTTATTGAAATGTTAGAAAATCACAGACAATTTATAACAATTTCACCAGAATCCAAGCCAACAAAACTTTACACTTTTTATATATCAGATTCAGTGGTTCTTAGCTGGAGGGTCACTCTGTTCTGAGAGGGACCACAGAGAACATTTCCAAAACCATTTCAAGATGAAACCTTCAAAATCAAGGAAACATTTGCAATTTAAACTGTATTTGTAATTTTTTCAATATAGTCTATTTCATTATAATTTGTATCAATATATTTATTTATTAAATATATTTGAATTTGTATTAAATATTTAATTTTAAGGTAATTTTTAAACTTTTAAACTCATACACATTTGCCAGAGATTTTTATCCAGCTGCTGAAAATTCAGCCTTGCAATAATTACATTTAAAAAATATACTGTATATTAAAATAGAAAATTTTTATTTTAATTTGTAATAACATTTCACAATATTACTGTTTTTACTTTAGTTTTGTCAAATAAACACAGCCTTGGTGAGCAGAGATCTGTACATATGGAAAGGGCCCTCAGGGGCCTATGTGGGCATGTTAACAGTACAATAATAGCACATCTCTACAACTCCAGCACTAGTTGAAAACATCTCATGTCAAAAAGGCCTCATTTAATCCCATAAAAATGAGCATGCAAAATTGGCTTCAATTTAAGACGGGTCTGAAATGGAGAAGAGACGTTCAGAGGGAAGGAATCCTCTCTTGAGACCCGTTTTAGACAAAGCAAACCTTCATCTTTCTCTAGGCTTCAGTAGTTATGCCACACTATTTCACTACAAAAAGACCATTTCTGCAACATTCACACCACGCAGATGGAAACGATGGATAACATCAACAAATGCAGTACAGTAAGAAACATACTACGTGATCTTGATGTTAGAGTTTACCGAAGACTTCCCAGACACTGCAGTTCCTCGGCACCCTCGAGCTTGGCACGAGATCAAACGTGGGGAACCTCCTTTAAAGCTCGACATAAAGAGCGGTAGTTCTCTGGGAATGGTTAAGTGTTGAGAGCGATTTCAGCCAATCACAAGTTCAGTAGAGCCTCAAGCAAGCAGAGATCGCACACTCTTTCTCTCATCCATGAAACAGATGTGTTCTCATAGAGGAGCCAGTGCAGGAGAGGGACATGGGAATGAACGAGCGAACCAACAAGAACACAAAAGTGAACGAATGAAAAACTGACAGACAGAATTATAACAGATGTGTTTACATAGAGGAACGAAACCAATGATGGAGGGAAATGAGTGAATGAATAAATTAATAAATGAAAAATGAACGAACGGCCGAACGAACAAGAAAACGAATGAATAAAGTGAATAAACACCGATTCATTTTTAACAATAAAAACAAAATCAATCAATCAAATCAAACAATAATCTTTCTATCCATCAATAGTATCTATAGAATTTATCTATCTATCTTCTATCTATCTATCTATCTATCTATCTATTATCATTCGTTCTATCTAGCATCTATCTATCTATCCATTTTTCTATCAATCTATCTATCTATCGTTCTATCATTCTATCTATCCGTCCATCTATCTATCTATCTATCTATTCATTGTTCTATTGATCTATCCATCTATCACATCTATCTATCTATCTAATCATCGTTCTATCCATCTATTCATCCATCCATCCATTCATCATATCAGAAAAAAAGAATCCAGGATAAAATTTTGATGTGAACTTTCAATCTTTAACAAAGTTGTTCAGTCAAGTCACTTACATCATCACGTTCAGATAATCATTCTTACAATTTGACAAACTACATAATGTTGCAGTTCCTCAAAACTTTAAAGAAAGTTTAACTTTAGCATCTGGCACCTGGTGAGTGTTAATTTTGTACCCTGACTGCATACTATGTGAGAGCGTGTGTCAATCAGCGAGACTATTACATCACGCTGTGCTGTGTAGCGGTCTCAGGCGTGCCACTCACCGAGATGTCGTTCTGCACCTTCTCATAAGACAGCTGCAGCAGGGGGCGGCCGGGTCTCTCAGGTGTCAGGTGGAAGCTGTATTCCCCCTCCGCTGCCGGTCCCTCTCCGGTCAGAGCCAGGTGCAGGTCACCGACATACCTCTCCGGCTCCAGCTCGATCTCCTGGGCTTCACGGGACACATCCTCCTCTGAAACTAACAAATGAAACTTTCTTTGAAGTGTGGCAGTTTTGAAGGCTCTTAATGTCATTTTTAAATAGGATCATTTGATGTCCTAGTACCTTCACCACTCCATGCATAGACCCCATCGGACAGAAGTATAACAAAGCCAGATCCAAGATCCTCAGCCCACTCTAGCTTAAGAAAAAACGTTCGATGAGGCTCAGAGGCAATGGAGATCTGACGTACGCTAGTACTGCGACACCTGCAGAAAAAATGATCATAATAACATCACACACAGCTAAAACACAGAAAAAATGACCACACAATATGCTGCATTCTATTAAATAATTCAACAACTTCAAAAGTATCTGTACTAATTATAAATATACATTGTGAAAAACAGATGGTAAATTTGAACTATTTGCTGCACACACACACATTAAATGTATTTATATAATTAAAAAAATATTAAATTATAAATATATACATTTATTTTTAATATTTAATTATTTAATAAACATTTATTTACTATATAATTATTCAGTTAATTAAATATTAAAAACTAAAATAATAAAATAAACAAATCATAAATATTATTTATTTTTAATAAATAATTATATATTTAATTTAAATTGGATTTAAAATAATGGTAAAATGTGTGCAATGAGTGGAGATTACTGTAACTGTACTGTACTGTAAAAAATGATCAAGCAAAGGTCAGAGAACATGTAGAAGTTTGTGGAAATTTCTTCAAACTCCACAGCAGGCTATAACGGATGGATGCAGACCTCACAGGAATCCAGTGAGTGATGTGTGAGAAACAGCCGACCTCTCAGGTCAGAGCTGACGATGTGCAGCGGCGAGGGGAAAGGTGAAGGACAACATACATCGACTGACTTTAACTCGCTTGTCAAACTGATAATCAACGCATGTCCAAAACCCTCAGCGAACAGTTCACATCTGTTTCCTTCCCGTCGTGCATCACAACCAATTGTTGCTATTCTTGACATAACTTTTGTGCAAACCGTGGCATAAACGTACAGCGGGGTCGCGGTATCCAAAGACTGACACGATACACACTCCGAGGGAACAGGACGGCCATTCATTAGCTACAGTAACATCTGCACAGAGGTGATTCCTTCCCCCTCGGTAATGACAGATGCTGCAAAGCCTATAGGAATACGAGAAGGCGGCTTTGACAAATAAGACAAATAATTCTCTTAAGATGTGGCTGAGAAGCCAAGAAGGGGTCGGGGTGGGAAGTTCGGATGCGGCACACTCCTCAAGATGTTCAATATACAGTAACTACCCAAACATTCATCCACGGCCTGTTATACAAACTAAACAAGATTTAAGTGCCACAGTCCCATCCAGAACGTGGCTGCGTGACACGGCTGCTATCTTTCCAGCGGCGTCTGGCTGGCCTGGGTAACAGCGGATGAGAGAAAGCTGTTCTTCTAAAAAGGTGGTGAAGTATACAAAGGGGTTCCCAAGTCACTTTCCATAAAAGAGATTTGGGAATGAGACGAGATAAGCAATTCGGGATGGGGGAGTAGTGATAACACGAGAAGAAAAGAGAACACAAAACAAATCTGCTTGGGTTGCTGAAGGAAGAATCGTATTTTAATTGTAATTTCTGATTCTCTTGATTTATTAAGTGTAATCATCTGCAATATTTGCCTGCTAGTAAAAATATTGAATATTATATTTAATATTTAAAATGGATTTGTTTTCTATTTTAAAACGTTAACTGTTTTCTATTTGAATATATGTTAAAATGTAATTTTTGTGATGCAAAGCTGAATCTCCATCACCATTACTCCAGTCTTCTTCAGTGTCACATCTTTCAGAAATCATTCTAATATTCTGATCTGCTGCGCAAGAAACATTTCTTTCAATGTTGAAAACAGTTGTGCTGCTTAATATTTTTGTGGAAACTGTGATTCATTCTTTGATGAACAGAAAGTTTAAAAGAACAGTATCTGTTTAAAATGCTTGTAAGCCTGTGCTATTTAAACTGTACAAAACTTGACAGAAGGGATTTATAATCATCAAGGCCTGGGTCATACTAACACTACCAGTCATGACAGATTATTGGTTACTTAATCATATATGTGAGAGCTTCTGAACGATACTGACTGAGGTGTAATTAAGACACATTCCACTCTAAAGAACTCCATCGATGGTCCACAGATGGTCTCGAACAAAACCCTCTTGTCTTAACAAGACTGACATTCTACAAAACTGACAATCTCTTTCAGAAAGGTTATGAAATATGCACAAGTAACCCTGAAAAAAACAAAACTCTGTTTTACAGTCTCTTCTTCCCTGCACAGTGGTGCAAACAAAATTAGGTTCTTCAGTGATGAATTTCATGAACTCAGTCTCAGTTTATTTATAAAGCACAATTAAAAACAACTACAGTTGACCAATGTGCTGTACAATGCTATAGAAAGACTTATAAAAACATGTAAACAAACCAAGCAAACCACAACAAACGACATCACAAATCATAGGCTATAGTGAAGAGATACGTTTTTAACTTTGATTTAAAAATATGTAATGCTGGTGCAGTTCTAATATGGATCGTAACGTGTTCTAAAGTTTAGGTGCGGCTATGGCAAAAGCTTGATCACCCCTAGATTTTAATTTTGACTTTGGAACAGTTAACAAACTCTGGTTGGCAGACCTAAGAGTTCTTACCAGATGGTGTTCACGTCAGAAAGGTAGTGGGAGCGAGGCCATTTAAACATTTAAAAACAAGCAGAAGCACTTTAAAATCAATTCTAAAGCGGACTGGGAGCCAATGTAAAGACATTAACACAGGAGTGATATGTTCATATTTGCGAACACCGGTTAAAAGGCATGCAGCCACGTTTTGGACCATTTGTAATCTGGATATTGAATAATTGTTTATTCCCAGATACAGGGAATTACAATAATCAATTCTAGAAGAAATAAAAACATGAATTGCAGTTTCAAAGTGCTTAAAAGAAAGGAAGATCTTCACTTTAGCCAACGCTCTAGTTGGTAAAAACTTGATTTGACGACTAAATGTATTTGCCAATCAAAATTTCACTGTCGAATAAGACACCCAAGTATTTACACATGATTTAACTGAAGAAGATAAAACACCAGAATTTAAATGAGAAATGTTTGGAACTCCAGAAGAGCCAAACACAATGATCTCTGTTATACTTTCATTTAGATTTAAAATATTCAAAGACATCCAGGCTTTGAGATCGGAAAGACAGGCACAGAGGGAGTCTAAGCCATTTTTGTGCTTCAGGGGCAAATAAAGTTGACTATCGTCTGCATAGCAATGATAATACAAGCCATGCTTTTCAAAAATAGAGGCTAAAGGAAGCATATATAAAGAAAACAATAAAGGGGCAAAAATAGAGTCTTGGGGGACCCCTCAAGTCAGGGGACCGCCCCTGAATAACATCATCCAATACTGATTGAGACGCTTCTATTTTTAAGATATGATTGGAACCAACTTAATGCAGTAAAGAACTTAAAGAACTGTGTGGGTTATATTTCAAAAAATATATTTAGACATTTTATTTTGCATATTTTTATTTTGTCCCAAAGAAAGTATTATTTTCTACTACCATGACAAATGTTTTACATTTAAATAAAATATATTTGTTTGCATTACAGTCATGTTTTTTTTTCCAAATTACAGTGCTTTAATTTCTATGAAAATATTGTCAAAATGCAAAATATAATTTCTTACATTTCTTTTGATTTTGAGTATAAATACAACCCAAACCCTGACTGCAGGTTTCATGAGACCAAAATACTACTTTTTCTGCATTTGATATTTTGTATATTTTCTTTCATCTTGTTTGCATCTGAGCAACATTCTCTCCATATATCCAACCATGAATAGAGATATTCATAATCCATCAAAAGCTAAAGATTTATGGCTTGCTGATTTGAGCACCATCTCCTATTTCCCAAAGTCATCAGCGGCTGGAAGCAAAATGCAATGAATCAATTCTCCAAGTCTATTTTTAAGGGAAAAGTCACATAATTTCTAAAAAAAATGCTAATCCTCAATGAAGAGAGATTGCTGAAACAAACGGCTTGTGTTTTGTACATCCATACACAATTTTAGAGCGACAGAATCATTAAGGAGCATCACTGGCTAAGAAGTAGACAGTTCTGCAACAAAAGCCTCAGTGTGATCAGTAGAATGACATCATAAGCTATCATATTTGTGTTGAAAAAAGGAATTGACAGTCCTGCTCTATGCCTGTTTACATGTGATAATATGTTTCTATTAGTGCTGTCTATCAAAAAAAAACAACAACAACCAATTAATCGCAAATATTTCTGAAATTAATCGCAATTAATCCCACCTAACTTTAAAGTATTTAATTATAACTTTATATTGCAATAATTTCACATGCAATCTTCAAATTAATGTAGAAACAACATAAAGACAGTATATTTTTAATATTTGTTTAATGCCATCTTTTATTATGACTGAAGGCAAGTATCACTGACAACAACTGATGTCTCTATGAATTTTTTTTCCTACTATTTAACCATTGACTAGCCATTCAACATTACAGTATAAGTGAGAGCTATCAATTTAACATTTATTAGATTTTAAAAAACTTCTAATTTAAGTGAACTTAAAACAATCTTCACATAAATAAATTATGTGAAAATATAGCCTAATTTAATAAAGTTATCAAACACTAAATTCTAAATTAAATAGAGATAAAGATTAAAACTACAGAAATTATTGATTTCCTCTTTTGTTCTTTGATTAACAGACATCACTGGTTATTAGGTTATTTTGGCTGCTACTTTAAAAACGGCCACTGCTGAACTTAATGCAGATCTGACACTGCTATACATGTGACTCATAAAAAATAATTACAGGCATGCACAGTTTTAAGGCAGTTTTAATCAGCCTTTTTTGTGACTTCATGACTTAACTGATGACATAACTACGACACTGCATACTCGTAGTTTCATTTGGGGTTGAATATGAAACAGCGCTTTAATATAGCCTAATACAGTGCGCGCCGGCACATTTGTGCATGCACTTGAAGAGCATGTGCTAAGAGCCCAGTATAACAGCTGACAGTACAGGAAGATTCATTTTTACAGACATATGGCCTAACAACATCTCATCTGACCGCAGTTCACTTATGTTCTACTGAAGCTCCTCGTCTCCATATAAGTAACGTTTCCACGCTCGTTTGACTCACGCCTGGCGCTGAAGTGAAGTTGTAGCGCGCGTCTGAAAACTGTCCCGTTTAATGTGCTTGTAAAGACGTTCTGCGTCTGAATAAACTCAATTCTTTAGCAGTTGTGAGTGTGGTGGCCAAATCTAGCCCCGCCCCTGCGTTAATTGCATTAAATATTTTTTACGCGTTAAACTGAAAAAATTAATCGCCTGCGTTAACTCGCTAATTTTGACACCACTAGTTTCTATATATAAAATAATAAAAGTTTATTACAGCTTTAATCTTTTTTCATACATTAAAATGTGTCCAGTTATTTTCTGAGCTAAAAATAATGGCTATCATACATTTTTACCATGAGTTACAGAAAAACAATTCATTTAGTTTAACAATGTAACAATAGTTTCTAAATCATAAAATCTTGCCAGGCATATTTACAAGAATCATTAGATGACATTATAAGATTTGGATCACAGTGTAGCTCCAAAATTTCTAATTAATTGTCATTTTCATGATTAATTCCAATTAATTGATTCCAATCTTTGCCGCTCTCCTTCAAACCGCTAGGTTTTAGCCATTTGTCAGCGAGAATTTTGTAATAATTTAAAATATAATAAAAATTAGTACGATCACTTCTTTTATATAATGTAATAAATAAAGGTCAGATAAGAATGTTGTTTCATTTTTACATAAATTTATCTGTTAAACTGATTGACGTTTGAACATTATTTCACCCATATTTTGACATTTTATCTTCACAAATTATTTGAAACATTAAAGTAGACACTTTACTTGCATTTAATATGCATTCTTCTGTGTATATAAAATCACTGGTCTTATGTTTTGCACATAACATTATTATATTAGCAATACATAAAATATAAATATAACATCTTCATTTTTATATAATATTGCTATTTAATTATTTATTATTAATATTATTATTTTCTTGTAACAATAATAGGGTAGAGTGGGGGGAAACGCCCCCTACTGTTTTTCCCAAAATAACCACAAGATAAAGTCAAGATAAATTTGTATTGTAACTATGGACTACGTTGACGAGAGTGATGTAGAAGTTTTCATCATGAAGCTTACACTGGTGATGTACTGGAGAGAAAACAGATTTCACTGTAAATCAGCTCATTTTCAGCAGTAAGAAAAAAAGTGTTTTAAAATATTGTTTTGTAGAACATCACAGTTATATATGATATGAGAACAGTAAGGCCTGTGGATAGAGAGTATGTGTTATTTAATAAAAATATAATTATATTTTCAGAATGACAATTTTTTCCTCAGACATAGTGGGGTTAAAACTTAATTTAACTTTAATTTTTGTTAAAAATCTATTAACATGAAAACTCTGGACATTTTTCATACTTGGTTTATAATATATGTCTTTGTCACTAAAACTATGATAACTTTTCTGAACACATTTAACTATTGTTTCACTGAAAAAAATGACAATCATCGTTTTCCTCCACTCTACCAACTAACTATGGTTACCATGGTGCTCTTCTGTAAGGAATCAAAACAAACAAGATGTCAAGGTCAATAACATGTTGACATCAAAACCCTCGACAATGTTGCTCCTGTATTTCTGATAAATATGACAAATAGCATTATTAACTCTCCTGTTTCCTTATTTCTTGATTGCTTATATCTTTTATGTGCATCGTTTTATAAATAAAGTATGAATGTGAGTTTGTGTTTTGTTTACGACAGGAAACTAATAAGCATTTCAACAGAGAATACAAACAACATCATATTTATCATAAACTAGTGCGTTTCCCTCATATCATGATCACAGTGCGCTCTACACATGCAAAATCTCACCTCATTCCGAAAGGAAATGGCTGTTGTATGTTAAATGAATTTTAATTCAAACTAACACACTTCTGCAGATTTCATTTCTCTCTCTCATCCGGCTTTTCGACGCCTCGCGCTTCCAGGCTGCCGTACCGGTGACGTAATTTCCGTCCTACACCGGAAGTGTGAGTTGGCTCGCCGGGGATATCAAGATGGTAAGTATAAAACTGTTATTTTTGAAAAGTTATTACAAGTGAAGTAGAAACGAGCAGTCAGATATGTCGTCGCGTTCTGTCAGATGTAACGTTAGCGAAACACTCGTCCACGGTGCAGTGAACATGAAAGCGATATCAGGAGAAGTTCAGAGTTCTGTCTGCTGCAGTGATGCAGGAATATAAACATCAGACCGCAGCGGATCCGTGCAGTGCATCTGTGTCTGTTCTGTGCTGTCGTTCATGACTGCTGTTCAGTAATATTTGACAGTATTCACTGTTCAGTAACGTTACTGCTCCGAGTGTGATGTGGCAGAGAGGACAGGCCCTAAACTCAGCAAACTGCAACATAATAGTATACGTCTTTTATGGCGATTAGATGTTATTTATGCAACCACATAATTCAGTTCTAAAAGTTATTGTGAAAAAGTTCAAACTGTAGTAATGGCTGCTGAAAATTCAGTTTTGCAATCATAGGAATAAATTACATTTTAAAATATATTCAAATATATAATAGTTATTTTAAATCGCAATAACAATTTAGAATAATGCAATTTATATGGTATTTTTGATCAAATAACAAACAAATGCTGCCTTGGGGAGCGTTTAACTTTTTTTCAAATGCACAAAAAAGTCATTTCTAAATATTAATTATTCAAAAATGGATTGACAGTTAAGATAAACTTTATAGGTACAAAGTTAAGATGAAAATAATGACTTCTGAAAATTATGTTTACAGAACACTGTTATTTTAAATGGTACTAATATGTATTTGTAATCAAATAAATAAATAACAAATAAATTCTGTCCTGGGCAGCATTTAACATATTTAAAAAGAAATGCACAAAAATTATTTCTAGCAATTAAATACTTTTAATGCAATCACAAAATTAAGATAAAAGATATTGGAAAGAAAATTGTCACAAATGGCCTTGTATTATTTTTATTATACATTTTTAAAGCTTTATGGATTCTTATGTCTAATGTCTGAGTTAAATCAGTTGAAATAATTTATCATTTTGGACAGTTGCCTATAAAATCAAAACATCTTAAAATACAGAAGTAGTTGTAAATCATGCACAAGATGTCATAACAGACATAGAAGACACTCTGCTAGAATACATGTAAAGTATTTTTTTTCTGTGTACTACAACCCCAAATCAGAAAAAGTTGGGACAGTATGGAAAACGCAAATAAAAAAAGAAAGTAGTGATTTCTAAATTTACTTGTATTTCATTGCAGACAATATGAACACAAAATATTTCATGTTTTGTCTGGTCAACTTCATGTCATTTGTAAATATACATCCTTTCCTGTCATTCAGACCTGCAACACATTCCAAAAAAAGTTGGGACAGGAGCAATTTAGGGCTAGTAATGAGGTAAATTGGTTAAATAATGATGTGATTTGAAACGGGTGATGTCAACAGGTAATTGTAATTATGATTTGGTACAAAAGCAGCATCCAAGAAAGGTCTAGTCCTTTAGGAGCAAAGATGGGCCGAGGATCGCCAGTTTGCCAACAAATATGTGAGAAAATTATTGAAATGTTTAAAAACAATGTTCCTCAAAGAAAGATAGGAAGAGATTTGGATATTTCACCTTCAACAGTGCATAACATAATTAAAAGATTCAAGGAATCTGGAGGAATTTCAGTGGGTAAAGGACAAGGGCGCAAGCCTAAGCTGAACAACCGTGATCTCCGATCCCTCAGGCGGCACTGCATCAAGAATCGTCATTCATCTATAAGCGATATCACCACATGGGCTCAGGACTACTTTGGCAAACCTTTGTCAAGTACCACAATACGTAGTTACATCTACAAATGCCAGTTAAAACTGTACTGTGCCAAAAGGAAGCCCTATGTTAACAGTGTCCAGAAGCGCCGTCGACTTCTCTGGGCTCGGAGGCATCTGGGATGGACCATCACACAGTGGAAACGTGTACTGTGGTCAGATGAATCAGTATTTCAGGTTTTATTTGGGAGGAATGGACGCCGTGTGCTCCGGACCAAAGAAGAAAAGGATCATCCAGACTGTTACCAGCAACAAGTCCAAAAGCCAGGGTCTGTCATGGTATGGGGTTGTGTCAGTGCCCTTGGCAAAGGTAACTTGCACTTCTGTGATGGCACCATTAATGCTGAAAAGTACATAGAGATTTTGGAGCACAATAAGCTGCCTTCAAGAAGACATCTTTTCCAGGGACGTCCATGCATATTTCAACAAGACAATGCAAAACCACATTCTGCACACATTACAAAGTCCTGGCTGCGGAGGAAGAGGGTACGGGTACTTGACTGGCCTGCCTGCAGTCCCGACCTGTCTCCAATAGAGAATGTGTGGCGCATTTTGAAGCACAAAATGCAACAACGAAGACCCCGTACTGTTGCCCACCTTAAGACTTGTTTGCAGGAAGAATGGGACAAAATTACACCTGAAACACTTCATCACTTGGTGTCTTCAGTCCCTAAACGTCTTTTAAGTGTTGTGAAAAGGAATGGCAACATTACAAAGTGGTAAATGCTTTACTGTCCCAACTTTTTTTGGAATGTGTTGCAGGTCTGAATGACAGGAAAGGATGTATATTTACAAATGACATGAAGTTGACCAGACAAAACATGAAATATTTTGTGTTCATATTGTCTGCAATGAAATACAAGTCAAAGTAAATTTAGAAATCACTACTTTCTTTTTTTATTTGCGTTTTCCATACTGTCCCAACTTTTTCTGATTTGGGGTTGTACTATACATATGTAGATACTGTAGATTTTTACATTTATTTTAAGTATAAAAACTACTTTAAATTACCAAGTACTCAGCAACACTAAGCTTAAAATGAATACATACTAGGTTGTTATGCCAAAACTAATGTCATGGTTTTGCCCAAACACATTACTCTTTCAGTTTAACAAAGTATAAACTAAACTAAACCAAACCATTTATATCTAAACAAGTTTAAACTTTTTAAATGTGCATTAATTATTCCACTTTTTTGGGGGTTACAGTGTTTTATAACTTTAGTTGTTTATTAATAAGTGATTAATTATTCATTTCTTCTTTCTTTCTCTTGCAGTCTGCCATATTTAATTTCCAGAGTCTGTTGACGGTCATCTTACTGCTCATCTGCACCTGCGCGTATATACGAGCTCTCGCTCCCAGCCTGCTGGATAAGAACAAAACAGGGTATGTTTACTGCCATCCACATATTTATATAGTAAACATTCCGATCATTCAAAAATTAAATTTTGCTGAACATTACTCAGCCTCAGGCCATCCAAGACAGAGATGAGTTTGTTTCTTCATCAGATTTGGAGAAATTCAGCATTCCATCACTTGCTCACCAGCGGATCCTCTGTAGTGAATGGGTGCCGTCAGAATGAGTCCAAACAGCTGATAAAAACATCACAATAATCCACAAGTAATCCACACCACTCCAGTCCATCATTTAACATCTTGTGAAGCAAAAAGCTGCATGTTTGTATGAAACAAATCCATCACTAAGACGATTTTAACTTCAAACTGTCCTGTAGCCAGTATTGGTATTGCCTTCTCCAGTGAAAAAGTCACCTCGTCTGAATCAGGAGAGAAATATGCACAAATCAAGCATCGTTTACAAGCAAAAACAGTTCTAAACAAATATGTCGATTAATTTTTATGTGAGAGGACAACAGAGGATGGAATTTTTCACTGGATTACTTGCAGATTATTGTAATGTTTTTATCAGCTGTTTGGACTCTCATTATGACTGCACTAGTGCTGGGCGGTATGACCAAAAAGTATTTATCATGGTATTTTTCAAAATTATACCGGTATTTATTTTTTTGATGCATGACCGGGTGTTAACCACATTTTCTACTTATTGAGAGAGGAAAAACTGCAGTAGATTGACTTAGAATGCCGTATTTTACTGTCATGATGAATGAATATTGTAGAAAAATTCCACACTAAACACGACCCATTAATGCATGTTAAACAGGAGTCACTATCATTTATAATTGTGACATCGTCTGATAAAATCAACATGCATCTAACTTTACACTAAAGAGCGGCTATGCAGTGGTTTTGGCTATATTACTTTTTGTCTCATGCAGCGCATTGCCTGCGTCTGAGTAACAAACTAAAAAAAACAACAACAACAAACAAAAAGGTGCATAATATTAACAGTCAGTTAGCGGCAGGTGCTTCATTTACCGATGAGTCTGCTGCAGTACGGCCAGCTGAATGCACTGCTTCTTCTCTGTCACTCACTGCACAGTGAGACGCAGAGAGAGGCGACACTGCGCCGGGAGAGACCTCACGCACACGGGGCAGCACTGGAGACATCTTCCAACTGAACCATAGCTAAGGTTTATCCAAAAAAGTCGCTAGGTTTGTCAGTAAGTATATTCTATGGAAAAAAGCCGCTAAAAGTGTCTGAAAGTTGCTAAATATAGTGCTAAAGTCGTGCTCGTGTGTGTGAGACGCGGGAGCTGATGGCAGCGGGCGGTGGATATTGTGGATGAGTTCTTCAGTATCATCACGTTCTACTAGTTCTACAGCTTCAGTTTCAGAACTTTCACGCTCAGGAACACATACAGCTGTGTCCTCGCCACAATGCAATAGTGAAAAGAGACCCTTCTCAAACAGTGTAGCGTTCCGAACGTTATTTAAAATGACACCGGTATTGCGTTTTTTTAAAAATTCATATCATAAGAAAAATAAACACCGGTATTTGGTATGAACCGGTATACCGCCCAACACTAGACGGCACCCATTCACTACAGAGAATCCATTGGTGAGCAAGTGATGTACATTTACATTTATGCATTTAACAGACGCTTTTATCCAAAGCGACTTACATTGCATTCAAGTTACAGTTTTTACATTTTTATCAGCTCTTGCTTTCCCTGGGAATCGAACCCATGATCTTGGCGTTGCTAGCGCCATGCTCTACCATTTGAGCTACAGGAAAGCTGTAATGATACATTTCTCCAAATCTGATGAAGAAACAAACTCATCTATATCTTGGAGTACATTTTCAGCAAATTTTCTGGCAGAACTATTCCTCGAAGCACCAAAAAACTGGTGGTTTAAAGGTTAAAGATGTTGTCCAAACGGGCCTGGATTTGTTTTATGGTTTTATACAAACACTTCAAAAGAAAAATCTTTAGTTAATTCCCAGAAACAATCAGTAAAATGTTGCCAAGATATTTTTCTCATGGCCAAAGAGTTAACAAAAACTAAACTCATTTTATTTTATTTACATTCTTAATTTATGTGATCTAAGTTGAGTGTCATTGGTCAGTGTTTGTTTTGGGGATACGTCTGTGAAATAAAGTGACAATCTAACTCGAGCAACAAGATGTTCGCCACATGTTTGGACTTCACATGACAGGAGCAGGAAATGAAGGAGATAATTCACATCCAGCGATCTGACCTCAACAAACACATGCATTAGCCAAGACAAATTAGCCAGAGTTGCTACATATTAAAGTAATGGTTTTCGCACCCCCTCAAACGACGCACAACCGAGCCTTGTTTGTTACCAGTAACTGTGACGTACTTCCAAGATGTCCATTTTGGAGTTTATAGTGAATTACTTTAATGTACGCATGGGCAGAAACTTGCAGCTTTGCATGTGTGTCACAAAGTAAATGATCGTCTGAAAGGACATCAAATATTAAGTTGTGGATTGTTGCCAATGCCAAGGCTGTGAAACCTAAAGAGTTTACTGGGGAAATGTGTTAAAGCTTTGTTTGACGTGGGGAAACAGAGGCTGGGTTTGGTTCCCGGGGGTCTGCGCAGGCTGTTGACGGTGCATGTTCTCACTGACCTGTTTGTTGTTTCTGTTCAGGCCAGATGCCTGTCTGCTCGTAGATCTCCGCTCTGTCAGGCGTCTGTTGTGACATTTCAGGCCCTGTGAAGCTCGTCAGTCATCTGTAGTTCTGCCCTCTGTAATCTTCTGCTTCATGCTTCCTAGACAAGCAGTCGGCAGACACGAGACTGCGGCCCGCTGCTTTGTCTTCTACTCGTATAGTCTTATTTTAAGCCATAACATCAAAGCTCAATTCTAAATCAGCATTTAAAAGATATACACAATTACAGTCTTTCTCTTCCAGGAAAACAAATATATGTACACTACTGTTAAAAAGTAAAGAAGTGAATACTTTTATTCAGCAAGGACTCATTACATTGGTCAAATGTGTCAGTAGCAGGGCTTGACATTAACTTTTTTGCTCACCGGCCATAATTTTGTTGTTGGGAAATTGCGTTTTATATGACTAAAGTTACTACATA
This sequence comes from Aspiorhynchus laticeps, assembly GCA_023376895.1. NCBI lineage: Eukaryota > Metazoa > Chordata > Actinopteri > Cypriniformes > Cyprinidae > Aspiorhynchus > Aspiorhynchus laticeps. The sequence continues at coordinate 29,051,630 of CM041812.1, forward strand.
CTAAAATTTATTTAAATTGATTTCCAGGTCATTTTTTGTCTATTTAAAGGGCATTTTTCCCTAACCGTATTAAATCATGCATCGTGTTTCATATCAAATTCTTACATTTTATTAATAATTTCATTCACTTAATATAATAAGACACTAAAGGGCTGTTACCAATCCAAAGAAATCAGTATTAACAAAAACGATCTTTCCACTGCAGAAGAAACAGAAGTGGCATTTAGATGCATTTACACAGACAGTTTAATGAAGCTGAAATGTAGCATGAATGCATTTACACTGCAAAATTATTACAGCATAAATAAGGTTATGAGCTAGGTGTTAATATCCAAATATGAATCGTTGGAAAAAAATGCAAAGTAAAGGTAGGCTACTTTTAAATATAAAAGTAAACCACCAGTAGGTGGCAGCAAGTGACTGTCTTAATGAGTGAGTCTTCAACGGCTGATTCATTCAAGAATAACACAAGTGTCTGTCTTTGTGAATGGACCACTGAATCATTGACTCGAGTGAGTAGTTCAAAAACACAAATCATTCAGTAACGAAACACCGCTGTGTTGCTCAGAGATGCACGACTTTTCTGCTGTGATCTTTGTTTGTTTGGAAGTATTTTCGTGAACCAAATCGAGCAAAAACAGTCAACATTGACAATGTTGTGTATATTAACTACTCGTTCGAACTCTTGTATAAAATCAATGTCAAATTTGCAATCATTGTTTTTTCAGTGAAAACTGCACTCTCTTGGTTGTGACAAGTTATAAATATATAAACTACCTTTTTGCCGCAGTATGTTTCTTCTGTGTGCAGTTGTGTTCATGTGTTTTGATTTCTCCATGATTGTTTCACATACAGACTGGCTGCGTAGCCTCAACTGGTGCAACCTTGTTCCTGTCAGTAGGCTACATTATCCATTATCAATCGCCGTTTGTACCAAAAGTAATAAAATCAGAATCATTCTTGCAGAAATTTCCGTGCTTCCCTAATTAGATGTTTTAATCAGATTAGTTGTCCGGTAAGGCAAGAAAACTTCTTTCACTTGCTCCTTCAAAAACTCCACTTGTCCCAGACAAGCATTAATGTCGAGCTCTGTTATAGTATATAAAGTTCAGCCCGCTGAAGTGGGTAGCTGGAGACAGTGACCGTGTTACCCGCCACCGCTGAAATCCACCCGCATTTGGCAGGTGTTAATGTCAAGCCCTGGTCAGTAGAGACATTTATAATGTCACAAAAGATTTCTATCGTAAATATAATAGGAAGACTGTATCATGGTTTCCACAAAAAGATTAAGCAGCACAACTGTTTTCAACATTGATAATAATCAGAGATGTTTCTTGAGCAGCAAATCAGCATATTAGAATGATTTCTGAAGATCATGTGACTAAAGACTGGAGGAATGATGCTGAAAATACAGCTGCGCATCACAGAAATAAATTACGTTTTAAAATATCTTTAAATAGAAAACAAGTTATTTTGAATTGTAATAATATTTCACAATATTATTGTTTTTGTGTTTTTGATCAAATAAATTCAGCATTGGTGAGCAGAAGAGACTTCTTTCAAAAACATGAAATCTTACAGATCCTGAACTTTCTTATTTTACAGTGATGATACAGTAACTATGATTGTTGTGAATTATAGTTACTTTATGGAATAAAAAAAAAAACAATCTAAAAAAAAAAAAAGTAAAGAAATTTGAGTACAATCAGTAATATTTTTCATACTAAAACTTTTGCCCATGTTTAAGACAAAATGCTATTTGCATGCAAGAAATGTTTTAATAATTTTGTTAAATATAAAACCTTTTTGCAAAAGTGTCTTGCAGTTGATCACATTAAAACAATATTAAAATTAATTTAAAACCTGAAACAATTAAAGTTCCCAGAGCTGCTTTTTTATGATTTCAGTCCACATGTTTTATTGTTTTACATTATATCTGCTGAAGCATTAACTGTAATCCCTTTCCTTTTGCCCTCAGATTCCTTGGAATATTCTGGAAATGTGCAAGAATAGGTGAGTAATGCTATAAAAGCCACCATGTCATGTATGTTGTTGTTGTTTTTTTTCTATATGATTTTTTTTGTTGTTATTTTTCCTTTTGTTAATGACCCTTTACATTACCCTTTAGGTGAGCGCAAAAGCCCTTACGTGGCGTGTTGCTGTATCATCATGGCCTTCACCATTTTATTTTCGGAGTAGCAGCGGAAGCATGTGAGGATTTGGAGCAGGCAGAGAAGATTTCCAAGAACAGCTACAAGATTCTACAGCAGGGAACAAGATGTGTAATTGGGTGACATTCAGTCTCTTTCGGGCAGAACTGCTTCTGGTAATGCATGTGGAGTGCTCTCCAAATACAGCTTGAGCGTTTCTCAGCCTCCCGGACCTATTTTTGTAAATACAAATAATTGTTGGTCTCCATGGTAATGCTCCAGTTGTCATTGACTCGTGCACTCAAAGCTGATCAGATGTAATGTGTTTGTTGTCGGAGCCAAAATGCTTGTCAATGACAGTTTTAATGTGGGATATTGAGGGTAAATTTGATGCACATGGACGTGCTTGATATCATGCTTGTTAAATTGTTCAATTGAATCTGTTGACTTTATATGGACAAGTTTGCATTAAAAGATCAGTTTATTACAGAAATCTTCATTTAAATGTTTATTTTTGTGACATCTGTATAGTAGAATAATATTAGCTAATCACAGTACAAAACTTTTGGACATTGTTGATAGCTGAAATGATGATTGATATTATAAATCATTACAGTTACATTATATGTTTATATTTTAAGTAAAATCAAAATGATTTCACAAATTGGCATAGTAAATGTTCGAGTTGAAAAGGTTGGAATTTGAGCTTCCAATGTAAGACAAATCAATATTAGCGGAAATTTGCATATTGCTTGTCCCTAAATAATATTCAGGTTTTTAAATATAATAATAATAATAATACAGGTTTAAAAAAAAAATTAAACCGCTGTATAGGTAAAAGTAAGTACAGTGGCAAAAAAATGTATATTGTGCATTCCTAATTATGAATTCAGTTTTTAAATATTATAAAATATATTATTGTAATGTTTTTTTTTTTTTGCAAACATATAGGTAATTTAAAAATAAGTGCAGTGCCAAAAATATTCTGTATATTATGCATCCCTAAATAATATTATTCATGTTTTTATATATTATATTATTATAATAATATTATTAGTGTTTTTATTATTTATTTTGTACAAAAATATAAGCAATTAAAGTAAAAGTGCACTACCAAAAACTGCATGTACCTGTAAATTAAATTTATTCAAAAACATATCGGAGCTAAATTGCATCTTATAGTAAAACAGGAAACCCACAAAAAGAGTAAATTGAAATGTTAAAAAATAGTCCATTCTCCATTGTGCTAAATGCCAAAAGTATATCCCAAAAATGATCCCTCCAGGCTCCATTATTTAAACTGGCGAGTTTAGTTTTATCCCAGCCGGCAAATGGTGCATTTGCTCATAAAACGCAAATTACAATGTCAAGTCATTAAAAAAGTGAGCGGATATCAATGCGGTATGACTTTTTAGTGGGTCATTTGCACATGTTCACAAATCTGTCAGTTCACACAGGAGGTACTGAAGATGTTATTGGGATGATTGTTTTCTCTGGAAGCATTTGAGATCATAAATCTGTAAAACCTCAACCGTGCATGACAGCAAAGAGCTATCAATGTGAGCAAAAGAAGTAAATCACTCATCAAAGTGTGCGGATTTTGTCTATTAGCCATTGTAAAAACTTTTACTTCAAGACAGACCGCAAAAAAATAGTCATTTTGTGAAGTTCTCCAACACCCTCAAGATCTTTGTAGCTCCTCTGATGTCTTTGGATCTTAGTATGAGGTAAATTCTGCAAGCAAAAATGTTGAGGTAATACTGGACAAAGCGATATTTTGATTGTTAGACCTGGTAAAACTCTCATCCTTGCCAGAAGAACAAACCTTCAATAATAATATTCATCAAAGATCTCATCTACACTCTTAAAAATAAAAGTTCCAAAAGTTTTTTTGTCATATAGAAGAACCATTTTTGGTTCCTCAAAGAAGCTTTCAGTGAACAGTTCTTGAAAGAACCATTATTTTTCTTAGTATAAAGAAAATTGAAAAAATCTAAAGAACATTTCCAGTATAAAGAACCTTTTGTGGAATAGAAAGTTTCCATGGATGTTGACGTTTCTTAACAGAACCATAGAAACCAATAAAGAACCTTTATTTTTAAGAGTGTGGAAAGTTTCCATGAATGTTAAAGGTTCTTCATGGCACCTTTATTTGTAAAAGTTTAGGATTCCTGTACAACACCATGTCGACACTATCAGCTCCATCTGTTTAAAGTCATGTCTCTGACTCGTATCTTGGAACTTCGACCTTTGGTATCCTCCTCACACCGAGCAGGAAAGACTTTTATCTGCTCTTAACGAGCACTAAACATTTATGTATCCAGTGAAATGACTTCAAGGGCCTGCCCTGAGGAGCTCAACCCATATTCCTGCAGCATGCGTCAGTGCAGAAGCCCTTCTGGACAGGGTTCAGTGGCAGCGCGCACCAGCGGGGACGAGACTTTAACTCTGCGCTCCTGTTTAAAAGCAGACTTCAGAGCTACAGGTGGCTTTCTTCTAAGGCCACTCATATGTACAATAGACGTCAGTTGATGTTAAAAGTGAACTCTGGAGGTTGTTAAAGCAGCGGGGAAGTGTTTCAGATCTTTAACAGTAGCAGCTCCTCTTCAGAAGCTTGATACAAGAAAATCCTAGAAACTAAGAGACCTATTCAGTGTTGCAGGCTTGTTGACAAATCTATCTATCCAGCATTCTATCTACCCATCGTTCAGTCAATCTATCTATCTATCATCCATCTATCCATCCTTTTGTCTGTCTATCCTACTGTCTATCTATCCAGCACTGTATCCATCCATCCATCCATCTATCTGTCTGTCTATCCATAATTTACATTACATTTACATTTATGCATTTAGCAGACGCTTTTATCCAAAGTGACTTACAGTGCATTCAGGCTATACATTTTTTTTTAGTATTGTGTTCCCTGGGAATTTAACCCACAACTTTTTGCGCTGCTAACGCAATGCTCTACCACTGAGCCACAGGAACACTAATAATCCATCCATCTATCCGTCTGTCTATCCAGCACTGTATCCATCCATCCATACATATATCTGTCTGTCTGTCTATCCATCCACCCTTCTGTCTGTCTATCCTACTATCTATCCAGCACTGTATCCATCCATCCATCTGTCTGTCTATCCATCATCCATCCATCCGTCTGTCTATCCTACTGTCTATCCCAGCACTGTATCCATCCATACATACATATATCTGTCTGTCTGTCTATCCATCCTCCCTTCTGTCTGTCTATCCTACTATTTATCCAGAACTGTATCCATCCATACATACATATATCTGTCTGTCTGTATATCCATCCACCCTTCTGTCTGTCTATCCTACTATTTATCCAGCACTGTATCCATCCATCCATCTATATGTTTGTCTGTCTATCCAACCATCCATCCATCAACCTGTCTATCTACTGTCTATCTATCCAGCACTGTATCCATCCATCTGTCTATCTATCCAGCACTGTATCCATCCATCCATCCATTCATCTATCTGTCTATCTATTCATCCATCCATCCTTCTGTCTGTCTGTCCTACTATCTATCCAGCACTGTATCCATCCATCCATCTATGTTTGTCTGTCTATCCAACCATCCATCCTTCTGTCTATCTATCCAGCACTGTATCCATCCATCATCTGTCCATCTGTCTGTCTATCCATCCATCCATCCATCCATCATCTATCCTTCTCAGATAAAATCCTTAAAATTAGAGCATAACTTTACTAATAGAGTTTATAAATTTACAGCTTACTGATGATAGTCTAAAAAGACATTTTATGACATAAATTATTAGATTATACTCAGGGCTTTCTTATATTACCACCTAGACTCTGCTGAGGCCTCCATGACTTACCTACAGTGATCATGGACTGAGATCAGATGAAGCAGAATGACTGTGTTCATTGTTCCTGCCATCCATTGGAGAGAATTTTTACTGAAAACAGGATGAAACCCAATATTCCCATAAAGAGCGATGGAAGAGGCCAAATGATTTGTCTCAAGATCAACTGCCACAGCAATCACATTTGTGTGTTCTCGTTAAATATTGCTTGACTAATAAAGATCTTATTTGTTCTCTGGAACAAGACTGTATGATCGGAGACGTGTTTCAGAAAGTATAACACAAAAGGGATGAAACTTTATCACAACGATGCCATAGAAGAATAATGTTGGGTTCCCCAAAAAACCTTTCGGTGAAAGGTTTTGAAAATATTTTTTTTTTCTTAGTGTGAAAAACATTTTAATAATCTAAAGAATTTTTTCCACTATAAAGAACATTTTGGTTCCATGGATGTTGAAGGTTCTTCATGGAACCACAGATGCCAATAAAGAACCTTTATTTTTTTAAAGTGTAGCTTACACTGCAAGTGCACACTAGTTTTGCCACATTGAGTCCCTCGTTTTTTAATACAGATACATACAAAACCATTCTTAAAGCACTGCAAGAAACCTCAGAAAAAAGAAACAATACATTTAGACCAGTAAGAGAGGGTTGTTAACCCCCTTGTTGTGTTAAATTGGAAACAGGAGCTTTTACAGAGTGAGTTCCCATGAATAGATTCTCTGTGTATTGTTATATAACTCAACCCCCTACAGATGAAATGGTTATAATTGAATAATACACAACACATGAGCAGATCTGTGCTGGAAGTGTCAGCTGGGCCTCTGGGGCCGTGTTCACCCTCTCCATGAGAAGCCGCGCTGGGCACACATCATCATCAGTACAGTGCCCCACAGTGCCCGCGGGCACACCTTTGGTGTGCGGTGCGTTTGGCCCATCAGTGTGCTAACAGATTGAAGACTGTGGGGTGCATGTTAAGTGATCCTGGAAAACAATTTCAAGCTGCTGTACGTGACCCTTGGCCCCCCACTTACAGAGAACCAAATCAACCCTCACTCTCTTCGCTTAATATGGACTTATAGTACAAAACATTTCTGGGTATTTATGTCAATTACTAAGAAAAGAGAACAAGATGCTCTTATTTTGTACAGTACACTGCATAAAGCATATGCAAACATTAAACCACTGTGAACCCAGAGTAAATACCATGTGGTGCCAATAAAGACTATAAAGATATGATTGTTTGGAGATTAATTAAGTGTTTGATGTGACATTATAGGTTCTTTGGTGCAGTGTATGTGTTCAAAATATCCTCCTGGGTTTACAGATGGCTTTTCGTAGAACTATGAAACTTCAAAAGATCGAAATCAGGCTGTAAAACCCATTAATTTTTTAAGATTGGCAGGAAATTGATAAATAATCATGTAGATATAAGAGACAGATGGAGTGTCACTTTAGGGCGTCCCCTTAGAAACGCCCTGGCAATCACCAAAAATACTCTAGCATCTGCACAGCAACACAATTAAAAAAAAAACATTTAGAACATTTTAGAAATATCTTTGAATATTTCTATTCATTAGAACACATTAGAAACAGCAACGTCCTGGAAGCCACCAAAAACCCATGCAACCACATATGTAGAAGTGTGATTACAACAAATAAGAACACCTTAGCAACTCCCTGACAATCACATACAGTAGCAACACACTAAAAACTTTAACAACCTGGCAACATGTTAAAAACACTCAGACAATCACTCAAAATACCATAACAACTGCACAACAACATGTTGAAAAACACTCAGAACACTTTAAAAATAGCAACAGCCTGGTAACTACCTAAAACGCCCAAGCAACTGCATAGAAACATGGTAAAAAAAACACTCAGAACACCTTAGAAACAGCAACGTTCTGGAAACCACCTACAAAAAACCCATGCAACCACATATGTAGCAGTGTGATTACAACAAATAAGAACACCTTAGCAACAGTAACTCCCTGGCAATCAAATATGGTAACACAATAAAAACCTTAACAACACCCTGAAAACATGCTAAAAACAATCAGAATACCTTAGAAATGAATGAATGAATGAATGATCAAATACCTTAGTGTATTGCATACACCAAAGCGCTTTACAATCATGGGTCTCTCCTCAACACACCAGTGTGCAGCATCCACTTGGATGATGCGACGGCAGCCACAGGACAACGGCGCCATGCGCTCACCACACACCAGCTACAGGTGGAAAGAGTCATAGAGCCAGTCAAGTTGATGAATTAGGAGCCATGATTGACAACCAGTGGAAAATTGCCAGGACATCGGTTACACCCCTACTTTACGAGAAGTGCCATGGATTTTTAATGACCACAGAGAGTCAGACCTCGGTTTAACGTCTCATCCGAAAGACGGTGCTTTTACAGTATAGTACCCTGTCGCTATACTGGCTAGGACCCACACATACCACAGTGAGCACTGGCCTCACTAACACCTCTTCCAACAGCAACCTAGTTTTCCCAGACTCCCATCCAGGTACTGACCAGCTCAACCCTGCTTAGCTTCAGTGCAACAGTCTTGGCTGCAGAATGGCTGTGGCTGTGGAAATGCCCTGACAATCACTCAAAATACCCTAGAAACTGCAGAACATGTTGAAAAACACTTGGAACACTTTAGAAATAGCAACGCCCTGGCAACTACCTAAAACGCCCTAGCAACCGCATAGCAACATGGTAAAAAAACATTCAGAACACCTTAGAAACAGCAACATCCTGGAAGCCACCAAAAACCCTAGCAACCACATACTTAAAATAATGATTACAATCAAAAAGAACACCTTAGCAACACCTGGCAATCACATAGAGTAGCAAACCATGAAAAACCACCCTAGAAACACTCTGGCAACATGCTAAAAACACTCAGTACACCTCAGAAACACCCTGGCAACCACCCAGAACACTCTTGCACCAAGTTTTGTCATTTAAATCTTCCTCAGAGAATGTCTAGTTTATCAGCAAGTGGTGTTGTGCCACAGATTTGAGCCACTAGAAGAGAGTATTGCACCAACATTCTTTACAAGAACTGCCAGCGATGTCACACAATCACACAGTTGTTTCTGTGTTGCCTAATACTTGAATGGAGCTCTAAAAGAAATAATGAGCAGCCAGTATATCTTTATTAACTTTTAAACAGGGCATTACTTAACGCAACACAGCCATGTTAGCATTGGTCTTCAGTTAAATCTCCCATGACAGTGGATGTGCCCAAAGCATAAAACTACTTTTCCAGCATGTTATCATTGGATGTGTTTCAATTGTTGTATATCCTCTTGCACAATGAGTGTTTTAAAAGGCAGCAGCTGTGGCAGAGCGTCAGAGGGGACATTTTCTTTCTCCCTGTGGTGTAACTGTAACAAGAGGAAAAAACATTAATTTCAGTAGGGTCTCTGCAGTCAAATCCTAGTAAAATTTCATTTACTTCGCATTTCGGTAATATTTTGATGAGGAAATGTCAAGTTAAGTACATGTTTGGTAGTGTTTGCTTGTGTAAACTCACTGCTAGGACTTTGTAGGTGGTTGCCAACATGTTGCGGGAATTCTGGGTGGTCACTATTGCTTACTGGCTCACCACCATTTTGTTGTGACCAACATGTGGTTAAAACATATAATAAATGTGCCACAGACAATATTCTACAAGTTCATATGCATGTGAAAATATGAGCTTGTGGCAAATTTGCACAAATGATTTGCCCAAATACTTTATTTTTGTTAAAGTGGTCGAATTATATTTTTTCACATTTTTCAAGCTAGCAGTTCGCCAATCACAACACACTGGGCCAGCTAACCAATCAGAGCACATTTCATATTTTGGAAGGAGGGGCTTTACTGGAACAGGAACTAAACAGCATTTAAAAGAGACTGCGAAGAGAGGTGCTGCAATAATGTAAAATATGTGAAAAAATAATGTGTTTTTGGAACAATCAAGCATGAAAATCTATTCTAGTACACCCCAAAAACCAAATCAAGACTTCGTAAAAAAGCATAATACGACCCCTTTAAGGCTGCCAACTACTCAAGTATGCATTGGTATAGGTGATGTTTTAAAGAGAGCAACAGTTAGAGAAATATATACGGGAAAGTCGTAACAAAGCTTGCTAAGTTACATGCTAAGCGTAGCGAGACGCACACATCCACACATGCTTGTTTTTAACTGACTCATCTCTTGAGCATCAGGGGTTTTTGTGAGCAGGGGCTCTTTGAAACTGCCTGTAAACTTTAACTACTGGCATCTTACGTTTCAAGGAAACAAGCTCAATATCCAGCCTCCCAATGGGAAGTAGCTGACCGCGAGAGTCATTACAGAGACTTCACACAAATGAAAACCAAACTACTGAGCCACACAGGCTTAATCCTGCCAATGTGAGGATATTTCAATGCATGCGATGAATTAAATGTGTCATTTTTAGCAGATCAACTATAAGTAGTAGATACAATATAATACAATTTAATCAGAATAAACAATTTCTCCACTCACTTTCGCGTCAGTGAGAAAACATGGTAAATTTATAGTAAAATTGTTGAAATATTTTTTTTATTTTTGTTTTTTTATTTACAAGTAAATTTGCATGTACACAATATACAATACAAGTAGTAGTATACAATACAATATATAAAGATTCCCTTTAGTACTGAGTAAAAAAAAACATTGAATAAAAACATAATCAGCATAAACAGCCAGTGCTAGTTAGTAACTGAATTCAAGTATTCTGGATTGGATTCCAAAAATGTTGTACTTGTATGATTATATTACATTTTAAAATACTAGTAATCAGTAATCAGACTACAGTTTTTTATTGATTACATGATTACATATTCACAAAATAGCAATATATATATATATAATATATATATATATATATATATATATATATTTGTTGTTATTTTAAAATGATTTATTGAAATTTTATTAAAATATTTTTTTATGATTCAATTAATTATTAGCTTTTCATTAAACTCACAAATGCCTTGCAGCAGGGCCGTCCTTTGGGCGGTGCAACTGGTGCGGTCGCACCGGGCCCCGCGACGAACGGAATTCAAACCCCCCCCCCCCCCCCCGTAACGCGATCGCAAATGGACCGAGGGGGGCCCCACTCCATACCTCGCACCGGGCCCCGCGTCAGCCAGGGACGGCCCTGCCTTGCAGTTCCTTCATGAACCCCAATTTGGGAAACCGTGATGTAATGTAATATTTAATGCACTTCATGTTGTTAATAACAACTAATGGAATCTTTCTCTTTGTAGTTTCAAATGGTTCAAGATTTTTTTTTTTACAGTAATCTAACAAATTTATCACATTGATTTAAATAAAAAATAATCTTCTAACATTTGAAACTACAAAGAGAAAGATAATATATACGTTTTAAAAAATCTAAAAAAAAGTTTTTTTTGTAGAAAAGGTACATTGTCATCTTGGTCCAAACAAAGTGATTGGAACGCACCAAATTTCATAATTACTACTTCCAAACTCAAACTCGAAATCTTCAGGAGGACTTGAACGCACCAATAGAAAGTGCCGTTACAAAGGCTTCATCCAATCAGAATTTAGAATCAGAACTTTCAGTTTGATTTAATCAGAATAAACAATCCACAACATAAAATGGTTCATTAGCATACTGTGGGTTGTTTACGGGTGCCAGACAACATGACAACAATTAATTTAGAATGTGCAATCAAGGGTTTGTGTTTAACAGTATTTACTATGACACTAAACGTGGGTCATCTAATTAGAATTTAGAGTCTTTTATGATTTACTTTAAAGGGGTCATATGATGTTGCTAAAAAGAACATTATTTTGTGTATTTGGTGTAATGCAATGTGTTTATGTGGTTTAAGGTTCAAAAACACATTATTTTCCACATACTGTACATTATTGTTGCTCCTCTATGCTCCGCCTTTCTGAAATGCGTCGATTGTTACAAAGCTCATTGTTCTGAGAAGCGAGGCGTGCTCTGATTGGCCAGCTATCCAGTGCGTTGTGATTGGCCAAATACCTCAAGCGTGTGACGGAAATGTTATGCTCCTTACCGTATTGTGATGCCGTGTCCCGACGTGACGACACAAAAACAATAAAACCCATTATAAACGAGGCATTTGTAGCATCCAGTGAGGACATAATTACTGATTATAATTACTTATACTGTCTTTTTAAGCGTTGCATCGCGCCGCGTAAACATTACCATGCCTGAATTTGTGATCGGAGAAAAGACAAACAAGAAGCGTTACTCTACACTGCTCAAAACTCACGTTTGAATAGTCAGTGGCAAATTCTTTAAATATGAAAACATACTTACAGGCTGTGAGTCAGAAGCACCAGACTGTTCTTGCGACGTTGGAATTGCCTCACTTTATAGAAACAGTCTTTGTGCACAGCTGGTATTGTAGGCTACTCTCCCAGGTTCAGGAAACAGTCCTCCGTAAAATGCGCTGCGCACACACTAATATTTGGGTTGAACTGTTCTGGAACAGTGTTGTAAATACAACTTAACCACTGATTTCTAGTTGTGTCCTCTTTTGGATCCCAAACAAAGTAGTTTCGCTTTCACAACGAAACACAGCGTCTCCAGGACATGGCGCCAGCGGCAGCAACAATACTACAGCGAGAATAAAAATCACGCCCTCTTTCTTTGTGTATACATTTGGGTGGTGTTATGCAAATCTTCCTACACCGTGATGTAGACATGTGGGGGTGTGTTTGAATGAGCCGTTTTAGGAGGCCGTGGAGGAGTCTTAACTTTTATAAAGAATATCTCTTTGGTTTTGAGACTTTAGTCTTTGCAACTTTAGGGATCTTATCTATGCACTAACAGCTTGTAACACTCCAAAGAGAAAGGAAAACTTGAAATCGCATCATATGACCCCTTTAAATATTCCATTTAATAATCACCCATGAATCATCATAGTAAAAGTTATACCATAGTGGCACCATAAAACCCAGAGCGGCAGTCTCTGTTCTCTGCAGGTGTGTGTCATCCACCTGAGTTGTCCTTCCTGTGCACTTTTCCCAAGTTCTTCATGTTAATCCGGTTTTATGTCAGCTCCGCTAGTGTCTGATTCCCTCCATATGGGACTACTTCCCTGTACTGTGATCCAAACCTGAGGGGGGCATTTTAACAGAACCAGCATGCAACGCAGGACGCAGTGTTGAGGAAACTAGAACGAAGAAGGCAGACCCATTAGCGTAAACCTTCACTTTACATTTAAAACCATTCCATTCTTGTCAAATGTCAAAATAGTTCTGTGTTGTTAGCCTGAACTAGCTGATACACAACTATTTTGAGGGCTGAATAGACTTATAGTCTTGTATATTTGACATACTTTCGGGTACATGTGCTAGCTGAGGAATAGCAATGCTAACAGTTAGCTTTCTCCAGGTATTACAGACCTCTTACAACCTTATTTCTCTCTCAGGTTTCTCCTCTGGATGTAACATCTTTCAGCAGGTATATTAAAAACCCTAAGCTGCGCTCTGAGGGTTCGGACGCTAATGAGAAACACATGTATGTAACGAAAAGAGAGATTAGGACCAGAGGAGCCTGGGAAACACAAAGCAACACTGGCATAAAAAGGTGCACTCTCAGACTTGCATCATCTGTGACGTTAAACGCATTTCTAATCCTCCTGTGGGACCATCCCCCGTCAGAAAACTGCCGTTTCAGTGCAAATTATGATGATTTTGCACAGTTGTCAATGGGTTAGCATGTCTTAGTGAAGTACTAAACACAAACTTTGAAATGTGACGTCCCTTCTGAGGAAAGAGATAGAAGTGACAACTTTAGAACATAAATTCTGTTACATTTTCCATTAACAAAACGTTTTCATATTTAACATTTTAAAGGGGCCATGAACTGAGAAACCAAAATTCCCTTGATCTTTAGGGTCAAGAGGTCATTGTACTATAAAAACATCCTGTAAGTTTCAGAATTCAAAACTTTCTTGTTAGTCTAAAAACAGCTTATATTGAAGCCAATCTGCCAAAACGATAGTTTGTGTAATGTGCCAATCTATGATGTAATAGTGTGGATAAGCACCGCCTCCGCAGAAGAAGATCAACGCCTGCTTCTACATCGCTGCCTGTTTAGCCAGTTGTTTTTATGAGGTTTGTATTAAGTAGTAATACAGTAAGACACTGGTATTAAAAGGCAAATTCAATATACACCTCATTGATGATGCATATGTTGTACAGGCAGGCAGATGAACCCTGAATATAAACACAATACACAAAGTTTCATTTTTTTCCCCCCATAGAAATCCATTATAAAGAAAACACTTAACCATTTAGCGCATTGCATTCATATTCCGGGCTCATCTTCTTGCCTATATAAGGTATGTATCATCAATAAGGTGTATACTGAATTAGATTTTTTAATATCACTCTTTTAACATGTTGAGGCACTTTAAGTGTTTTTCACATTAACGTTTTATTGATGTTGTATAGTCACGCCCATTCAAACAGAGCGTTCCAATGAAGGGGGTTAAAAACAGGACAGAAAATAGCCTATTACTTCTAAATTATGTTTTTGATGTAAAAATCTTGATAACATTATAAGTGGACCTAAGAGAACAGTACAAAATAAAAAAAACAAAAGAAGTTCCATGACCCCTTTAAAAATGACATTTAAAAGTTTATTGACATGTGGTTGCTAGGGTGTTCTGGGTGTTTATAGCATGTTGCTATGTGGTTGCTAGGATGTTCTGAGTGGTTTTAACCTGTTGTCATGTGGTTGCTAGTAGTTTGAGCATGTTATGCAATAGCTGATGCTTTCTAAATGGGTTTAGCTAGTTGCTATGCAGTTGTTGTGGTGTTTTTATGGTAACCCCCCCCCCCCCCACTTTTTTATGGTAAAGTGGTTTTATGCGGTAGCTACAGTTTTCTAAATGGTTTTAGCTTGCTGCTATTAGAATGTTCTGATTAGTTTTAGCATGTTGTTAGGCAAAAACCACTTATTAACACCCTAGCAACTGCAACTGAGTGGTTCTGAATGGTTTTAACTTAAGCTATTGCTAGGATCTTCTGAGTGTTTAGCAAATGCGTACCAACTGGCCAATGTATTGCAATTAGTTTATCATGTCTGTATTCTGAGTGCTTTTAGTTGCTAATATGCACTGAATTGTTTTAGCGTGTTGTTTTGCAGATGCTAATGAGTTCTGAGTAGTTTTAGCAGGCTGTTTTGTGGTTGCTAGGTGGTTACTTTCAGGCCCAAGTTAAAAGAGCTCACCTCCAAGTCTGGATTATGATATTCTGGGCTCTAGTCATGGTTCGGGCCCCTACGTCAGTCTAAATCTCTGGGAGTTTTAGTCTGCCAGGTGAAAACCACAAGTCTGAAAATAACATGCATAAATAAAATAATAAGCAATAGCACAGCTTTCCTCAAAAGGCCACACAATCTGAGATATCATTGCACTGTTGCAGGATAAATTATACGCCAAAATTTAACACTTAGGGTTAAGATTTTGTTCAAATACAGCCTTAGCAAGCGCTGCTAAAGATATTATTTATAAGAATGGACCATAAGTGCTCAGAGAACCATAAGCAGAGTCAAATTTACCTTGACGTTTGCTTGTGCCATGGGATATGAGGCCATCTACTGGTCCTGGAGCTCACAGATCTTTGGTTCTTTCCCAGAAAACACTGTTTAACTTGGCAACAATGACACTGTCCAAAACTCTTCAGGCGGTATATGAGCCAGAGCCAGAATGTGATTAAAGCCTCGAATCGAAGGAAACAAACGGCCCTTTTCAACAAATCCAGCACAGTGACAAGACGATTCCAACGTGAGTCAGTGTTTGAGAAATACTGAGAATGACCAGCGAGAAACTGATTTATAATTGTTTTACTGACTTTACAAATCTATTAGAAATCACTACAATACAGCTGATCAAAATCACTGAGAAAAATTATCTAATGCAAATGACATTCAAACCGTTAAGTGTGCAAATCAGTGTTATATTAGTATAGTCGAAATACTATTATAGCTTGTATTAATATTTTTAATTTATTTTTTGTATTTTCTGTTTTGATTTAGATTTTTTTAACCTTTTTACCTTATTGTTCATATAAACAGTATAGTGTCCCCATATATACTGTATAAAACTAATATATAAAATAATAAATAATATACCTGTATATATAATCAATAACTACTACAAGTGACAAAAACACAACAAAATTACTTAGAAAAATAAAAACTGATCTGAAATAATAATAAAAACTATAATAGAATAGTATCTAAATAATATATTTTTTTTTTAAAATGAATTTTATTTCCTTTTTAGTTATGTTTCGTTTTATGTTGTGTTTGTTATGGTTTCAGTTTTAGTTTAATAACCCTGTTCCAAATGCTTTTTGGGAACACTAGATCTAATTCAAGCAACTTTTTAATCAAATGTTAATTTAAATCTATCTTTCCCATTTCAGACAAGGTCAAATCTGGCTTAGCATAATAATAGGTGCATTAAACAACCATATGTTTGTGTTTATTCATCGTTGGCATCAGTGAACCCTTGTAAACACTGATGTCTTTTAGAGGATGTAATCAAAAATGGTAGCTTTTTCCACAAAGATTATGTAGTAAGGTCTTGGAGGACATCTATTTGCATCTGTGAATATGTGTGTGTGTGTGTGTGTGTGTGTGTGTTTGTAAGAGAGAAAACAGACAGCGGTGATCACACCATCCCGTATCAGTCGTAGCAGATCGTTTAGAGAGTGTTCAGAGTTTAGGAAACTAATTTCCTATTAAATCACATTTACTTCAGTAATGCCTTTACTTTATATCAATAACTCATGCTGGCTGCATTATAGTTTACAATAGCATGATACAGTTGTAAATACGTCAGATACGTCATACATTTACAACTAGTCTAGATTCACACTTCAGGCATTGACTAAAGTGTACAGGTTTACAATTAAGGGTTTATTTCATTATAAATAAATGCTGCTGCTCTACAGAGGCTTGGAAAATGCAACCCAAAGAATATGGAAGGCAATAATTTTGAAGTTTGACTCTCACTGTAACAAACTTCAGACAAACTGACCCCGTTCTCCTACCTGAAAACATGAGGATGGAGAATGTAAGAGGAAACCGAATACAGACCGTTTGATCCTGCAAAGAAAATCTGACCCATTTGTCCTGTTGGAAAGTCTGGTGTAGACATGCAAAAGATGGGTTCTGTTTGGTTTTATCATTATCTGAATCATGCTGGAAGCCAAGATGATGTCTGGAACAGCACTGCCAGATAAAACATTCTCAGGGACAGAAATAAAACCGTGAACATGTCCAATAATACAGTAAAACCTTTTATTTTATTATTACTTTTTCCCCGTCATACTGAAAGTATGAGCACAGCTTGACAATCATATTCATATATCAGGGTACTGTAAAGACTACTCAACTATAAAACTAAAACTATTTAAAAATGATTTTAGTCACTGAATTAAAGCTAAAATATATATCTATTTTATATCACTGTTTATAATTAATAAGTAATTAAAATTAGTAATAAAATTATTAAACTAAAATAAATAAATTATACATATACATATACATATATAACTGAAGCAACATATTTAATAACTAATAAAACATATATAATGGACAAAATAAAACCTAACAATGTAATAAATACATAAATATATATATATATATATATATATATATATATATATACACCAAAAAATGTCATACTTAAAGTATTGACACAGCTATATATATCATAAATTTATATATCAGAGGATACTAGTAAAGATAATTCAACTATAAAATAAAATATTAAATAATGATTTTAGTAACTGAAATAAAGCATAAAAAATATATATATTTTATATCACTGTTTACATAATTATATATATACATTAAATTAGCAATATAAATTATTAAACTATAAATAACATAAATTATACACTTATATATATATATATATATATATATAATATATAAACATAACAACATTTTATAACTAAAATTAAAACTGAAAATGTAAAAATAAAAGCTAATACAAAATGGTAATAAATACTATAAGATAGTTATATATATATATAATAAAACTAACATAACAGTAGGGTACTCTAAAGACCTACCATGGTATTTCTATCATGCTATGTGTATTCCTCTTTTGCAAGTCCCTTTGGATAACAGCATCTGCTTATAAATAAATGTAAAACTTTTTTTACACATAACACTGACAAATACACAATTTAGCAGAAGTACATAAAGATTAATACAGCCAGGCAGCTCTAATACAACATCCTGAAAAATGATCAGTCAGACGTCAAAACAGCTGAAGATTTCATTGTGTTAGACAGTGTTGTTAACAATACTTAAGACTGCTTCAAGACTATTAAGATTGTTTCTGGTAATTGAAATAAAATATAAATATTAGATTAGAAAAACTACTTCTAATCAACTAATTGAAATAAGCTGTTATAAAAGTAGGAAATTACTAAAACTAAACAAAAATAAATAAAAAATAAAGCTATATAGAAATAAAAAACAATTAAAATGTCCAAATTGTACAAAATTATTCAACCTTAAATTAAGCTCAAAACTGAAATCATACAAATAAAGGTTAATTTAAAATGTAAAAAAAAAAATATTATAATAGTATATAAATAAATGTAAAGCAACACTGGTATAATATATCAAGATATCCAACTAGGCTAAGCATCTGCTTGTCTTACATTTTCAACAATATATTATTTAATCACTTAAAACCTGAAACGTGATGAAAGATGAGCTTGTGCCATATTCCTTTATAGTAAATGCTACTGTACTTTGTAATGTAATTCAATCAGGTGTGTTTAAGCGTGGCTTCAGTGGCCAGTGCTCTTGCGGCCTCTAGTGGACAGACGTGTAAACTACAACAACACACGCTCACGCTGACCAACAGAGGTCAGCAGCGTCTCGTGCACGCTCACGGTGGCATTTCACTCTAATTTAATTCCCCAACTCCATTAGGAGCGATCAAACTCCATTAAGCAAAACCTCCAGTGAAGCATGTAAAATAAATGGGTATTTGTTTCTATGGCAATTGTAATTTCCTTTCCTCTAATGTAACAACTCCAGATATAATAATAATATTGAGGTCTGTCTAAAACTTACTCAATACGTGCTACGTTCGTCAATTAGACGTTCTGCACACAGTCGATCTGGAAGAGTTCACCTAAAAATGAAAATGTCCTCATTTACTCACCGTCATGTCTGTTTTGGAGCATGCTAGCTGGATCAGTCATTAGCATTCTGTGGAGAATAAACAATGATGTCTTTTCCATTGAAACCGTTGAGCTGCAAAATGACTGGAATTGAAGGCAAACATGACTGACATCTGAAAAATAAGCGAATAATGACATACATTTTGCCTCTGTTCCTCGCGCCAAGCTATTGTATGACTTTAAGGGAGTTGAAATACACCTCATATTTCATACAGATGATTTTTTTTTTGGCCATATTTGGAGCTTGACAGTCGCTATTCATTTTAATTGTGTGGCAAGGAGTTTAGACATTCTGGAAAAACATCTCTGTAGAAGAAAGGAAATGATATGGTTTGAAACAAGGAGGATATGAAAATGACTTTTTTTTTTTTTGGTGTGTGTGTGTGTGAACTATTCCATTAAATTAATTAGATGTTATCATTTACACACTCTCATGCCATTTCATCCTTTCTCGCTTCCAAGAAATGCTAAAGAAGCTAGTTTAAAGACGGTTCACACTGTGTTCATCTATACAATTGAAACAGTGACCAGGGCCGGTCAAGTTACAGAAAGGGACAAAATGCACCATCAACGCTAACAAGGAACAGTAGGACTTTGACTAACATTGTGGTAATGTTCTCTTAACGCTGTGAACAAACATTTTTAGTTGGATATTTGTCTTTTATTAAAGATTACTACCTAATACGTGTTTCAGAAAGTTCAGAGAACATTCAAAAGTAACATTTCTTTTATTATAAAATGTAACGTTACTTTAACGTTCCTCTAACATTCTTCCGATGCTACATAACGTTAATAGAATGTTCATTCAAAGCTGTCTGGTCTTTAATAACATTCTCAAAATGTCAGCACAAAACATTATTTATACATCGTTCGTGGAACATGAAACATTATAGTTTGATGTTCGTCAAACTTTTTTTGAACGGTATTACTTATTTCAGAACGTTCAGAGAACATTCAAAAGTAACATTTCCTTAATGTTTCCTCTAACATTTCTCAACGTTACAGAACGGTAACGGTACATTTGTTCAAAGTTGTGTGGACTTTAATAACATTCTCAAAATTCCAGCACAAAAATTTTATTTATATGAACGTTAAACATTTTAAACGTTACACTTACTTAAAAAATGGTGTTCTCATCTGTAACATTCACATAACCAAAAAAAATTTTTTTTAAAATTAATTAAAAAAAATTACAGCATGTAGAGAATGTTTTTTTTTCTTGTTTTTTTTGTAACTTAATAGTAACATTACCAAAATGTTCGTAGAACATATTTTTGTTAGATGGGATAAGAGCAGTCCATATGACTTGTAGCTTTGTGTGAGAAACATCAAAATAAATTCAAGACACAAATGAAACCAAAAACCATTGAACGTATTTCAAGTACACAGATTTGAAAAGATTTACACACTGTAATTGAGTTTGACAGTCCTTAATTAATTGATCTAAACCTTTAAGAATGGCCCTGTTTATGAAGCAGGTAACATTTCCTACTGTGCTCCATCTATGTGCTTCTCTCTCTCCTCTCCATCATTCCTGTCTGTCCATTAGAGCGAGATGCTTCGGGTAGGAGGCTGACCTCCTTACCAACACTGATACGGTCCCCTGAGAGACGCGCGCCCCATTTAGACATGCTGACTGAGGACTTTCACCGTCTTCTCTCAAACTCTGGACTCTAAACTCAGCTCCTCCGTTTCAGACTTCACATCAGACGGTCAGGATTTCATTCCATTCAACTCTTAAACCGTGTCCTGGCACGGCACGCTACTTGGATGAGTAATGAAGAGAAATGTCAGACTGCAGGCAGACACAACAAAAAATATATTAGACTATTTACTTTGCTTATTAGATGCAAGGTTCTACAAATCATGTTGGACTTCGATTTCAGGCCTCTGAAATGTCAAAAATAGGCCAAACGCAGCCGCATGCTTCACAATACCCGACCAGTGAGGGAAAACATACTGAGTCACACACACACACACACACACACACACACACACACACACCTACGCAGCAGAAGACAAAGACTACCAGACTAATGTTTGAATAGCAGTCCTCTGTATGCCTGCACACACAGCTGCTCTGATGATTTTTACAATCCCTTTGAAAATGCAAAAAAGAAATAGCAGCAGAGAAAACTATTGTTTGTCTTTTTAATTTGATGATAATATCACATACTGTACACTTTCTGAACAAATCCCTGTATATAAACAAATTTCCCATGAACAACGATGGCAGAAATGCAGGTTGCGTACATGCATCCTCTGAAAAAATGCAACTGGGTTCTCAGGTGCATTTCAGTGACATCTGTCAGATAATATGGACGTTTTATGGTTGGTAATACAAAAATTTAATTACAGTATACACTATTTTGTATACATTACTAGTAAGATTTTTTTTATGTTTTTGAAATAAGTCTCTTCTGCTCACCAAGGCTGCATTTATTTGATCAAAAAACAGTAATATTGTGTAATATTATTATAATTTAAAATATCTGATTTCTATTTGAATATATTTAAAACAAATAATTTATTCCTGTGATGCAAAGCAGAATTTTCAGAATCGTTACTTCAGTCTTCAGTGTCACATGATCCTTCAGAAATCATTCTAATATGCTGATTTGCTGCTCAAGAAACATTACTTTAAATTCATTTATTTAAAATAGAAAACTTTTGTAACATTATAAATGTCTTTACTGTTAATTTTAATCGCTTTGATGCATCCTTGATGAATAAAAAAAAATCTTACTGACCCCAAACATTTGAATGGCAGTGTATGAATTATTTTAGTGCAATTTATTTAAACATTAAGAGCATTCTTGAGCTTACTTGTGAACCTAAAAACTTGGTGTCTTGAATGCTCAAGCATTGCTAACAAGACTTCTGAAGCGTCTTTGGCCCCTCGGAGACCCTCAGCATGTCCTCTGGGTCTGTGGAGTCTGAGACAGACAGGAAGATCACAGCAGGTCAAAGCAGAGGCTCTTCAGTCGGGAGCGGACACCTCGGTGCTGTAGCTCAAAGGGACGTCCAGTCCGACGACGGGTCCAACAACACTGAGCCAAGTCACGATATAGTTCACCCTCCTGAGAACAGATGAGAAAGAGCATCTACCCATACTGCAATGCTGCAAATTAAGAAATGATTATATCTATCTAGTCATATCTCACTAGCTAAATAGATGATAATTAACATTCAGAGCTAAATGAGACAGATATAACTCTATGAGATGATATAATACCATTTTAAAATGTTAAAAGGAATATTTCTAGATTAAATAAAGCTTGTATTAAATGTATGCTGTTGATTACCACAGAAAATAATGTTGATTCATTCCTCATTTTAAATGGAATCTATCAAGTATTGTGGTGGGATTATTTTAAAACAAAACACTTAAAATAAATTGTAGTTAAAATATTTAAATGAGCTGTAAAAATCATATTTTTGTGGATGTTTCTTGGTGAATAAAATCATTGGATATAAGCTTGGTTTCCTGAGGCTTATGGAAAAAAAGTACAATAAAAAAAAGTACAATTAAATCACAAAATCACATAAATTAAACAAAAAATAAATCTCAAAATCAGTGTATTTTTTTTTAACAGTGCAAACACCCCCTGTGTGCCTCCTATTATTAATTTATATTACATTTAATTGTAATACAATCCATAAAAATGAAACATATTTCATATATTCATATATAATTTATGTCAAGTTCTACCCACCGAAACCCACCATGTTTTTTGTTGGTCAAGATAGTAATGTTTAAATCATACGTTTAAATTTTCATAGCAGTTGCATATTGTTGGTACTTGCACAAGTTAAACATTTATTCACTGTGCTGTTTGATTGCCTACTAGGATTCCAATGGAAGTGCATTATTGAGGTATGAGTCGATATATACAGTATATATATATTTCATGGTAATCAACAACATGCGTTAGATGTGTTGACTGAGCTCAAACACAGAGCATAACACAAGCAACACCAAGGTTATGGGTTTGATTCCCAGGCATTGTGTGAGTTTATGTACCTTGAACGCAATGCACTGTAAGTGGTTTTTGGAAAATAGCGTGCGATAAATGTAAATGTAAACATGCACTGAGTCCAGAATATTCATTTCACATAATGCATGACAACTAGAGCTGCAGCAGGGAGAAACTCACGTGTTTTCAGCTTGTGCCAAATCCAGAGCAGGTTTCATAAACTCCTCCGTGCGACATGGATGAAGCATGAAAAACGGTTGGCCCAGTAAAGGATGTTCCTACACACACACACACAGATCGTTCAGCTCTTTGTTAATGTCTATTCTGACCTCATTTTTTATTAGGAACAGGTTCTCACTGTCACACACTGTAACACAGCCATTAAACCAATGCCACAACATGTGTTTTTCCATCTTAATTCAATGTTAAATAGTCACACGATACTTTTCACTACCCGAATTCAATTACGCTCAAAGCTTCAGATAAATTAAAAAGAAAATTACGAGGCAGACTTAAGCAAATCTGCCATGCGACACATGGGCTTCATTGGCACCCTGCTGCTCTCGAGTGAGTCTCGCACACTGGAGGGCACTCATGCACAGCAGAGATGGAGGAATGTCCTCCTATCCCATAATGCCACACCAGAGAGACCTGGACCACACCATCACAGCCAGATTATTGTGGAGCATTTGAAGAAGTCATACTTAGGAAGAGGTTTGTAGCAAAGGCAGAGAACAGTGGCTGAACATAATATAACAACTTCTAAGCTTTCCTCTCGAATCAACAAGAAAAAACACCTACGATCAATTTCACTTCCGTAACCTGATGTAATCTGAAATATACATCAAGAAAAAAAAAAGAACTACATGTAAATCCATTTTTCTTTGTTCATGAACAATGACATTCGTAAACAGTGACGTGCAAACAAAGAGCGTTCAGTGCGCTGGCGTCCTGGTGCATGTTAACAGGTTAAACACCACCTATGTGCTGTTCTATAATTAATATTACATTCATTCATTCATGTTTTTAATTAATGATTATAAATTATTATTTTATAATAAAGTTGGTTGAAATATAAAAATTGTATATAGTATTTCAATATAATTGTAATTATATAATATACATTTATTTAAATAATTTAACATCTTTTTGGAAACCGTGATACTTTTTTTCTAAATATGGATATTTTTCTTACACAAATGGCCTTTATTCATCTCCTGGAGCCATGTGGAGCACTTTTTATGATAGATGGATGCACTTTTTGGGCTTCAAAATCTCAATCCCCATTCACTGCCATTATAAAGCTTGGAAAAGCTAGGACATTTTTTAATAGGACTCCAATTGTATTCATCTGAAAGAAGAAAGTCATATACACCTAGGATGGCTTGAGGGTGAGTAAATCATGGGCTAATTTTCATTTTTGGGTGAAATATCCCTTTAAGCTCAAATTCAGTCAGCAGCATTTGTGAAAAAAAAAGGTTTGCCTTAATTTTGTCCCTTGTCTTCTTTTTTTTTAAAAAGAAAGTTACTGTGAAGCTAGTGCTGCCACAAAAAAGTACTACAATGAATCACTTTACATTACATACTGTGATGTACAAACCAAAAAAAAGACTTTACACATGAAGTCACTGAGTGTATCTGTGATAATAAATGCATTTGAATCTCATTTAAATGAACCCAATCCATAGAGACAGAGCGACACACTTCATAATCTGAAAACCACACCCACCGGGGGGAACAATCCAACCCTGACTTATTACAAAAAACAGAACAATGTCTAAAAGCCACTATGTGACAAGGTGTACAGCAAACAAGCTAAAAACCCAGAACTACATTTTTATAAGCTGTCAACCCCAAAAAAAACGAGCATTTAAGGAGACAGAAGTAGAGCGCAACATGTAATATTACTCTGAGAACTACACCTACTGGTGGGAAACGTAATCGGCGACAGGAAACATTCATTATTTTAACCATGTCTATTGATTATTTCACCACCCTATGTGAACCTGAGAGGAGGAGATATATTGAGAAACTAAATTGTATTGGTCTATGTCAGTGCCCCTTTTCCTTACCTTCCTTTTGTTTGAGAAATGATCCAAATGAATGGCCCAACATGAAATACCCCGACATCTACAACTATTTGTGTCCTTAAACGCTCATTTTTGGGGGGGTTGACAGCTTATAAAAATGTAATTCTGGGTTTTTTAGCTTGTTTACTGTTCACCTTGTCACACAGCCGCGTTTAGGCATTGTTCTGTTTTTTGTTACAAGTCAGAAATGACAAGGAGGCAGCTTCCCACAATACAAAGTCAATGGAGAGCGTTGGATTGGGGTGTGGGCGTGGCTTAAATGCGCTCTGTCTCTATTGCTGAAATAAATACTGTCAGTGGCTGTGTTCGAAATGGCATACTTGCTTACTGCCCAGTACACAGTGCATACTGCCTACTATTTTTTTAAAGAATAGTGTGTGAAACAGTATACAATAAGCAACAAATGTTTCAGAGTAGTATGCTTATTTGTCACATGACAAACACAAATATTAATTCAGCACAGCTGTGAAGGTTGTTACCTTACAAACAAATGTGCTAACTATTCTTTTACAAAGGCTTGTTATTAAGGCTTCATACTAGTAAACAATATTAGACAATTGAACTCATTTCATAATTGAAGAACTTTACATAGGCTATGGACTGAACTGAATGAGCTGTCTTTAACTGAACAATATTTTTGGCAGTTACACTAAGTGGAAAAAGTGATATATTCTAGTTACACTAAGTGCAAATAATGATACATTATGTTTACACTAAAATAGCAGCATTTTCTTTAGCAACAGGTGTGTAAATAGTGGTTAGGTGGTAATGTTTGTACTTCAGTACTGTAGTACATTATAAAACAGTATGCAATAACATATTGGGCCTCATTTACGAAACGAACGTACGACTGAAAATTGGGCGTACGGTCGTTTCTACGCAAAACTTGGAATTTATCAATATGGACGTGAGCAGTGATTATATAAAGGAGTAACTTTTGTGTTCTTGTTGTCCTTCCCTCTCTCCCTCCCTTTTGATTGGACCTTGAGATGTTGAGTATGTGTCTGTTGTTTTGTTTTGTTGTATTTTGGATATTATGTTGTGTTGTGTGTGAAAAAATAAAATAAAAAAATTGTTGATAACAAAAAAAATATGGATGTGAGCGGTGGCTACGATCAAATCTCACGTCAGGTCTGAGCTCGTGTACACAAGTTTTTGAGTTAGCCTGAACTTGCGTGCAGCATAGAGAATTTCGGACAATTGTATAGAATGACAGCATTTTGTTCATTTAGATTATTTTCCTAAACCGACAAACAAAGATTTTTTTTTTTAAGGACTTTAGCTTTATATGCGCAAATAGCAGCATAAACAACAGACCATGAGGAATCACACATCGTCGTATCACACACCTGCAGCGCTTCTGTGAATGGAGAAAAACAGAAATTATAAAAGGAATAAAATAAATAGGGCTACACGAAATATATTTATCTGAATTAACAGATTAACAAAAGAAAAAAAAAAAACACTTTAGTTTTTAATGCAAAAATTTTTTTTTCTTTATATCTTTATTTTTACAAATTGAACTGCTCGGTGATCGCGCAGGTGCCTCACACGCACACACAACATTTCAGCGTTACTGACATTTCAGCCATTAATCAAACTAAAATGCAGTCAACCAAACATAAATGTTACATTGCACAGTTTACAAGGTCCACTGTAAAATCAGCGTGCAGCGCCGAAACAAACATTTATTGCGCATGTGAAGGGTGATATTTTACATGGATATTGGAACTCAAGTGAAGTACAAAGCCTTGTTTACATCATAGATAATAGTTTAGCAACCAAATGTTACATGGCAAACATGGAAACATTTGGATGTCGAATGAGAGAGGCTTGTGAGCCCAGTGCCGTTTATTTTCGCATTTAATAAATTAATTTTAGCTTGACGTTGTATTCTGTTTATAATGAATGCCACTATAGCCTAATTTGTGTTTTACATTGTTTAATATAAAATTGTATAGCTACTAATTTTTCATTCTTGATTTGTAATACCGTTAAATTTAAAGGGTTTGTTGTGGATTAAGGAGAACTAAATAATCTATATAGTGTTTATAATGTTTATAAATGTTTCGTTATATTTACTGGTATTTAATATACATATAATTTAATACCATTGTTTGCAATTATAAGGTTAAAGGGTGTTTTTGGAGTAAGATCAGTTTCTCTTTCATGAGATTACTTCCTCTTTTTGGCCGGGTTATGTTTCTCCGTGTCGTAAACTCTAGGGGCGAGGCTTCTAAACCGGGGTGTTTTTAGGGGCGTAATATTCAAATTATGATTGTTTTCAGCTGCCACATTTATCAACGTACGATCTTTCGTACGATGGGATTGGCGGCATACGAATGTTTCATAAATCATACGTGAGCTCTGTCGTAAATTGATACATACTGCATGCTGCAGAAATAGTAAGAGTAGTATGATAGTATGGCATTTCGAACACAGCCAGTGTCTTTAATTATAATTTGTTATTATTATTTTAAATCGGAGGGTTTTAAAAACGTTTAACCAATGATAAGCATTAAAAAGTGCTTGTCAGTCAAACTTCATAATGCTATTGGATCGCATGCTCTCATCGAAACCTCGTAACTTCACCCCACCTCCATTCAGACTGACGCGCCGCGCACAGTCTGGAGGAGACAGATCTCCGCTTTTTCGCAATGAAAGGGTAAATAAATAATTGATGTTTGAATAGTACAGCGTTTTCTTTACTCAAACACTATGTCTGCAAAGGCTAATGTTTTTGTGTACTTGAAGAGCGGAGAAGAAGGTTATTTGCCGTCTAGCCAATATAGGCTACTTTTGTATGTTTTAAATATCCTGTTCATAAGCGCTTAATTTGAGATTTTGACCAAGTGTATTAAACAACAAGAAAAACTAAGCGCCCATATAGCTACAATAAACGTTATATAACCTGTAAAAGTTGATGAAAGCATATAATGCGATGCACTTGCTGCCTCAGATACAGTTACAGCCGTTCTAATGACAGACAAAACACTCCATCTCCGTCATTCGCTGGTAAAAAACCTTGTTAACTCCATTTGAACTTGAATTTCTTATAATGTTAAGTGCATTAAGTGCACACTGATCAGTAAAGTCTGATACAATACCAACGCTGACGACGCAGTGTTGTTTAATTATTGATTTTTTTCCCCTTCTATTTTTTATATATCAACCTTCTATCCGAAGCTAGAATATTGAAGACAGTTGATATCTACATCAGTGCTGAGGCTGTAAGAGATACAAAACATAAGAAAGACATGGAGGACCTCAACACACCGAAAACACAAACACCTCAACACACAGCTAACTGAGATGAACTGAGTTTACTCCTAAAACACAATGACAAAAACTAGACTAATAAACATCTGAAGACGGTCTACAGTTGGCATGTTTTTGATGTGAGCTGTGTTTTATAAGGTGAATTAATTCAAATCATATCTGTCATCTACAGGAAGTGATTGTGTGATGATCAGAAACTACAGAGCAACTCCAGTGTGTTTGGTGCTGCTGCTGCTGTGTGTGTGTGTGTGTGTGTGTGTGTGTGTGTGTGTGTGAGAAGAGAAAGTGCTGTGTGTCCACATCCATACAGAGAGCACAAACTACACAAAAGTCACCAAAATACCAAAATTCGGTTACACAAAACAAGCCAAGAGTTTATCCCTCCGCCGTCACTGATGTTGCAGCCTGAAGCTCATCAAACATTGAAAGTTTTCAACACCACCTGCTTTCAAAATGAACAAGCCCCTGATGGCTTTACACATAAACATGCAAACTGTGGCAATGATTGTGTTTTTTTCACATGCTTATTAATGGTCATTATGTTTTTTGAGGAAATGTATTAGCAGTTTATACCTGAGGGAAGTGATTGTGAGATAATATATGCAATTAAACGTCATTTAACAAACCAAGCACTGTTGAAGATGAAGCTCCTTTCTGCATAAATACTGGCCACACAAACGTAGATGAGGAACACAACACAGTCCACAGAAGGAGAGAAACTATTGTTCTTGAAGACACCGAAACTATAGAACATTACTAAAAAGGGTACAAAATGCATCAAGACGATGGACGAAGGGCTGATGATGTGTACACAAATATTGATGCTGTAAATGTTCAATCTGGAAAAGAGATCGCGGACTGTAACGCAACAAGAATCCAGTCATATGAACTCCCAGGTACTGAGATTAATCATGAATCATCACACAAACATAATAGTACAGATTTGATCACTTATCGCTCAGTTTGCATGTTGTCAGTCGCTGTGAGCGGTGTTGAACGAATAAATAAAGTGAATAAAGTTACATTTGTCTATTGTCAGGAAGTGACTGTGTGAAGATGAGAAGCTCCAGAGCAGCAGAAGTGTGTTTGCTGCTTCTGTGTGTTCTTCTGCTGACCGTAATCCTAGTGCTGTGTGTCCTCTTCACTCGAGAGAGACAACTACCCAACAATACCAACTTCACAGAAGAGAGAGATCAGCTACTAACCAAGATGATCCACCTAATTCAACTAAACGAACAATTAGTTCAAGAGAACCATGAACTGACAAAGTATTTTCAAGGTATTCTTCAACTACACTGAAACCACACAAATATTCAATGATAGAAATATATTTAGGTGTTGGCAACATGTAATAGGTTGTGCATGACAATAATGAGCTGATAGTTAAGCTGGATGTTCACAGATGGATGGATTTACTATCAATTCAGTCTTTACTACGTTTCCACTGAGGTGAAGAACTGGACTGAGAGCAGAAGATACTGCACAGAGAGAGGAGCAGATCTAGTGATCATTAATAACAGCGAAAAACAAGTGAGAGAAACTTAACCATATTTTGAGGAGGACACAATTATAACTAGAAGTGAGCTAAATCTGACAAAACAACCCTACAGGGATGTCCTCTTATTTAAAAACGAAAGTATAAAAAGTATAATCAAACGATTAATCGCATCCAAAATAAAAGTTTTTGTTTACATAATATATATGTGTGTGTATTGTGTATATTTATTATGTATATATAAATACACACACATGCATGAATATATTTAAGAAAAATATGTTATGTTTATATATTAAATATATTTATATATTATATAAATTATATGAATATAAATATATACATGTAAATATATTCAAAATATATGCTGTATGTGTGTGTATTTATATATACAAAATAAATATACACAATACACACACATATATATTATGTAAACGAAAACTTTTATTTTGAATGCGATTAATCGTGATTAATCATTTGACAGCTCTAACAAAAAGATAAAAATGCAGAATGTTTTCTGTGATGATTATAGGCATTTCTAATTAATTGAATATAAAAACAGTCATTGGAATGTCCCCATTTTTAGTAACATTGTGTGTGTGTGGGCAGTATTTCAAATACATGTATTTAAAATACGTATTTGAAATGCAAAATACTACTTTGTATTTAAATACCTTTGAAAAAATACATAAAATACTTTTTGCCAATCAACCTCTTTATTAGACTGCTGATTTCATTACTAGTTCAAACATGCCACTTTCATGCATGTGAGCTGCAGCTGTATGACTCCATCTAGAATTGGATAATCCTGTAAGGAAATAAGGAATAATACTGCCTTCGTGTGCTATCAAAATTTCCTATTTCCAATTTCAGAAGTCCTGATTACAAGCATGTCGCATTCAAGTGCTTTGCTGTTGGAAAGAATAGGAATCGTGGAGGATGCCAGATTTCCTGGGAAAATCTTATTAAAGCCAAAATCGTAGATATTTAAGATATTTAATTTCGAATAAAATGTAGCATCCCATTTGTTGACAACTATCTCATCATTCACAGAGCTATCTTTATAGTTAGCTTGTTGATCGATTTTCAGTCAAATACATGCTGTTTTGCTGTGTATGAACCATACAAAATGCTTGAAATGGTTATTGCACTACTATGTGCATGGCTTTAACATTAAAGCAAGGTGATCTTGCTTTTGTGAGAAAAAAACATACCTGTCTCAGTAGGTAAAAAAGAGCACATCCCACATACACATCAAATTAATTTAAGTCTAATATAATATTCTAATTGTGTTTATTAATGGATAGGAAATGAACATAATATTTAAGAATTAGCTCGGTCTGTGGAGAGTAGGTGGACTTTAGTGTTGAATCTGAACACATTCGACCACACTATAAGTGCAATCTGGAAAAAAATGTGTTTTTGACTACCTCTGTAAGTGATCAAAAGTGGACCAGCTCAAAACATTTTGGACCCTGTTCACACTGTATTTAGCACTGTCCACTTGTCATCTTTTTTTAGGATTTTGTAAAGAAAATATCCTGTGGAGCTCAAATCTGGATTGGTCTGACTGACAATGATGTGGAGGTCACATGGAAATGGGTTGATGGCAGCACACTGACCTCTGGGTGAGAAATCACTGAATTTAACTGATTATTATATAAGAAATGATAAATACAGTATCATATCAGACAGAAAGCAGCATCTAATGATGATCTGTTGATGCAGGTTCTGGAGGCCCGATGAGCCCAATGGACATATAAGAGAGAACTGTACAGTCACTCATTCATCAGGATGGGCTGATTATTCATGTACTATCTCGTTTAAATGGATCTGTGAGAAGACAATTTTTAAATGACTTTATTATATGCATTACATGTTTATTTTAAGTTAAACATGCATGCAGGATACCATTTACCAATTATCTCTTACTACCATTATAATGTTAAGTCATTTTTAATTACTAAAGTCTTGGAATTATTAACTTGCACGTTTATCATGTTTGTCATCTTGCTCTCAGCTCTGTAACTCACAGCAACAATTATATTGGAATAAATACAAATAACAGGAGCAGCGAGTTTAGATCTGCTGCGGATCTGCTACAGCAGCAGACTACAGTTGTCAGTCCTGTTTTTTGAGAGCTAAATATTGTTTGTTTGCACACTGTTTAGATATGAAAACAAAACTCCCTTTCAATATTACAACAGAACAGAGTTGTGAGCAGCAGTGTAAACAGATGCATTCGACATACCTCAGAAACAAGCAACGTGACACAAATCCCTGTCAACACCTAGTAACCAGTCAAAATACACTAGCAACCAATCAAATAGCCTTAGCAATGTCAAGTAACCAGCTTGAACACACTTCTCTTCTTTATTATTTACTTCTGGTAATGCCAGTATAAGCTATTCATGGTTCTCTTGCAATTAATGGAATATTCGGGGTTCAGTAGGAGTTAAGCTTAAATTCAATCAACAGCATAATGTTGATTTACCAAAAAAAAAAAAACCACTGTAAATAGTGAAGACTGTACTGCCACAAAAAAATACTATTTTTGAAAAACTCTCTATTCTATTATATATATATATATATATATATATACACACACAGTGGAGGCCAAAATTATTAGAACACTAGTATTTTCACCAGTAAAAAAATGGTGTTAAGTCAGTTATTGCTATCTTTTGCTGTAGTGTGTCAGTAGGAAATATCAGTTTACATTTCCAAACATTCATTTGGCCATTAATTGTAATAATCCAGTGAGATTTTTGTGCTCCACACAGAGATCTGATCTGATCATCATCAGTCTGTCTGGAGTGACATGAAGAAACAGAACAAACTGAGACAGACTCAATCCAGAAGAACTGTGTCTCCAAGACGCTTCAAGAAACCTCCTGCAAAGCTACAGTACTGTTACAAGTTTTAGGCACTTGTGTAAAAATGCAGTAAAATGAGGATGCTGTCAAAAATAATGTCATAAATAGATTTTCTTTATCAATTTACTTCTATTAACTAAATTAAATCAACATTTGTTGTGATCATCCTTTGTGTTTAAAGCAGCTTTTGCCCTCGGTGCACTTGAGCAGTTTCTCAGGAGCTTTGCAGGAGGTTTCTTGAAGCGTCTTGGAGACGTTGCCACAGTTCTTCTGGATTAGTCGGTCTCAGTTTGTTCTTTAAGTTTGTTATTTATTATTAAAAATAACTTGAACCTCTAACACTAGCTCTCTCTATTCCATATCGCTTCTACTATTCATTCTTTGTATTTATTATAAAAAACTTTGATATATTGTTTCTCTTTTGTTGGTTTGATTGCTTCTGTTTTCCTCTTTTGTAAGTAGCTTTGGATAAAAGCATCTGCTAAATGAATAAATGTAATGTAAATGATCACTTTAAACATAATTACATTACATACTGTATCACAAGTATATTTTGTTTATAAAGTCTTAAAAATATATAGTTGATGGGTAGCTAACTGAGCAATAAATGCCAAAAGACTTGGTTTAACTAACTTTAATAGATCTGGCATGAAAATTACATACATAAATTGCTTTACAAAAAATACTGATGAAAGAGCATGTAAATGCAGCCACTGCAAAAACCATCAACCATAAACTGTCTGGAATGCTGATGTGCCAGTAAGTGTCTAAATCCACACAAGCTCCTAAAAACTTTACACATAAAAACACTGAGTGTATCTGTGATAATATGTCATTTAAATAAACACAGTCCATATTGCTGAAACAAATATTTCCAGTTTCCTACTGCGGTAAGTTAAAGTTCACCTTATGCAAAATACTTAAATTTCCACAAAAACAGTTCCTTTCTGCATGAATACTGGCTACACAAACACAGAAGAGGAACGCTACACTCCAGGTTCACTCCAGGAGAGAAACTAGTGTTAGTTTGTGAGAGTCTTCATGACACCAAAACTGTCTGACAGTCTAAATGAAAACACAGAAAACGGTATTACTCAGGAAATGCACAGAAATGGATAATATCCACAATAATTTGATGTTACAATAGGTAAATTTGGAAAAGAGATCACAGACCATAAAGCAACAAGAATCCAGTTATCTGAAATCACAGGTACTGAGAATAATTAAAAATATATTGAGCACACAGTATGAACCAAAGGAAAATTGTCTAAAATAAACCTGAGAAAATTGTTTCAAATGTAAATAATGCACGAATGTTTCTTCTTTTTGGGTTCATAAGTGATAAATGTATTTAATTCAAAGATGTATTGAGTGTACTGAGTATTGTACTCATAGCTGAGTGTTTGAATTGGTTGGAGGACGACTGTAAGGTCCGATGGCACCACTTTCAACAAAAACTTTCCTGTCAGTAAGCACCGTTTTAATCCAGTTATCCAAAACCTCAATACAAATCTCCTCTACTCTGCAAATAAAAACAACCTCAATGCACTGTCACCATCTGCATTAAAATTCACAACATCGACTGTCTGGATGCATTGCTCTGTTACCGTTCAAGCACCGAAGACGTGCTGACTCTTCAAATTCCCTCGACGACACCTCACTGTTAGCATCAGCGGTATAGAGTTAGACTTTTTCATTTTATTTGTGAATAGCAGAGCCTATACTGCGGCACGATTCCAGCTCTGTTAGTCAATTATCATGACTTCATCTACAGGCCTCATGGGAGAACAGACTGAATCACTATATGCACACAAAACTGTTGTGAACATGGACACTAAACACTGCATTCAGAGTCTTGTTCTGTTAAAACAGGCACTTCTGTTATATATATATATATATTTCTGTCAAGAACATTTTATTAAACTAAAGAACCACTATTTTTATCTCACAATTTTTTTTGCATCTTTTTTCCACAAATTTGACTTCATATAAATATGAAACCTATATAATTGTGAGATATAAATTTAAAATTCTGACTTTTATAATTAATGGTCATATTATTTAAAATAATGTAAATATAATTTACATTATATAAATTTTAAAAACCAGACCATATATATCCATGTTTATTTATTTAAATTATGAATTATTTTTTAAATTACCTTTGACTGTAAAGTCACAGCTAGCACATAATGGCATAAGAGTGACAAACGTTTTTTCCAAAACCAAATTCTGTTTTTTTCCGTTTTAATTGTTCTGGATTCGTTTTTTTTTTTGTGGAAAAAACAAAAAACACGTCTGTGCCATTCATTCATACAGAGACACACAGAACATGCAGGATTCATATTTAAATAGTATTTTTTGCTGCTTAATATTCACAGACACTAGTCCATACCACATTTTGATTTAAGTGTACTGACCTACTTTTTATTTATTCATCGAAAAGCATTCAAATTCTGTGACATTCCATGTTATACAGTAAATTCCATTTTTGACCGGATTCCGCGATTCTGTCCGTGTTTTCTACATCGCAGAATTCATAGAGCCCTAAGAATACAAAACAGGTTTTTGCTACTTTTTATCTCACAATTCTATCTTTTTTCTCACAATTGTGAATTTTAATATTTTTTGCAAAAAATTAATAAAAGGTAATTTTATATGTCACAATTTAGGCTTTGTTTCTTGCAACCAAAAGAAAAATCAGAATTTTTATTTATTTATTTTTCATTCTGTGGCAGAAACGGACTTCCATATTTTATTTTCGCGAGTGTACAGTCTCAGACTACATGTTCACAGTCAGTTTGGGGCCTTATTGAGTCCTCAAGAGAAAAGTGTTGTCCTAATCGGTAATGCTAAGAATGCGATTTGGCTTTGAGAAAATTGGGCAGATAAAGAGGAGACAGAGATATAAGAGGGCAAAAACAGAGAGGAAAGCGAGAGACCGAGCGAGAGATAAAGAGAGAGAGTTCATTGGCGTCATTGCTCGTAAGGCCTTGATGTGAGTCACTCATGTTTACCTGCGTCAGATGCGGCAGTGAGAACCTCGAGACCCTCAACCCTTCCCCAGTCTCTCCACCTGCTATTACTGCCGTCCCTCTTCTCTAATATCCTACACTGCCTCTAATCAGCCTTTTTCTGCATCTATTTTTCCACTCTCTCTCTCCATCCATTCAATATCTCTCTGTAGTCATGCCTACTGCTCTGCATCCCTCGCAGCAGAGCTAAAAAGAGCAGCAGCAAACAGCCAGAGTCAGTTTTTCCAAACGTCCAGGAGATCTATGAAGAGGGAATGCCAGCAATCGGTGTAAAGTTTGATCTACATCGCAGCTTGATCTCGCCAAGAACTATAACAGGAACATCCATCTGATTAACATGTCAACTGACCAATCACAGTTAGGCTGCAGGTTTTGATGCACAAAATTTTCACATAAACAAGTAAAACTTATAGGTATGTTTAGGGCATAAGGGAACACGTTAAGAAAGCCTACCTCTGATGTTGATTTTACTGTTTTTTTATGACAGTGTAAGACAGTTATGGTCAATCTGAAATCAACGATTTGACAATAATAATCTAGAACAAAATAAAATGGCAGATTATTTTCAAACAGCACAAAAGTCTCCATAAACGATTGGGTAACACTTTGTTAACATTAGTTAATGTATTAATTAACACGAACAAACAATGAACAATGCATTTATTACACTATTTATTCACCTTTGTTAACGTTAGTTAATAAAAATAGTCATTCATTGTTTATTCATGTTAGTTCACAGTGCATTAACTAATGTTAACAAACACAACTTGAGATTTTAATAATGCATTAGTAAATGCTGAAATTAACATTAACTAAGATTAATAAATGCTGTAGAAGTATTGTTCATTCTTAGTTCATGTTTACTAATGTTGTTAACTAATGAACCTTATTGTAAAGTGTTACCAACAATTGTAATCTGATTCTGAGCATTTTAAAATGTAATATACTCTAATTACAAATACTTAATGGTAACACTTTATTTTAAGGTGTCCATAATACAGAGTACTTAGACTTATAACAGACTCGGTCGGTTACATATGTGTAACAGTAGCTGCCTATTACATCTACATAATTACAAACTGTAAGTACAGTCTGTTCCATAACTTACTTGCACGGTAAGTACATTTTGTTTCATGTAAGTACAACGGCTACTACTAAGTACTTAATTAGGTAATTGCTCTGTATTATGACACCTTAAAATAAAGTGTTACCTACTTAATTTTTGGGATCTGATTATGTATTCCAGATTACATGTAATCAGTTACTACCCAGAACTGATTATATATTATTTTCTTTTAAAATAGAAATATCACTTATTAAAAATTCTGGCACCTTGTAAACCATTTTGTGCAAACCTGTGCATCTTGAAACTAAGGAACTGCAAAGCCGACCAATCGCAACGGATTGTTGATTTTGAGAAAGCAACTGCCTCCTGCAAAAGTGCAATGCGCCTTCGACAGTCTATGAACCATTTTTGGTAGTTTGTGTGCATTCCATCTGCAGCTTTGACTAGAGTGACACCTCAGAAACAACATGAAGACAGACACAGGTTACCTGTTGGGTCAGTGTGTCCCAGGGTCCCTGCTGTAGTCTCTGTCTATAGTTCGGATGAACATTGCTCCACACCTCCTCGAGAGACAGGGGTCGCCCATCTGTGATGGAGAATGAGGTTTTCTGATTACAGACCCGTTTGAGCGATCACTTTCAAATGGATCCTATTTGTTAACTTGCTCAATAACAGCTCCGAAAATGTTTACATGGCGGCTATTAATGTATTTACAGCACAAAGTCAAACTTTGTTGAGCAGAGATGCGAGTCACCGCGCTGCCTGCTTTCTCAAAACTCAAACACTCCTGTCGAGATGGGATCTCAGTGTAAATGTTGAGTCTGTTTTCGCAGCGCACATAAAATCAGACTTTGAGAAAGCAGAACGCAGAGGGTTCTGAAATACACACACTGATAAGGGAAGCAGACAGCATATAAACAAGGCCGTGTGGTTTAATGATAGAAATGCAGTGAGGGAGAATGTCGTGTACCTAACGTGGAGGCTCTGAAATAGAGGACGGGGATCTGATAGCTGCAAGAATACAGAACGTGGTATTCATAGCGCAGCACAGCGTGAATTTCACATACTGCCTGAACTCCAGCCGTTTCATCCTCAACGTTTGCCTAGAAAACAAGACAGAGAGAAAGAGTAGAAAGTTAGAGAGAGAGAGAGACACTCTTCAATGACAAAAATACAGACATATTTGCGACAAAAAAATATGACAATTGCTATAAATGATTATCAAGTCAAATTTTGAGACAACATACTAAATTCAAGTATTAGTTCACTCAAAAATGAATATTCTATCATCATTTACTCAATCTTGTTGTTCTAAACTCTTATGAATTATTACAATCCATAGAATACAAAATAAATTTATTAGAATGTTTACGCTTTTCATTGTTGTACACAAGGTCTGGGGTCAGTAAGATTTTCTCTTTTAAAGAAATAAACATTTTAATTCAGCAAAAATGCATTTAATTGATACTAAAGACATTTATAATGTTACAGAAGATTTATATTTCAAATAAATGCTGTTATTTTAAACTTTCAATTCATCACAGAATCCTGAAAAAAGTCTTTTTTTTCTCAAATTAAACAGCACAGCCGTTTTCAACATTGATGATAAGAAATCAGCATATTAAATTGATTTCTGAAGGATCATGTGACATCATGCTTTGCATCAGAGCACTAAATTACATTTTTAAATATATTCAAATACAAATCAGTTTGTGAAATTCGAATAATATTTTACAATAGTACTGTTTTTACTGTATTTTTGCTCACATAAATCTAGCGTTGGTGAGCAGAAGAGTCTTTCTTTTCAAAAATACTTAAATTTACTGACCCCAAACTTTTGAAAGGGCATTCAAGCACTAAAATTGAGAAAATAATAATAATAAATAAATAAACACTATAAAAGTGGTCCATATGACTTATATTGCTATATTGGATTCGAGTAATACTGTATACCGCAAAAGTAATATGCACTGAAAAATTTGGTGCAGAAACAATTTTCACTCAGAAACTGCAAGAAAATGTCACAATTAATTACAAAGAAATGGCAATTAACACATTTGATTAAACATGGAATTTTGAAGAAGAAATATGGAAATAGCATGTTGGAGTAAAACATACTTCAATAATCTTTATTTACAGTACAACTTGTGGATTAAACTTATGGTGCTTTCATGTTGTTTCTGTTTTTGGAGCTCAACAGAATCCACATTAACTGTCAGAGAACACACAAGAGCAGCCAGCACATTCTCCTCAACTTCTCCTTTTGTGCTCCAAAAGAAATAAAGTCATAGAGGTAGAGGGTGCATGAATGAATACATTTCCATTCTATTCATATACAACAGATATGAAATCTTGCCACATAAATGCTAATTCAGTTTACACCGCTTCAATGATCTTCTCCAAGAAGAGGAAGTGGCTTTCCACATGCGTCATGTGTGGAGCCATATCACATATCTGATCCATGATACGTGTGCAGACTTGCCATTAACCCTGAGCCGTGATACCAAACCCAAAGCCAGCGTCATACGTAAGTGATTCATCGAGCGGCATGCGACTTCATTCTTCTTCCCATAACTTGACTGATGAAAACGAGATCTCCTCAACAGTCCGTGTGGGCAACAACATGTGTTTACCTTTTCGCTTTCCTCTTGCATCCTTCATTCAGAGGATGTTGTTGACATGCTGAGGGAGTTTGTACACTCCCCCTTTGTGTTGTGGAGCATGAGTAATGGCATCATGCACAGGACCCTCGAGCGGGTCCACATTCACAAATGTTGTGCAGACTGTTTACCAAGGTTACCTCTCTTTCAGGCGGCGCACACTGGATTTTCCCGCTCTTTCTCGACCTGCAACCCCTGGTGATTAATTGGCTGTCAGAAAGTGGAATAAAGGTTTAGGGCGCTGCAACTTGCACAAGCACAGATAAACAGGAAGGGATGCCGTCATACTTGGGAGGAGTTCACAACCATTACTGAGGAGTAACTAGAACTAACAGAGACACAGCTAACTTACTATAACTACATTATATCACAGACTACATCACAGTGTAGCTTCACCACTAATAAGATACTTTTATTTACTTGTAATGCAACAAAAGACTATGTTGTTCTTTTATGTAACAATTTGGAAAGTCATATTTGTTTTAGTAAATCAGTTGTAAAATTGGACAGTTGTAAAGATGATATAAATCAACCAAATCAAAAGGAAACGATTTACTGATTCAAGTCTTGGTGCAGGATTTTGCATGAAACCCTTAGTGTTTTATGCCATGTTATTGAAAAATACTGCTTTTATTGAATTATACATAATATAAACTTATTGTAATTTTTATATTATTATTATTATTATTACAATAATAATAATAATAATAATTGAAGCTATATGGGGTGAAATATATTTTAACAATAACAACATCTATCTATCTATCTATCTAGTAATAAAAGGCCACTCTATAATATGCAGTTTTACTGTATTGGGGGGGGGGGGGTCCGAAAACCAGTCAGTATCTGGTGTGACCACCATTTGCCTCACGCAGCGCAACACATCTCCTTCACATAGAGTTGATCAGGTTGTTGATTGTGGCCTGTGGAATGTTGGTCCACTCCTCTTCAATGGCTGTGCAAAGTGGCTGGATATTGGCAGGAACTGGAACACGCTGTCGTATACGCCGATCCAGAGCATCCCAAACATGCTCAATGGGTGATATGTCCGGTGAGTATGCTGGCCGTGCAAGAACTGGGATGTTTTCAGCTTCCAGGAATTGTGTACAGATCCTTGCAACATGGGGCCGTGCATTATCATGCTGCAACATGAGGTGATGGTCGTGGATGAATGGCACAACAATGGGCCTCAGGATCTCGTCACGGTATCTCTGTGCATTCAAAATGACATCAATAAAATGTGTCTAATCAGCATCTTGATATGCCACACCTGTGAGGTGGATGGATTATCTCGGCAAAGGAGAAGTGCTCACTAACACAGATTTAGACAGATTTGTGAACAATATTTGAGAGAAATAGGCCTTTTGTGTACATAGAAAAAGTCTTAGATCTTTGAGTTCAGCTCATGAAAAATGGGGGCAAAAACAAAAGTGTTGCGTTTATAATTTTGGTCAGTGTATGACCAAAATTATAAAGCAACACTTTTGTTTTTGCCCCCATTTTTCATGAGCTGAACTCAAAGATCTAAGACTTTTTCTATGTACACAAAAGGCCTATTAGTAATATACTATTCAAATTAAAATATTAATATTAGTAATTATATTTATCAAATAAATATATGATATATTATATATATATAATATATATTCAAATTTAATTAGTAACATTAAATTACATTGAAGCTATATGGGGTGAAATAAATATGATAATATTTTAGTATTTATTATTATTAAATATAAATAATATATTAATATGATAAGTATATAAGTAGTACTAATAATATGTATTTTATTGTTACAATAATAATAAATATATTAAATAATAAATTATAATATTATTATATAATTGATGTTATTTGAAAGGGCAATATATTTTATTTAAAAAAAGTTTAAAAATAATAAAAAATTATCAAAATAATAATATAATATTATCAATAATAATTATATTTATTATTATATTGTTTATATAACACAACAACAACACACACACACTTAAATATAAATAACTATACCAATAATAAATAAATATTATAAAAATATTCAAGGTCAGATTAATACTACACTGAAGCAATATACGAGTGCAATATCTTTTAAATATACAGGTGCATCTCAATAAATTAGAATGTCGTGAAAAAGTTAATTTTTTCTTGTAACTTATTTCAAAAAGTGAAACTTTCATATATTTTAGATTCATTAAATGTAAAGTAAAACATTTCAAAAGTTTTTTTTTGTTTTAATTTTGATGATTAGAGCTTACAGCTCATGAAAGTCAAAAATCAGTACCTCAAAATATTAGAATATTTACATTTGAGTTTCAATTAATGACCATCCATACAGTATAAATTCTGGGTATCTCTTGTTCTTTGAAACCACAATAATGGGGAAGACTGCTGACTTGGCAATGATCCAGAAGATGAACATTGACACCCTCCACAAAGAGGGTAAGTCACAGAGGGTCATTACTGAAAGGTGTGGCTGTTTACAGAGTGCTGTATCAAAGCATATTAAATGCAAAGTTGACTGGAAGGAAGAATTTGGGTAGGAAAAGGTGCACAAGCAACAGGGATGACCGCAAGCTTGAGAATACAGTCAAGCAAAGCTGATTCAAACACTTGGGAGAGCTTCACAAGGAGTGGACAGAAGCTGGAGTCAGTGCTTCAAGAGTCACCACGCTCAGACGTCTTCAGGAAAAGGGCTACCAAGCCACTTCTGAACAAGAGACAACGTCAGAAGCATCTTACCTGGGCTTGGAGAAAAAGAACTGGACTGTTGCTCAGTGGTCCAAAGTCCTCTTTTCGGATGAAAGTAAATTTTGCATTTCATTTGGAAATCAAGGTCCCAGAGTCTGGAGGAAGACTGGAGAGGCACAGAATCCATGTTGCTTGAAGTCCAGTGTGAAGTTTCCACAGTCAGTGATGATTTGGGCTGCCATGTCATCTGCTGGTGTTGGTCCACTGTGTTTTCTGAAGTTCACAGTCAATGCAGCCATCTGCCAGAAAATTTTAGAGCACTTCATGCTTCCTTCTGCTGACAAGCTTTATGGAGATGCTGATTTCATTTTCCAGCAGGACTTGGCACCTGCCCACACTGCCAAAGGTACCAAAAGCTGGTTCAATGACCATGGTGTTACTGTGCTTCATTGGCCAGCAAACTCGCCTGACCTGAACCCCATAGAGAATCTATGGGGTATTGTCAAGAGGAAGATGAGAGACACCAGACCCAACAATGCAGATGAGCTGAAGGCCACTGTCAAAGAAACCTGGGCTTCCATACCACCTCAGCAGTGCCACAAACTGATCACCTCCATGCCACGCCGAATTGAGGCAGTAATTAAAGCAAAAGGAGCTCCTACCAAGTATTGAGTACATATACAGTAAATTAACATACTTTCCAGAAGGCCAACAATTCACTAAAAATGTTTTTTTTTATTGGTCTTATGAAGTATTCTAATTTGTTGAGATAGTGAATTGGTGGGTTTTTGTTAAATGTGAGCCTAAATCATCACAATTAAAAGAACCAAAGACTTGAACTACTTCAGTCTGTGTGCATTGAATTTATTTAATACACGAGTTTCACAATTTGAGTTGAATTACTGAAATAAATGAACTTTTCCATGACATTCTAATTTATTGAGATGCACCTGTATATAAAATAATAAGTAATAACAATTACTAGAATTATAATAATACTTTTTATTTTATTTACATTTAAATGATATTGCCCCCTTCAGTGTAGTCAGCTTTTGTTATTAGTTTGTACATCAAAGACATCTACATCACAAAACAATAGCTTGATTGTAATAGAACTACTTTATAATAAAACTACTTCATGATTTTAAAAAGTCCTAAATTAGTACTCCTAAATGGCACCTGTGACGTGATTTCTGTCACATGGAGGAAGCTTTGAGACGCTATGACATCACTATGGCCTTTGCGGCCCACACTGATACACGCAGGTTTAATTAGTGATAGTGTCTAAGCGACAAGTTGGATCAGCAGCGGCGGTGGCTGGATCCCTGGCAGCTTCAATGCAGGCTC
This sequence comes from Aspiorhynchus laticeps, assembly GCA_023376895.1. Taxonomy (NCBI): domain Eukaryota; kingdom Metazoa; phylum Chordata; class Actinopteri; order Cypriniformes; family Cyprinidae; genus Aspiorhynchus; species Aspiorhynchus laticeps. Next base: position 29,095,408 of record CM041812.1, read on the forward strand.
AAGGATTGTTCATGCATTCATGCCTCCACCGATAACATCTCCTCCCTCCCATACAAGACACACTACTACTGTTTCACATCCGACGTCTGTCAGGAATGAAAGGGTTTGGAAAGAGGGAAGGCAGGTCAAATAAACAATGACGTCAAGCTTTTTCCAAACAGTACCGGCACTGAAAGGTAAAATATCTCACCTAGAGGCTGTAAAATAATGTGTGGGATGATGAGTTAAAAGAGAGCGCAAACATGCAAGCAGAAAACGCATTAAATTTCGGTCCCACCGTGGCAGGAACTCGTTTAGCAAAACGAATATTCACAGCTCTCATTCACCCTTTGCATAACTGACTCTTCGACTATAAATGCTCTTCAAATAAAGAACAAAAGTTCAGCTGCTGATCGTGCACCGCTTAAAAATGTCAAAAGGTCAAGTTCAAAAAGGGGCGTTTATTAACTTTGAAATGTGTTTCTAGCAACAACTTCTGGCATCCGCCGCCGTTTGTTGTCATTCAAACGCTGCCGTGTTTACGTTCAAGCAGGTGTACAGACGTAACGGTGCAATCGCTAAACGACGGCACCTGTTCAGCTCCACAAACACACGAGCAAAGCAAAGAGCTGCGTGGCACGTTGCAGCAGACGCTTTAAATAGCATCGTCTAAAGAGATCTAACAGATCCATGAGCTCAGGTATACACTTTATACGCTCTCCGTTTTTCACTGTCAAAAGGAAGATCAATACTGGATGCGCAATAGCAGAGTAGAAGACGTTCCCTTCGCTTACCTGAATACCAGCGCATGGCTGGGTAATTTCAGAGGATGATGAAGGATGGGCTCTTTCATTAACCTAAATAAGCCCTAACTATGGGTTTAATTATCCTAGTAATTCCGTTTACATTCTTCGCACTTAAAGGATTAAAATACCCTTTGCTTCTGCATGCATCTCTTGGGGAACAAATAAAGATTGCTTCCTTAAATGTGGTTATATAGCAGCACTCTAGTGGTTGAGTGAGACCCAAAAAAGAGCCTGTTCTAAAAGGGAAAAAACAATGCTGACTGCAAATAATAAAATACATCTAACCATGTAGTCGTGACTTGCAGTGAAAATAAACATTTTAACAAAAAAATAACTTTTCTATTCTGAATTATTGGCTGAAACCATTTTAAATCACTACTAAAACTGTAAAGTATGGAAGGCCAAATTACTCAAAATTAAATCATTATGTTGAAATAGATAAATCGTTAAATACATAATTAAATAATTTAATACATAAATCATATATTAATAATTAATAGCGATATATATATATATATATATATATATATATATATATATATATATATATATATATAAACGATTTATTTATTTATGTGTGCATGTATTTATTTATTTCCTCCACATGTCATTTTCAGGGTTATGGTTGTTGGCATATAAATAAATAAATAAGTATGGACTCCATTGTTAGTAGATGAGTGTGTTAAATGAATGAATGAATTTATGTATTTAATTATGTATTTATCAATTTTTTTTAAATAAATTTCAATGATTAATGATTTAATTTTGAGTAATTTGGCCCTAAATCAGGCAGCTAAATGAATTTCATGCTAATGCAATTTATGGTAATATTAATAATAAAAACAAAATATAAATATATACACACACACACACACACACACACACACACATATATATATATATATATATATATATATATATATTATGTATAAATTAATACTTTCATTCAGCAAGGATGCATTAAATTGATCAAAAGCAACAGTATGTAACAAATGTGACAAAAGATGCCGTTCTAAAACATAAAACAAAATTACTGACCCCGTATTTTTGAACTGTAGTGACAGAATGAAAAAAAATGAAGTAACTATGGAAGCAGTTGAGAAGCACATTCTACTGCCTACAAAACTAAAGAAGACACTATAAAGACGGCTATTCTTGTGAAGTAACGACCCCTTCATGTACAGGTGCTCATAGACAAAGAGTAACATTGAGCACAGCTCCACAGGAGTCAGGTGTGTGGCACTGAAAGGGTTAACCCTGATAGATTTTTGTTGAGTGAGGCATGTATTCACTCCCTAAAAGAATTCCACCACTCAAAACAGGATGCCACAAAAAAGAAAAAACGCAGTCCTGGCTTCTCTAATCTTCCACAGATCTTTTTGGATTTTTTTTCTTCCTTTCCTCAACAATGGGGAAAAAAGAGGCTTTCTTGTAGCCTGCAAGCTACTGCTTGCTGGCGAACAGTCTTTACCAAGGTCAAGTTTTCTAAATGTTCTTTTATGCAGGGCATGTCAGGTGACGTGTGCTGTGGCACGACTGCAAGACTTTGAATGTTGGGGAGTGAACAAAGGAGATGCTGATGTTGAGTTGGTATCACTGCAGACAAGACTGGCCTTTTGGTCTATTAGTAATTCATCTGCAATTGATAAATTGCACAAAAATATGCTCACATGTCAACTCAAAAGCAAAAATACAAAAAAATAAGGCATTTGCATAACGAGTTATATAAACACAAAGCTTATTTTTTTCCATTAGGATTTTATGCTTGAGATTTAGGCATATTTTAAGCAGTTTTTTCTACTTAAAATATACAACAAATACTACCTTGATAAATTAACTTTACAATTTAATATGATATACTACACTATTTATTTTTGCATTACAACAATTGCTTTAAGAATTTGCTTGAGATTTATGCACATTTTCCCTTCCAAATTCTCATTACCATAATGAATTGGGACATTTCACTGTCAAGTAATTTTTTTTGTACTTAAAAAATATACAACTAATACTACCATGATGGAAAAAAAAAACTAGAGCAAATACAGTACATAGATAAAGATATGTAGTTAATATCCTTATATATTTCTTGCAATGGACCAGCCTTAACCACAGAATCCCAGATGGATTGCATTATAATCAGTTACTTAATAAAAACAAAAATTGCTTTCTCCAATAGCACTGAAATATGGCAAAATCCCCTTCATGAAAGGAGAAGGTGTCGAGTCTTCCCTAGTGTGTGTGAGCTGAATGTAAATATGCGAGAAGTCGAGTCATTTGCAATCAGCCGGAAGGGCTTACTAATGAAATGGGCTGAGAGTGGAGGTAAAGAAAAATCAGCCACAAGGCACAACCCCCATTTTGGAGGAGATCATTTAAACCGGTGATTCCAATCAAAAAAATATTTTGCTGATACTACCTTTAAAGATTGTTTAAAAAAAAAAAATCAAGCGTACATACTCTTTAAAGTTTAAATATGTTACACACAACCATTTTTTCCCTAAATGGAGAATGCATATAGTGTGCAGACAAAGCTAAACGATTGAGTGCGCAACACCCTGATGGACAAAAGAGCATAAACATCTTAACAGTCACATAAAATCGTATGCCAACATTAGCAAGTTTTTCCAAAACTAAACCCGGGACGGTTATAAAGTGCAGGATTTAGTTAAAGTGTTTCCTTCAGGTAATTGATCCAGTATGTGGGGAAACACTTCATTTTTGGTGGCCCATTTTGTTAGGGTTTATAAATGGACTGGCTCATTCTACCAAGAACCACTCCTGGTTCAGAGACAATACACTTTTATGACCAAAATGGGTAAAATTAAGTGCTGTGGGATGACTTGATCGTCAAAGGTTAATACTTCGTGTTAGTTGTTTGTTCAAATCACTAACCGTAAGTATGAGTAATAGTAACAGTGATGCTTATCTTACCTGGATGTCATCTGTCACCATGTTTTCATCCTGCATGGAACACTCATGTTGTTTGTGCAACACGCTTGGTTTTACAGGCATGAGAACAGTCTTCTTCATGAAGCCTTCATCAGTGCCCTAGAACAGAGTACAAAACCTGTCAAGAATATGTCGGTCACATTTTACCAATAAAACTATTTAAAAAAAATATATGCATTATATTTTGGTTACAGAAATAGTTCACACATAAATGCAAATTTGCAGAAAATGTATTCACCCTCAGGTCATCCAATATGTAGACAAGTTTGTTTCATTTTGGGGAAATATATCATTACATCACTTGCTCACCAATGGATGCTCTGCAGTGAATGGGTGCCGTCAGTAAGAGAGTCCAAACAGCTGATAAAAAACATCACAATAATCCACAAGTAATCCACACCACTCCAGTCCATCAATTAATGTCTTGTGAAATGGAAAGCTGCATGTTTGTAAGAAACAAATCCACAACTAACACATTTTTTAACTTCAAGCCATTGCTTCCAGCTAAAATATGAGCCTACTATCCATAATATTGCTTTCTCCAGTAAAAAAAAGTAATCTCATCTGACTCAAAAGAGAAATATTCACAGCTCAAACACTGCTGAAATCAATTCAGAATAGTTCTAAAGAAATGTGTCAGTAGATTTTGATGACAACAGAGGATGGAATTTTTCACTGGAAGATGAGTTATTATGGGCTCACATTTTGGCCAGAAGCAACAGTTTAAAGTTAAAACACCTTAATGATGGAATTGTTTCTTATAAGCACTCAGCTTTTAACTTCACAAGACATTAATTGATGGACTGGGGTGTGGATTACTTGTAGATTATTATGTCTTTATCATGAGTCCTGTTTGGACTCTCATTTTGACGGCACCCATTCACTACAGAGCATCCATTATTGAACAAGTGATGTAATGCTAAACTTCTCCAAATCTCTTCTGATGAAGAAACAAACTCATCTACATCTTGGATGACTTGAGGGTGAGTAAATTCTCAGTTTTTTTTTTTTTTTTTTTTTTTTTTTGGGGGGGGGGGGGGGGGGTGAACCAATCATAAGGCCTATCCTATTTTTTTTATGTTCCTCAGTTAACTTTGGACAAAAGCATCTGGTAATGTAAGGTAATGTAAACAAAGTGGTATTACAGTAATTTTAATCATTACAGCAGTGAGAACCTAAAAAGTAGAGAGAATATTGGGAGAGAATATCATTGTCAAACTGCCAAATATGTTATAAAAATAGGCTTAATTTTCTTCATCTTCAAAATAAAACTCTTTCTTTCTTGACATGTTTTGTGAGATTCACGCTTTTTTTATTTCATTCTGATCCTCTAAGGAGAACAGGTAGGCCCAGACTTTGTGGAGTTACTCAAACATTCACTTCACCTTGATCTGCTCCCAGCTCCAGCCATCCTGGATGATCTCAGAGTGTTGGAGAAAGAGCTGACAGCAGAGCCGGAAGGTCCTTTCATCCAGGTGACATGATGCAGGGTTTCTCTCACCTGCCATCTGAGGGTAAGATTAAGCACATTTAAATAGCTAATAATAACCAGTGTTGGGCTAGTTACTCAAAGAATGTAATGTATTACTCATTACTAGTTACTCCTTTCAAAAGTAATATTGTTACATTACTTATTACTTTCTGGCAACAGTAATTAGTTACATTACTGTTTCTTCACGCCCCACAGAAGTTGTAACTGTGTATCTTCCACATAAAAGTTTTCTAGAATGTTACTAAACACATATTTCTGCCTCATCATTTGACCAAAATCCCCATTGGATCGCAGTCAGAAGTTATGACAAACACTCAATAGTTATTAAAGGAAAATCAATTTCTTCCCTCAACTTAGACGAGTTGATATGTACCTCTCCCGTCTCAGTCCGTGCACTTAATCGCTCTAGCGCGTGGCACCACTATGCTAGCGTTTATCAGCGCAGATATTACTGCGCTGAGGTCGAAGTACTGCAAAGTGCTCTTCCGCCACACATTATAGTTATCATTTTTATCCGCTTAGAAAATCGCCACGTTTTATTTAGTGTCACTATACTTACTCGTGTAACTACTCATGTAAACGTCTTTAAATAGGGAAAACATGGAAGTGTTTGGTGGCTTCTAAATTTATCCCAGTTTGGATCCTAAGAAATGAATGGTGCTAAGCTAAACGCTAGCATAGTGGTGCCGCGCGCTAGAGCGATTAAGTGCACGGACTGAGACGGGAGAGGTACATATCAACTCGTCTAAGTTGAGGGAAGAACATATTGGAATATGGAAAAACGGTGGCGTTTTCCTTTAACAGTGACATTCAAGTAGAAGTGTTGTATTAATCTCATTAATTGTCATGTGTAGCTTGAAGCTAATTGTAATTTCTCCGTTACCCATATATGATTATATTTCATTATGTATTCTATCAAATCACATAAGTTTGTAAGAAACTGTTTAATTTTCCAAAAAGATGTTTAATTATAGTAATATAATGTAGCACATGCTGATCAGAGGGATGTAATGCCAGAGTAAAGTACAGCCACAACTTACACAACAGTGTTCAGATCATTTTTTTCCTGACAAAATCAATATAATGCAATATTTCTATCTGCTGAATGTAAGCTTTTCCATATTCCAAGCTTGCCTGCAGCACTGGGGACATCACATGCATGTGCGAGTCGTGAAAATTATGAAAATAAATCTAGGAATTATTTGATTGTTGGATTTTAAATCAGCGGGGCTGAGGCATCAAAAGTAACTAAGCTGTTTTATGGATGGTAGTAATTAGTTACACTACTAGTTACTGCAAAAATTAATATTATTACAGTAACTAAGTTACTAGTAACTAGTTACTGCCCAACACTGCTAATAACTGAAGATTACTTCAACTTCATGCTCCAAAACAAACACTGAATATTCTAAAGTCAACTTGAAACATTCTCAACCATTTTACTTCTGTAATGTGATTTCCAGGTAAGAATATGGGATAAGATAACAAGCGATTTTTTTCCATCAGGAGTTGATTGGACCAGGAAGGCATGGTTATTGGAATAACATGGACATTAATCATGCACAGTTGCACCAGGAATCTGTGTTAAGAAAGCAAACTTGGAAAATTCTATTGTAGACTTTAAATTCTCTTAATTCATAGCTTTCAGTCACGTGACCGGCTCGAAGACTTGGAGGGCAGAACATCCATAGAACTGCTGCACAAGCCTGTCAATTTTTCATCTGTTTCCCAGCCGCAAATATTTAGATCACCTCTCAAAAGAATAAAACAAAGACATTTCTGAACAAAATGCAAGTTTTGGCCATTTGCAATCCATATTAAGCATCCACGGCAATATTTCAAACATAAACAGTGCGACAAAACGTTGTAAAAACACTTAAAGTGCTGTAATATATTTAAAACGGTAATATTAAAAGATCAAGTTCAGTATTCACCATATTAATGATGCATAGTTTACATAGGCAAGCAGATGAGGCCAGAATATGAACGCAATCCACTTAACGGTTCAGTGTTTTCCTTCTAATGGTTTTCTATGGGAAGCCATTTAATGTGAAACTTTGCACATTGCATTTATATTCTGGCTTCATCCTCTTGCCTGTACAAAATATACATCATCAATAAGGTGTTTACTGAATTTCGCCTTTTAATATCTGCATTTTACTACATTATTACTTGATGCAATCTGCGTAAAAATAACTGGCGGTCAGTGGAGCAAAGCTTCGTTTTGCTCTCCAGGGGGGCGTTCCTATAAGAGTGTGACGTCACGTGAAAACTATCAATAAATCCACATGCAGATTTGGAATCTTCGAAACACAAATTCCATCACAACTTTAGGTTGTTGGATCGCAGCAGCGGCTCTGGCTTCAATTACTCAAGAGGAAACGGTTGATTCACTAAGTGGCCCTTTCCTGCTCCTGCCTCTTTCACCCCCGCTGCATGAACAAGCAGAAATGAGAAACATCAAACAAACCCATTTATTCACATCTTCACTGATCAGCCGCTTTAGTGAGCATCTACAACTCCAAACTAAATGGAAGCAACATGGCTTGATTAATTACAGCGTATGAAGCAATAAACAAAATGTGCTCACACTTGAATGGATTAGCAGTGTCGGTGTGTCTAGCTGTAGTCCACTTCTGACATGTTGGGGAATTCTTTAAATGACGGTTAGTACGTACTACGAAATGTAATTCAGATGGTATAAGCCACGTTTGACGCCATTCTCGATAAAGTCAAAATCCTAAACTCAAGATTTTTTTCAGAACTTTTTCACTTGCCAGAAAAATAGTGTATTCCAATTATTAAACTTGCCTTGCCTATTATGATGAATAAACAGAATGAATATAAAAGGACTAAATGATTGGAGAAATCCTGCAAACATGACCAGAAAGAAGCCTGTCATTTTCACTGAAGGGTCCATATTATTTTAAATAATATTAAAAAAATTATTTTTATGGTTGTTGTTAGTTTGTTATAGTTCAACAAGGTGCATATATTATGTACAGGAATGTATTTCTATTACACACCTTCATATTTAAAGAGATAGTTCACCCAAAACTTTCTGTGGATGTTAATGGTTATCATCAACTGTTTGGTTGCCAACATTCTTCAAAATATCTTTTATGGGCTGAACAGAAGAAAGAAACATGTACAGGATGAGTAAATGATGGCAGAATTTTCCTTTTTGGGTGAACTATCCCTTTAAAGAAGACATTTCTTTAAATTCAGAACAATTTTAGGGTACATTTACACGATGTGCTAAAAGCGAAAAATATTTCCTTTGTGTTTTTCGTGTACAGACGAACATGTTGCATGTCAGGCCTGTAGTGCATGTCATTTTGGAAAGAAACACTACACAAGCATGTAATACGCATGCGCATGATGTCACCTTTGGTGAATGTGATTTCACCAACCCTGCGTCCCAATGTTCATACTACCCATCCTAAATAGTATGTGAGATTAGAATAAGTGTATCCCAAAGCATAGTATGTTGAAAAGAGTATGCCAAAAGTCCCCGGATGGTCTACTATTTCAGGTCGATTTTTGAAGTGTGGATCCGTGCACACTCTAATGGCTAATATTGCCCACAATCCATTGCGCTTTGGTGAAGGATTCGGTCCAGAACTACAAACACAATTAAAACGCGTTAAAAAACTACAAACATGGCGGATGTGCGCGACCGACGGTTAGGTAGAGAGGTTTAGAAAAGGGGCTTTGAGTTACTAATAATCAACATTTAACCTGGTAAAAAATATTTATTTAATGTTATCTGTGTTATATTTAATCTGCAACAGCAATGTGAACTTTTATAAACATCCATTTGGTCGTTAACTTTTAAATGCATCATTATTCAAAAAATATGAGGAGTTCTCGGCATGAAAGACCCGCGACTGGCAGATCAACGAGCTACTTCTTTTCTCTCCAATATGGTAGGAAGTTAAATGAAATGAAATGTGGAGGATGTTAACTTACATTTACATTTAATCATTTAGCAGACGCTTTTATCCAAAGCGACGTACAAATGAGGAGAACAATAGAAGCAATCAGACCATCGAGAGAGCAACAGTATACAAGTGCCATGACAAGTCTCAGTTAGTCTAGCACAGTACACGTAGCTAGGAATGTTTTTTTTTTTTTTTTTTTATAGAATAGGTAAGTGTCAGTATTAGTTAGTCAGGTGCTGGCGAAAAAGATGTCTTTTAGATGTTTTTTGAAAATGGCTAAAGACTCAGCTGTTCGAACTGAGATCGGGAGGTCATTCCACCAGCTGGGCACAGACCAGGAAAAGGTCCGTGAGAGTGATTTGGTACCTCTTTGGGATGGCACCACAAGGCGTCGTTCACTTGCAGAATGCAAGCTTCTGGAGGGCGCATAAGTTTGAACTAGCAAGTTTAGGTATATTGGTGCAGCGCCAGTTGTGGTCATGTAGGCAAACATCAGTACCTTGAATTTGATGCGAGCGGCTATTGGTAGCCAGTGTAACCTGATGAAGAGAGGGGTAATGTGAGCTTTTTTCGGCTCATTAAAGACCACATCTTAACTGTGACAAGATGATTGACAGGCCTGTTTACAGTGACAGGGTGCGTGTATCTATGCGACAGAGCGGTCCGTTAAAGACGCAGTTGTGTGACGTGATAGTATGTCCCAAAGCTTGCCTACTCTTCTACTACACACTCAAAAGTGTGTATTTTTCTTCACCAAAAAAGTACATACTTCAAGGGTGTAGTATGAGTAGGCCCATTGGGACGCAGCAAAAGTGCAACATGTTCCCGGATCAACATCTATGTTGATCCTGGAACAACATTCCAATCAACCAATCAGAATTCAGGGATAAGTTTACAGGAAATGTCCATTTTAGCCTTACAACCAGAGTTAGGTGCTGCTTCTACACCCTTGCTATTCAACTATCATTTCAATCTGATTTTAGGGTTATCACAAATATGCATTTCTGCAGTTTATACGGACACGAACAATATAGTTATCAAAAAGCTCCACTTTGAAACCACTGTGTTTTCAAAAGTTTGCGTTTTCAGACCCCCCAAATTAAGTTTGTTTTGTAAATGAACGGCCAAAACGCACAACATTTTTTAGTTGAAAATGGCGTAGTCTAAATGCCCCGTCATAAACAGCACTGTTTTCACACAGGTTTTCGCAAACATGCACCGGCTGCCATTGGTCAAAAAAACAGATAGTCCCGCCCCAAACTCACACCATTGTCTAAGTCAATGTTGGACTGGTCAGACTCATTTGAGGATACTCTTTGAGGATACTCAAACAAAACAATGAAAAGCCTACCTAAATAGGGTCATTGGATGCAAAATTCACTTTACAAGTTGTTTGAACATAAATGTGTTTTGGAAGTGTCCACCCAGTGTTTTTTTAAAAAAAATCCCTATTTTAAAATCCCCTTTCTCAAACCAGGCTGTTCTGAGAGCCCTGTCAGAATGACAGAGTTCTATTAGTCTCGCGTAGCCAGACCTTCAGACTGACGGCTGAAGGTCTGGAATAGATGGCAGGTTTTATTGGCCAAGGCCCGCCCATGAGGCCGTTTGACCGACATGTCAAACAACCAATCACAGTTCGTTTCGTTCAGCATCACGTTTCGGTGCGTGGAAATGTCGCCACAATAATAGACCGGTGTGTAAAATTCTCAGGCGAACTTTAAATATTTCACATACTTTTGAAAATCCAGCATGTAGTTGATCCTGATAAGCGTTCGTCGTCACATTTGTAAACACGACAGCTTTCTTCTTTCGTGAGGGGGTTTGGCATCACGGCATCTTTGTTTCCAGGCGGAACGTTAAAGAACGTGACACACACGTCTCCCGGAAATCCTGTATAATTCAACCAATCCGACGACAACTTCGACACTCCTGAAGTGTTTCCAGATAAGTGTGCCATATGCATCAGACGTTTAGCCAATGGTCCGTGGGCGTGACGTCTGAGGCTGAGACTATAGTTCTATAGTCTTTGCTCCGGTGCAGGGGATGACAAGAATGTCTCCGATTAAGCAATTGAGGCGTTTTGTTGCTGGATGTAATAATGAATATAGCAGTCGTCATTTACTCCCGACATCTGAGCCGCTGAAGACGCAGAGGATTAACGTTACTTTCGTTTTGAAGGGAATGCGCCAATCCTGATATACATAAATGTGTCTATGTTCACGGAAATCATTCGTGATCCAGCTTCATCTACAGAAGAAGTGAGTATAAGGGTTTTTATGAATCTTTGCAAATCGCCTTTCCTATTAATGTACTAGTTAGGCAGTTTCGTGGCTGAAGTTTAAAGCCTGCTCGTCACCCCACGGAAGAGAGGGGTGAGGTCAGCAGAGCTCATTAGTATTTACATTTACGCATTTAGCAGACACTTTTATCCAAAGCGACTTACAGTGCATTCTGGCTATACATTTTTTTTTTTTTATCAGTATGTGTGTTCCCTGGGAATTTAACCCACAAACCTTTTGCACTGCTAACGCAATGCAGGGGCGATTCTAGGATTGTTTTAATGGGGTGGCACAGGGGGGGCCAAGACCCAGTCAGGGGGGGTCCATGGGAAAAGTCATGTGCCCCAACACAAGTGGGATGACATAAAAAGGGCACTGCACAAGTGCCTGGACAACTCATCTCTCTTTTTATAAATAAAAACCACTTAACAGACAATACTTGTTCTCAACTTCTTTCATTTTCCAAACAGACGGTGTGTGTGTGTGTGTGTGTGTCTAGTGAACTTTTTGTAAAAATTGCTCATGTTGTGTTGCTGCAGATAGATGGCTGCTGGTGTAGTCCTCACTGGCCCTCTCTGGCCGGCTCTGACATGTGCTGCCAGGTTCAGGGCTGCTAATTTTCTGGCCTACTTGGCCCTGCCTGGTGAATTGGCTCTGACCTGCACTGTTCTGCATCTACCTGTCTTTGACATGGTTTCTTCTTGAAGAAACCTTGAATGTATTGCTGCTGTGCCTTACTTTGTCCCATTTAAAAAAAAAAAATGTACACAAAATTCGGTCAAAAAAAAAAACCTCTAACTTTATCATCAATATTACACAAATAGTATATTTAATAACCATATTCTCATCTGGTTAAAGACAAAATCATTTAAATGTGAAGCTGTTCTTGGACATTGCAAACGAAAATAAAAAATACAAGACTACCACGCAAAAACGTTTGTTTGTTCAATACAAACAGGTGTTTACTATTCTACATCTTAAAATTCAGAAGTGTCAGAACGCTAACATCATTAAAACCCCACATTTTAGCGTTTACCACGTTACTGCAGATTATTTGGGAAAGTGATTTTGCCTTTAATCTTTGAAACAACAGGAAGAAACGTAACATAACGATTTCTATTTTAAGCGCTGCAGGTGCATTGCTGCAACACAAATAAGTACAAACTCTAAGGAGCTTATATATATAGGCCTATAATTATAATTTAATACTTACAATGAGAAAGAGCCTGTGAAATCGCGCTTCTCCTGTTTGAGCTGTGCAATTGACAGCATCCAATGGTGTTGAGCATTGTGAAATTGACAGCACTCTAATCCAATGGCATTGTATAGGGGAAATAATTGTCAGCGAACCAGACAGTGAGTGGGTGTGTTCTACTTCAAGCGGCGCTACGCTGCCGATTAGTGTATGACATCAGCAGCAGCGTGTGAGATTTTAAATGCACCCGAACTGCTCCTGTACCATAGATGTTATACTCTGATCAGTCTGCGCTGTTGGGGGGGGCACCGCATATTTTGAGGGGGGCCGGTGCCACCCCGTGCCCCCCCTCTAGACACACCCCTGACGCAATGCTCTACCACTGAGCCACAGGAACATTAGCATTTAAAGCGACATGCAAGGAAACGGCTCGCTGAAAACAGAGCTGATTTTGACAGGGTAAAAAAGGTGTTTTTTTATACTACCATTGAGAAATTTTAACCAAAGTATGTTATAGACTTTCTATCAAGACCCTAATGAATCATATCAACTTGTGGAAAATGGGCATCCGATGACCCCTTTAAAGCCACTAATTATAGTATTTCTACTATTAATGATCTACTTATAAACATGCTTTTTAAATAAGCATAATGCAGATGTCTCTGTTTATTACATTTGGAAAGTACGCTTTCTTTTTAACATCTAAAAATGACACAAATCTCATTAAACTTCCAGATATCATTATTTCATTGTAATGACATCAGCCTCCTGAAACTTTAGCCTGAACCAGATCACGAGTCTGTTTAACATGTTTTCAGGTAACACCCTTTACTGATATTGATGTTACATAAAGCGTTATATGGCGTCTTAATGGAGCTGAGATCGACATAAAGGACGCAACAACAGTTTGAGCATCAGCTCTCGAGGCGTGCAGAACTCGCGAGCACATATTTATAAAGTCAGCAGCAACAATGTTGCTGTGGTAACTGCATTGCACGTTTCTGACTTTGTTGTAATTTCTAAAACGCCGACTGCCTGACATGTTACATTGCTGCTGCATGACTCGGAGCCGTCATAAAGAACATCCACACCAGCGCAAGCTGCTCTATCGCTCTGTCTTACCATGATCTCACACGGCTACTTCCGGGATCCTGAGCGCGGAGGGGGTGAACGGAACAGCCAATGTTATTCAGCACAGGCGGTTTCAAGCCGCCCTCTGTGGAAAAAAAGCACAGCGCAGACATTAGAGGACAGAGAGCAGTTAAAAAACATTCGCCAAAATAATATACACAACCGAAAAGAGAACAGATCAGCGTCCACAACGAGGCACTTTCTACCAAACTATAGATTTGACGCGTTTTTAGTAGCCATTGCATTTTTAAATGCTCATTTGTTGCCAAAACGCACTATGTGATGATGCAGTGAATCTATATTTCAATAGTGTATTTATAAAGACCTTTTAGTTGTAAAACGGCAGAGAATAAAACAAGGACCCTTAAAGAGTCCCTATATGATCTTAGCTTAAAATATAACAGGTTGAATATTACAGTAGCTAACAGTACATTAACAACAAAAAGTATGGTAAGAGGGGGCTAAGTTACTTGTATTATTTTCAATATTTTACTGATTTTTTTCAGCTGAAAAATATGTAGGATATAATTTTATAGGATTTTATACATTGCATTTTTTTTTAAAACTAGTATAGTAGGGGATGATCTAACCAACCAACTAGTCAAGATAAAAATAATTCAGTGTTTTAACCCATTTTACTTTAATGTATTTCAGAGTCAAACATGGGAAAAAATGCATGAAGGGAACTGATTGGGTGGTGAAAGTGTTACCAGGACCCAATGTAGTTTGCTTAAATAATGGCTGACCTGCATACTACTGTTTCTGCCGTATGTTAGTATGATAGTATGTTATTCTGGAATCAGCCAATAGCTGAGTAGCTATTTAGCTATTGGTTAACATTATCCATTAGCATGCACCAATAAGTTAGGTTGCCAACCGCCAATAAACACCAAAGAAGAAGAAGATCCATATTAGCATGTGTGGCCTACCTGACACAGGTGGGAAAGCCATTTTAGAAGTAGTGTGCTGTATTTTGATCAGTTTACGAAGACACACATTTTATTTTCTTTGCAATATCATGCAATCGATGGATCATCAATAATATGATGAAGAAAGTGCATTAGGAAATAAATGAGTAAGTAAATAGTCCATTTTGATTCAGTGTTTACTGTCACATTTACTGTGTTGACATGCACAAAAATATTCTGATATGCATCATCCGATTATGTCAGCTTCGTTTAAACGCAACCCGATTGCAGTAAGGACATTAAGCCAATATTCCAGTTCCTAAACATCAGAATATACAATTTGATTCAATTTGATTTTGTATCATTTAAATCCTTTATTTGAAATGTCAACCAAACATTTATATTGTATTCTGTTTTAAAGTATATATGTAATACAGGTGCATCTCAATGAAGTAGAATGTCGTGAAAAAGTTATTTTTTTCTTGTAACTTATTTCAAAAAGTGAAACTTTAATATATTTTAGATTCATTACATGTAAAGTAAAACATTTCAAAAGTTTTTTTTGTTTTAATTTTGATGATTAGAGCTCACAGCTCATGAAAGTCAAAAGGCAGTATCTCAAAATATTAGAATATTTACATTTGAGTTTCAATAAATGACCATCCATACAGTATAAATTCTGGGTATCTCTTGTTCTTTGAAACCACAATAATGGGGAAGACTGCTGACTTGGCAATGATCCAGAAGATGAACATTGACACCCTCCACAAAGAGGGTAAGTCACAGAGGGTCATTACTGAAAGGTGTGGCTGTTTACAGAGTGCTGTATCAAAGCATATTAAATGCAAAGTTGACTGGAATGTAGAATTTGGGTAGGAAAAGGTGCACAAGCAACAGGGATGACCGCAAGCTTGAGAATACAGTCAAGCAAAGCTGATTCAAATACTTGTGAGAGCTTCACAAGGAGTGGACTGAAGCTGGAGTCAGTGCATCAAGAGTCACCACGCTCAGACGTCTTCAGGAAAAGGGCTACCAAGCCACTTCTGAACCAGAGACAACGTCAGAAGCGTCTTACCTGGGCTGTGGAGAAAAAGAACTGGACTGTTGCTCAGTGGTCCAAAGTCCTCTTTTCAGATGAAAGTAAATTTTGCATTTCATTTGGAAATCAAGGTCCCAGAGTCTGGAGGAAGACTGGCGAGGCACAGAATCCATGTTGCTTGAAGTCCAGTGTGAAGTTTCCACAGTCAGTGATGATTTGGGCTGCCATGTCATCTGCTGGTGTTGGTCCACTGTGTTTTCTGAAGTTCACAGTCAATGCAGCCATCTGCCAGAAAATTTTAGAGCACTTCATGCTTCCTTCTGCTGACAAGCTTTATGGAGATGCTGATTTCATTTTCCAGCAGGACTTGGCACCTGCCCACACTGCCAAAGGTACCAAAAGCTGGTTCAATGACCAAAGTGTTACTGTGCTTGATTGGCCAGCAAACTCGCCTGACCTGAACCCCATAGAGAATCTATGGGTTATTGTCAAGAGGAAGATGAGAGACACCAGACCCAAAAATGCAGATGACCTGAAGGCCACTGTCAAAGAAACCTGGGCTTCCATACCACCTCAGCAGTGCCACAAACCGATCACCTCCATGCCACGCCGAATTGAGGCAGTAATTAAAGCAAAAGGAGCCCCTACCAAGTATTGAGTACATATACAGTAAATGAACATACTTTCCAGAAGGCCAACAATTCACTAAAAATGTTTTTTTTATTGGTCTTATGAAGTATTCTAATTTGTTGAGATAGTGAATTGGTGGGTTTTTGTTAAATGTGAGCCTAAATCATCACAATTAAAAGAACCAAAGACTTGAACTACTTCAGTCTGTGTGCATTGAATTTATTTAATACACGAGTTTCACAATTTGAGTTGAATTACTGAAATAAATGAACTTTTCCACGACATTCTAATTTATTGAGATGCACCTGTGTATACAAGTATATATTTATAGTTTATATATGTATACTTTAGTTTGACATTGTGTAAAATCCATTTCTCTGGAAATATAAAAGTAATCAATTATTATTTGCATTAAAAGCACGTTTTTCATAAAAAATCTAATATAATAATAATCACAGAAGTACCACAGTCATTTATCCATTTAGGTAGTGTTTTTCTGTCTAAACTGCTGTAGTTCCATTCATCAACTTTATAGAAGATAAAGCAAATATTATGCAAAACCATTAGTTATCTCTGTACTTCATGCAGAGATATGTAATTTGGCACGACCCAAATAATCTTACTTCAGTCACCAGAACAAGCAGAAGCTGAAGAGTCCGCTCCACATTTGCCATATCACTTTAAATTTGGCCAGTGACAGTAGAGGGTGTGATTGCTTGTGAGGGGAACAGCCAGTTGTTTAAAATCCCTCTCAGTACGGTTTCAAATTCCCCTCAGCGCCGGGTAAGACGAAGTGTGTGTGTGTGTGTGTGTGTGTGTGTGTTCCACAGACAGAGCGCTGGAGATAAGAAAGGGGTTGTGTTTCTGTTGGGGCGGGGCCGAGTAACTGTCACTCACGCGAGTTACCCAACAAAATGGGCGTTCCTTCTCGGCGCTCGGTCCAATGAGAGCCATCGCTCCTGTAGTCACCATGGTGACGGGGTTGTGTCCGGGGAGGCTGTGATGGCTTGACAGGTGCGTGACAATCGGAGCTCTCTGCAAGCATGTACGCCAAAGGCAAGAGTAACAACGTACCGTCCGACAGCCAAGCGAGGGAAAAGTAAGTTTTATTTATGAGGGGGGGATTCTCTATAATGAAGACAGCGCGCGGCCAGACTTTTAACAAGCGGCGGATACGCTCTGTTCCTCGGATGCTGTGTTGTCTGACAGCGCTTGTAGTTCATGCGAGAAAGTTGTTGTCAGTTACGCGCTGGTAGACTTCCTTGCGTCTAATTAACGCGACATGACTCCGCATACGTTAAGAGATAAGAAGACTCAACTTTATATGTGGACTGTCGATAAAAAGAGTACATTTCTACATCAGTAAATATTTATTTATGCTGTATAGCTAATTTCAAGGATTTCTACATCTCAGTTTTGTATTGGAATAAGGTGAGTACACACGTTTGATTGGCTTTAAAAGAAAAGTGTATGGGAAATACGCTACGTACCCGTTTACAAGTTTAGAAGACAATTTCAGCCAGACAGGTGAGCTGCATTTCAGGGGGGAAAGAAAAGAAAAATAAACTGTTAGCCATCCGTTGTTAAAAGAACGAACGCTGTTGCTGTGTTCCGTGCGCGCGAGCGAGAGAGTATGATTGGCGTGAAAAGTTCCAGCGCGCGCGAGCGCGTGAAGTATAGCGCGAGCGAGAGAGTATGATTGGCGTGAAAAGTTCCAGCGCGCGCGAGCGCGTGAAGTATAGCGCGCGAGAGAGTATGATTGACGTTTCAGCATGAAAAGTTTCGAGTATGACTGACCTGCGGGCGACGGAAGTTTTCGCGCGGGGAACGTCAATCATGCTCGCTCCCGCGCGTCAATCATACTCGCTCGCGCGCTGTATATGCTGTACTATACTATACTCGCGCTCCCGTGAAGACTTCTTGTTTGACTGCGCGCGAATCTCGGTGAAGATGATGACACGACGAGAAGTCCGTCGACCTGAGGAGAGGATTTATCTGTATTTAATGTTATTTACATTATTTTTATGGGTATATTTAGTTTGTTTGCTAATGTCTGAAATTGAAGAACGCACTAAATAGGGAAAAATAGAGTTTGAATATTCCTGAAATGATGTCCAGTACACTTAAAACGTTTTTTTTTTGAGGGGGAATCTTTATTTAGGAGCTTCCAAAATAACTGTGTTATGAATATATTGTGGATTTAGTCATTGATGTTGGAAGTATGTCATACTTGAGTGTGTTTGGTCATTAATGTGGAGATTTTACAGTATTCTAGAATGGTGTCTAGCACACCTTCAACCTTTCTGAGAGAAATGTTTGTTAGGAGCCTCCAAAAAGACATTTGTCATGATATTTAATGACTATTGTATTTTTAAAATATGTTGTATTAGTGTATTTAGCTTGTCATTGGGTATTTTGGAGTATCATCACTGCTAAGATGATGTTATGGACATGGGAACTTATTTGACAAGTGTCAGTCAATCAAAAAGTGTCACCTCACCCATTGATTTCCTGTGGTCAAAAACTGCATTAATATTCTCATATCTGCCTTTGTTGTCAGCTTGAACGCACACAGTTTTGTCTTCCTGCAGTAAGGTCTTGTCTTGAAGTAATTAGCAATTATTGCAGCTTCATTCAGGCCAATGTCTTATGGGACATGTGTGGACTTGTGGTTTCGATGAAAACTCTCCAGCATTAGATTTGAGCTTGAGAAAGCAGTTTTGCTTGTTATGAGATTTTCTTACAGCTTCTCGCTCCTTCTAAATTAATTTTACTGCTGTTTGTGGTTCTTAACTTGTGCTGGGAATGCTTCAGGATTTAAAAAGAATCACCATTGTGCAACTTTTTGTTAATTTGCAACGTGTTCTTTCAAATTTTGGGGTTTTGCCACTTTTATTTAAAGGTGCCATAGAATGGAAAATTGTATTTACCTTGGCATAGTTGAATAATAAGAGTTCTGTACATGGAAATGACATACAATGAGCCTCAAACACCATTGTTTCCTCCTTCTTATGTAAATCTCGTGAATAAAAAAGACCACTGAAAAATAGGCGAATCAGAACATAACACCGACTACGACGTAACAGTCGGGATCACTAATAGTTACGCCCCCAACATTTGCATATACCCGCCCATGTTCTAGGCCAGCCGCCAGCCGAACCATCAGAAGTTCTGCAGGTATTGTGAAGAAACAAACGAGGACAACAGCAAAAATGGCAGATCATGGAAATAAATGTTATGTTCCAGGCTGTGCAGGGGGTGTGAAGTGCAGGGATGGGTTGGAGTCTGTTCAGAAAGGCACGGAAAGCAAATAACGCGAGCCACTAAAGGGACATGGTTAGCTCCTTGCTAGCGATAGCCTGTTACATTACAGTACATAAGATTTCACTTACCACATAAACAGAGTAAGGAGAGATGACTGAGGATGATTGCGAATGATTTACAGATCCTGAGCACCACTGACAAGCATCTGATCTTGTAAAATGTGTGGTAAGTACTGCAAATCTGTAGTATAAACAGAGTAAGTGCGCTTGCGAATCTTGAAAGTGAAAGTAAAAAGCGATTGTGCATTTGAAAGCAGTTTAGACTGAGAGAAAATTATAGTAAGAGAAGGAAGGAATGGTAAAGTGACATATGGACTCAAACCCACGTCTCCCGTATGAGCATGACAGAGCACATGTGCTAACAGCCGCACCATGGCTCCTAAATTGACATTCATTTTAGTCAGTCTTGACTAAAACTTAGATGATCTTGATCTAAAATCCAAGCCTAAAACTTGCATATACAGGGCACCCACAGCCATAGAAATCCTAGAATCAGGATGATTTCCAGGCCTAGAAAGCTTGTGAATATTAACAAAATCTTGAGACATGTAATTGCAATCTTGAGACATGTAATTTTAATCTTTTGTTAGAAATATATATTTATTTATGCTCAGGTTTAAAATATTTAATTGCCCAGAAATTGTTATTTGCGCTTAAAATGCTTATGCAAATTTCATTTTTATCCAGTAAAAACACATCTTAAAGTCACATCGATTATTGATCAAAAAATTTGGGAACTCTATATGATGATTGTGAATGTGTTATTTTTTATGAATGGTCTGTCATTTTATGCATTGGTTAAAAGTGTGGGAATGGAAAGATAAAATCCCTATGGCAGTTTGACTCATGCTGTATGTGATTTTTAATGGCATATTCAGTGTGAATGAAAAGCTTTACCTGTAACACACGGATTAAACCGATATTTAGTAGACAGACTGTATTTAGTTAATTGTTTTCAGAGATCACACGCTGGTTTAAATCTTCTGATAGAATGTCTTTTTGGAAAGCAAATCTCAGCATCGAATGGATAAAAGTGTGACGTCGTTAAGTGACAAAAGAAGCTTTTGACATTTGTTTTATTTGATAGGAAGTGCAGAATCAGTCAGTTCTGTTTTAACACTTAAGCTGTTTGAATTTGACAACCGCTAGACTGTATGGTGCTGTAGCACCGGCAGGTTTAAAGAGGTGACTGCTTTTAGAAGATCACAGTACCTTTTATCTCTTCTCTTGAAAGAAAAGTGGACAAGTGGTTAACTGTCAAGGAGGATGGTTTGTGTGATATGAGGAAGGGGGAAAAAAATGAAAAACTCAAAGCTGATGTCCCAACGGCTTGAAAAGCGTGCAAAGCACAGAATTAATCTGTTTCATTGTTGATGGAAGTTAGGCTTCGTTTTTAGTTTGGCAATTACCATAAACATACATAACCTTGCCAATGAACACATTTAGTCCTGAATCATATACCACATGGATGTTGCGTTTTAATTTATGCAGTAGGCACTATAGCGAACATTGGCACAAATTGTCGTCCTCTATGATTGGTTTTCTGTTTCATGTCAGGTACTATGATGGCAAATAAACAGCTGGAAGATAATACTGCTGGACAAGTTAAAGTTAGTTAAACAAATGTTTATAGCTGACTACCTGAATCCAGTCTAATAGCAGAGACAGTCAATTTTCTATTGTCCAATATTATGCTGATTTACTCACAATTCAATTCCATGAAATTAGATGAAAATAGATCAAATTAAAATTTTTTGATTTTACTCAAAAAATCTGCAAAACAGCATTGGAAACTGATTGCCTGTTGACGAAGTTGTTTGCATATTTTAGAATTGATTATCTCAAAATGGCCACATATTGGCGCATTAATTGTACTAGTGAATATTTTTGGTCTATGACTGCCATTTAGGGCTGTGCAATTAATCGAAATTCAGTTTCGATTTCGATTTCGGCCTCCAACAATTATGAAAATACAATAATCGAGATAAAACGATTATGGCGCCCCATTCCGCCCCCTTTCCAGCAGTGCGCTTTCACTCCTCCATAAAAGCCCATTTTCACGTGTAAATCAGTAAAATCATGTAACGTGACTTTTGCAAAATTGGACATGCTTGAGTTATTAAAGTTGATTAGATTTATTAATGTTTATTAAAAAGCGCGAAAGAGAACTTGCGCTGTTCCTCAGGAGGATATTTGTGTATGCGCTCAGAGACGGAGCAGAGCACATGTAAAGTCATCCTTTAGCTGAACGTATGCGCCTAAACGGTTAAATACATGCAAAAATGTGTCAAAATGCGGCGCTTAGTGATTATTCACGTAAACCCTCGTCGGTTATGTAATAAATGAATGTAAACAGATGATACTGAAAATACGCGTGTAACAGTAAATTGGATCCGTGCGGCTCTTAAAGTGACAGCGCGCTATATTCCTGCTGCCGACTGTGTGCTTAATATTAATCAAACAACAAAAGACAAAGACAAAATCACTCACTGCTCTTCACAGAAGGTCTTTTGTAGCTTTAATAAGAAACAAAGGAAGTTTAATTCTTACAGTGAAGACTACGCGCTGTTTTATTTTACATTTGATTATTCA
Organism: Aspiorhynchus laticeps; assembly: GCA_023376895.1. Classification (NCBI taxonomy): domain Eukaryota; kingdom Metazoa; phylum Chordata; class Actinopteri; order Cypriniformes; family Cyprinidae; genus Aspiorhynchus; species Aspiorhynchus laticeps. The sequence goes on from CM041812.1 coordinate 29,117,678, forward strand.
ATTTCTATAGTAGGCCGTTAACTGAATACTTTAGATTTGCGTAAAAAATGTTTTTTGGTTATACGGCCCGCTAATAATCGTGTTAAATAATCGTGATTACAATATTGACCAAACTAATCGTTATTTCGTAATTATAATCGTAATTATGATTTTTGTCATCGAGCAGCCCTGCTGCCATTGAGGTTTGTTACAGCCACAAATGCAAAAATGAGTGTTTAATTTGTGCTAGTGGTCAAACGACATTTTGGCCAATCAGTCAGTCAATATCTGGCATTTTTTAATTATCAGCATCAACTGATAAGTTATTCTGTTTGGCCAATGTGTTGGAAGCAGGACTTTTATTTTGACAGCGCCTAACGGCATGGAACTCCTTTTCATCTTCATTAGTTTACTGTCTCTGTTTAACAGTTTTTCTTTACAGTACAACTTTGAAATTACAATACTAATATTTATGGCTGTCTCATTCATTTTCAGATTTTAGGCCTAAACATGTTTTTTTTTTTAAATGTGACTTTTTAATGTCTCTCTTTTTTTGACAACAAAAGAGAGGTTTTATAAGCGCTTCTTACATTTAAGATGAATGTGGTTAATGCATATTGCATTCCCAAATGTACATTATAAGTGACTCAAATTTGCAAAACATAGATAAGTTTGTGTGGAGCCATATTTATGTTTTGAGACTCTGAAAACACCAGATCATGAGCTGCTCGTGTGTGAAAGGACATAGTGCTCCGCTTTACTCTGATACCTGCAGCGCATGTGTTTGCTCAATCAAATCACATCCTTTGCAATTTGATAATTGTCCTAAGCTATATTTAGGCTTTATGTTGATTCATTGTGCAGTCAGATATATCTAACTCGAAGGTTATGTGCAGGATTTGTCTTTGCAGTCTTTCAGTCTGTAAGCTTTTGGAAACATCCAGGTGTGTTTCAGAATGCAGTTTGTGGTTTCACAGGCTGTCTGCCTGCTGTGGGTATATAGCTGGGTATGTTAGTGTTTGTGTATCTGTCTTTGGTTTTGCGTCTCTCTCTCTCTCCCCTCTGCTGATTCTCAGGAGAGTAGACCTCTCTAATATCTCCAAGCATTAATATGCAAACAGTGTGGTCCACGCAGCGGCACAAGGTTAAGCATGCGTGACGAGAGGAGAGAGAAAGCGCCTCAGATACTGTTAGGGAACTTTGTTTCTCTCCTCCCTGTCACTGCGTGTTTGGGAGTGTTCATTATGGGAGACTATTGCATGGTGGAGGTACTAGGCTGTGACATGTTATCTTTTCATCATGGAGACAGGCTATCGAACTGACCTGCTGTCACAGAAGAGTGCAAAGGGGTGGGTTTTTTTTGTTGTTTTTTTGCGTAGGTTCAGCTTGAGTGTGCCTGGGGATGTGCACGACTACATATCGACTGCTTTCTTGAACGCCCAATCGGTTTTAATAAACCCCTGTAAAATTAGGCTGGTTTTGGGTTCGCCAAACTTAAAACTTTTAACTTTATGCACAGTATTGGATGTATGGCTGGATTTTTGTGTATAATTATAATAGCTGTAAATTTGTAAGCTATTTTTGCAGATTTTCTTTGAAAAGAAAACCTAATTTGATGGAAAAACATATATTTATAAATTTAGAGTAATAGATAATTCTTAAATGTTCTACCATAAAATCATTTTAAAATTGTTATAATATTTAAAATAAACATTAAATAATGCATCTAAAAATAATATAATTAAAATTAGAAAATGTACATGTAAAATTATGAATTTATTTTAAATTATGTTGCAAATGTTGTTGGCAAAGCAAATAAAATTTGAACGCAGCATGCAGTATTGAAACGCAACCAGTATAGTTCGATTCACAAACAGATGACTCTTATGAGCCAGTTCTTTTTTAATGCATCACAAAAAATACTACATCACCTGTTTAGTCTGATTTACAAACAAATAACTCTTTGGAGCCAGTAGTTAAATCAATAAAAAAAAAATTGTGAAGCTTAGGGTGTATTCACACCTGTCTTGTTCGGTTCGATTGAATCAAACTCAAGTTCGTTTCCCCCTTGGTGCCGATCTTTTGGGCAGGTGTGAATACAGCAATCTCACTTGTGTGTGGACCAAACAACCGTACAGAGACCCAGCTGAAGAGGTGGACTCGGTCTGGTTCCAAACAAACTCTTGTACGGTTGAATGGATGAATCAATGAATGGATGACCTTAGCACACGTGAACTAGCCAATGACCAAAACAAGTGAACTAGCGGACTTTCCTGGAAATGAATACACCCTAAAACATCTGCTGACACCAGTTTAGTCTGATTCATTAACAAATGACTTTTTAAATGAATCAAAAAAATACTGTGGAACCATTATGTAGTTTGATTCATGAAAGAATCACTCTTATGAACTGGTTCTTTTCAGTGAAACTAAACCATATGGTACAACCAGTGTAGTCCGATTCAGCTGACTCTTATGAGCCAGTTATTTTTAATGAATTACAAAAAAATATTGTATAACCAATGTAGTCTGATTTACAAACAGATAACTCTTCTGAGCCAGTAGTTGTTTAATCAATCAAAAATATACTACAGATCTATTATGTTGTCTGATTCATGAACAAATGACTCCTATGAACTGGTTCTTTTTTGTGAAGCTAAAACCATCTGCTGTCACCAGTTTAGTCTGATTCATTAACAAATGACTCTTCTGAGCCAGTTTTTAAATTATTAAAAACATACTGCGGAACTATTATATAGTTTGATTCATGAACCAATGACTTTTATGAACCGTTTTTTCTTTTTTTTCAGCAAAGCTAAACCATGCGGTACATATGGTTCAATTCACAAACAAATGACTCTTTGTGAGCTGGTCCTTTTAATGAATCTTTAAAATGTGTCTGTTAAATAAATAGCAGTTGGATCATATCAAATTGAGAGCCTGTGAATTGGAATTGAATTGAATCAGAAAATATGTGTAGATACCCATACCCTAATTGCCAAGCTCTCATTTTGTTTCTTGAAAATGTATATAGCCATGTTTTCATGTTTTGTCCCATGAGCCTCTCATTTGTTCTGTAAAAAAATCTGACCACGAGTGTGAAAGCTGTCAGTGGTTGACCTCTGCTCGTGCTGTACTATGTGAAAGGTCATTTCTCTGCTGTAGTACAAGACTTTTTCTTATCATCAAATGTCATGGCATTGTCAGTCTTACTTCCCGGATAAAGCTCAAAGCGTATCTCATTTGGTCAAGTTTGGACTGCCTTTCTGCACTATTTAAAACAGGATGCCTAAAACTTCTGCTCTTCCTGTCTTATTTTAACAAACAAAAGCATTAGGATGTTTCCTTTTATCTCATCAAGAAGAGTTATTGTTTTGACCTCTTCTCATACGCAGGCATGATTGAGGAAACCGCCTTTTGGTTTTTGAACCAAACTTGATGATTTTCCTAGCCCATTCATCTTAGGACAAGATCAATGGTTTTAAGTAATTTTGTCTGTGTTGTCCATCTGATCAACTTCCTGTTATGTTTATGAACTGTAACTTTCAGAATAAGTCAGATGGCAAGTCCTGAGCATGTAGTGCTTCATCAAAGAGACACGAGGGGTAACGTAGGGGACGTCATGTAGTATGCTGTCTATAGGCACAGTTATGTTTAGCCTTTTTTAGCAAAAGTTTTATCCATTTATGGCTACCTTGGAGTTTACTGTATAATAATAACACCTGTCAAATTTTATTTGACAAAATCTTGATGTAAAAAAAAAAAAAGTACACTACAGTTCAGAAGTTTGGGGTCGGTAAGACTTTTAAAAGAAGAGTCTTATGTTCACCAAGGAAAGGATGTATTTATTTGATAAAAAAAATATTTTGTGAAATATTATTATAATAACTGTTTATTTTTATTTTTTTTAACTTGTTTTAAAATTAAATTATTTCTGTGATGCAAAGCTGACTTTTCAGCATCATTGCTTTAGTCTTCAGTGTAACATGATACTTCAGAAATCATTCTAATATGCTGATTTACATTTATTATAAAAAATAAGGATTTTTACTGATCAATAAACATTTATTATTAAAATAAATTTTAAGGATTTTTTGAGTAGAAATTTGAAAGGAAAAACATTTGTTTGAAATAGAAATCTTTTCTAACATTATAAATGTCTTTATTTTCAAAGTACATTCTTGCTAAACAATTTCTTTAAAAAAATTAAATCATACTTTTTAACTGTAGTGTATTATTTATCAATGTATATTTATATCATGGTAGAATAATAACTAAATTTTAAACATGTATTATAATTATTATTATTTTATAATAATTTTTATATAATTAAACATTATGCAAAATAAATAATGTAAAATATGAAATAATGTTAAATTGTGTAAAATATATATATATAATTTATAATAAAATGTAATTATATATATATTTTTTTAAATTCTGTTGGAAACGTTGGCAGGGCAAGTCAAATTAGGGGGGGAAAAAAATCATTATTGTGCCAAACTTTTCTTTTGAGCCAGATTTAATCAGCTTCAATGTCAAATCGATATGTTGCATCAGTCTTGACTTGAATGATATTTCACTCGGTTTATTAGTGCTTCACTTCATGAATGGATCTGCTATAGTTTTTAATTCAGTGCGTGCAAAAGTGCATACGTTAGGAACTTTATAAGCAAGCGGTTTGACTAGCCGTTCCAGCATCTCTCCTGGTTGCTAGATGTCAATTCATAATGAAGCACCACTTGAATTTAAAGAATGCCACTTTGAAGCAGCAGATACATATGCTCCCACTTTCAAAAGCATCCTGCTGGATGTGGTTGCAGCAGACACTTCCCTGGATCCGGCCTCCGGGGACATGCTGATGAAACTGTTTGTTTTTGCCTGTATGTCAGTGGCGTCCTCAGAACGCTCTGTCTCTTCTCCTCTGCTCCTCTCTGCTCAGGCGAGAGGCCCTCAAAGATCAGCATCAGCGGGCTTTCAGGCAGCGATGGCCCTTGCCCTGCTCCCTCGGGGAGGCTGGCAGAGTCTGGCTGCAGAAGATAATGGCAGACCAGGAACATTTTCAGGGAGGGCAGTTGCAAATTGGCATAAGCTTTGCCTCCTCTGCGCAGGTGTGACTCAGCCGAATTCTTCCAGACATCTCACGCTCCCTAAACACAGCGCTGCTACGGTCCCTGAACTCCCAACACAGTCTCACAACTTCTTTTGGCTCTGATGTGATTAACTTGTTTAATATTTTACCGAACAGGGACACTATTGCCAAGCAACGGCGGTTTATTTCCTTATTTCTGTCTCCAGGGCACAATCTATTATCTGTGTTCATGACGAAGCTTGACAGGTACGACCTGTAAACCGGGTTGCCAGATTGATCTGGTTTGCCTGGCTGGATCTGTTGTCCAAGAATGGATGGCAAACTTGTGTACGATGTACATGATCGAGTCTGTGTTTTCAAACATAGCTTTTAAGTGAATGAAACATTCTTGTTTACTTCCATACACTGAATCATACTTGATGTGCTTGATGTTTTTTGCAGTGTGTGAATTCTTTGAGCATTTCATTATTTGAACCTACTGAATGAATATGATTCAGAGCGGCACTGAATGAGTCATCTTGTTTGTGAATGAACCAAATTAATGAAGCATCTTGTTTGTCTCCACTCTTTTTGGAGTCTCATTGTAGATTTGTAGTCACATTTTAGTAAAGGATTCAAACTTATTTGTGGTGCGAACTTCTGGTGTGAATTTATAAGGAATCAGTAGAGTATATGATTCAGTGACAATGATTCACTCTAAATGTGCAAAACGTCACTTGTTGCCAGTTGGTAATGATGTAACATGAAAGTGTTATTTTAGTATCATTGATATACTATTAAAGTTTTTGTTAGTATTTTGAATTTTATTTTTATATTTTTGTTTTCATTTTAATTTTAAAGTTTGTAATTTTTGTGTTTTGTATTTTTTTTTAATTAGTTTTATTAGGTTTTGTTGTTGTTTTATATGTCTGTTGACCTATTAGCTAACTCTTGTCAATTTTATTTAGTTTTAGCTATTTTAGTACTTTTTAAACAATCAAAACAAAACAAAAACAAAAAGAGAGAGAAATGTTGCCTTGCCAGCTAGCTAAAATATATATTTTTATATATATATTTAATTTTTTATTTAGCTAACATTTATTTTGTTTCAAGTAACTTATGTTTTTTGTAGGGATTCACCGAATGTTCAGCAACCAAAATTATTCTGCCGAAAATGGCAAAAAAGCTTTTTCGATGTTCGGCCGAATAAGCGAAAAGACAGAATAAATTGTAACAAACAATGACGTGATGCGATCATATAGAGGCGCGCACTAATGCAGCAAACATGTCTGCAGTGTGGACATTTAAACCTGTCCGAGAAAAATGCAAAAAGCACCGACATCGAGAGAGTGCTTAGTAGGGCTGTGCAATTATTTGCATGCGATTGTCATGCGCATCTTGTCAGTAAAGCCGGTTCCGTGATTAGCAGTAAATCGCCATCACCTGCTTTCAGACGGAGCAGCATTTATTACACAGAGCCGTAGTTCACTGAGAAGCTAGGCAATATCGCATTCATTATCGCAGGCGATTCATATTGCCTAGCTTCTCAGTGAGCTACGGCTCTGTGTAGTAAATGCCGCTGGAAGTAAATGTCTGCTAGAATGTTAAAAAAATGTCAGTGTTAAATTGTTGTTTTGTAATTGATTTTTTTCATTAAAAAAAAAGACAAAACAGTAAAAAGCACATTTTGACTATTTAATTTATGCAATGGTGAAAAAAATAGCAAAATACATGGGGAAAAACACGTGAAAAACTGTGTTCAGTATTTGGCCTTCGGCCCAGTGTTTCATTTTGTTCGGCTTCAGCTTCGTCCAAGAATTTTCATTTTGGTGCATCCCTAGTTTTTTGTATTGTTGTAGTTTTAGGTAAAGGTAATAAGCCTGTCTTTGAATGAATATTTTTGGTGATTTGACTCCAATGATTTGAAGCATTGAGATGAGTCATATCCATCCCCACTAATAAGAACCAGGGCCTGAATTTCATTTTGGAAAAATACAAAACATTTGCAAGCACACAACTCTAGATGATATTATGAGGTAATTTTTTGCGTAATAGATTAAACAGCACTAGGAAACTTGATTTCACATTTGAATTGAATTTATTTAACTAAAAAAAGACAAATTATCAGTCAGTAATAAAATAGGAACAAGTAAATCAATTACAAGCTGTAGCACAAATAAATACAACAGAATAAATACAAATGACAAAAGTACAGAAATACTACAGACATTGAATAAAGTAAGCCAATGTAAAAACACTGGATAGTCTGTAAGTAAATACAGATTAAACTTTACAAATAAAGTTACAAAAGTTTAGTCAAGTGCAGTGAGTGATTTTCTTGTTTTTTAACACAGACAGCAGCATGTAGGCCTATATTAGGCTGCTGTCACTTTAAGACCGAACTCACAGATCCAATAGTACTGTACTTACACATGCATTTTTATTATTCAATATGCTTTGCTTAATTACACCACTTTTATTGCACAAGGATTGTACACTACGACTTTATTGTAAATAAAATAGTTTCATACTGAATCTATTATATTTTCAGCACGACGTGTTTTTGAAGTAGGACTAAATTGACAATTTCATTGTTGTAGGACAAACAGATCAGATGATTAACACACGCACATTTCATCTCTGCTCTTTCTTTCAAAATGGGCATATTTTTTGAAAAAGTCAAGTAATTGCTTCACTGAATATAACTGTCGGTCATTTAACATTTCTTTAAAACAGTTGACTAAACATTAATTGATTTGCAGCTTCCATCTTACCGCTCTCTTTCAGTGTTTTCAATCTTTGCTCAGCGTCTGTGAACGCTAAACGCCTACTTTGATTTGATTGTGCCAAACTTTTCTTTTGAGCCAGATTTAATCAGCTTCAATGTCAAATCGATATGTTGCATCAGTCTTGACTTGAATGATATTTCACTCGGTTTATTAGTGCTTCACTTCATGAATGGATCTGCTATAGTTTTTAATTCAGTGCGTGCAAAAGTGCATACGTTAGGAACTTTATAAGCAAGCGGTTTGACTAGCCGTTCCAGCATCTCTCCTGGTTGCTAGATGTCAATTCATAATGAAGCACCACTTGAATTTAAAGAATGCCACTTTGAAGCAGCAGATACATATGCTCCCACTTTCAAAAGCATCCTGCTGGATGTGGTTGCAGCAGACACTTCCCTGGATCCGGCCTCCGGGGACATGCTGATGAAACTGTTTGTTTTTGCCTGTATGTCAGTGGCGTCCTCAGAACGCTCTGTCTCTTCTCCTCTGCTCCTCTCTGCCCAGGCGAGAGGCCCTCAAAGATCAGCATCAGCGGGCTTTCAGGCAGCGATGGCCCTTGCCCTGCTCCCTCGGGGAGGCTGGCAGAGTCTGGCTGCAGAAGATAATGGCAGACCAGGAACATTTTCAGGGAGGGCAGTTGCAAATTGGCATAAGCTTTGCCTCCTCTGCGCAGGTGTGACTCAGCCGAATTCTTCCAGACATCTCACGCTCCCTAAACACAGCGCTGCTACGGTCCCTGAACTCCCAACACAGTCTCACAACTTCTTTTGGCTCTGATGTGATTAACTTGTTTAATATTTTACCGAACAGGGACACTATTGCCAAGCAACGGCGGTTTATTTCCTTATTTCTGTCTCCAGGGCACAATCTATTATCTGTGTTCATGACGAAGCTTGACAGGTACGACCTGTAAACCGGGTTGCCAGATTGATCTGGTTTGCCTGGCTGGATCTGTTGTCCAAGAATGGATGGCAAACTTGTGTACGATGTACATGATCGAGTCTTTGTTTTCAAACATAGCTTTTAAGTGAATGAAACATTCTTGTTTACTTCCATACACTGAATCATACTTGATGTGCTTGATGTTTTTTGCAGTGTGTGAATTCTTTGAGCATTTCATTATTTGAACCTACTGAATGAATATGATTCAGAGCGGCACTGAATGAGTCATCTTGTTTGTGAATGAACCAAATTAATGAAGCATCTTGTTTTCTCCACTCTTTTTGGAGTCTCATTGTAGATTTGTAGTCACATTTTAGTAAAGGATTCAAACTTATTTGTGGTGCGAACTTCTGGTGTGAATTTATAAGGAATCAGTAGAGTATATGATTCAGTGACAATGATTCACTCTAAATGTGCAAAACGTCACTTGTTGCCAGTTGGTAATGATGTAACATGAAAGTGTTATTTTAGTATCATTTATATACTATTAAAGTTTTTGTTAGTATTTTGAATTTTATTTTTATAATTTTGTTTTCATTTTAATTTTAAAGTTTGTAATTTTTGTTTTGTATTTTTTTTTTAATTAGGTTTTGTTGTTGTTTTATATGTCTGTTGACCTATTAGCTAACTCTTGTCAATTTTATTTAGTTTTAGCTATTTTAGTACTTTTTAAACAATCAAAACAAAAACAAAAAGAGAGAGAAATGTTGCCTTGCCAGCTAGCTAAAATATATATTTTTATATATATATTTAATTTTTTATTTAGCTAACATTTATTTTGTTTCAAGTAACAAATGTTTTTTGTAGGGATTCACCGAATGTTCGGCAACCAAAATTATTCTGCCGAAAATGGCAAAAAAGCTTTTTCGATATTCGGCCGAATAAGCGAAAAGACAGAATAAATTGTAACAAACAATGACGTGATGCGATCATATAGAGGCGCGCACTAATGCAGCAAACATGTCTGCAGTGTGGAAGCATTTAAACCTGTCCGAGAAAAATGCAAAAATCATTACAAGCACCGACATCGAGAGAGTGCTTAGTAGGGCTGTGCAATTATTTGCATGCGATTGTCATGCGCATCTTGTCAGTAAAGCCGGTTCCGTGATTAGCAGTAAATCGCCATCACCTGGGGGGGGGGGGGGGGGGGGGGGGGGGGGGGGGGGGGGGGGGGGGGGGGGGGGGGGGGGGGGGGGGGGGGGGGGGGGGGGGGGGGGGGGGGGGGGGGGGGGGGGGGGGGGGGGGGGGGGGGGTTTTTTTTTTTTTTTTTTTTTTTTTTTTTTTTTTTTTTTTTTTTTTTTTTTTTTTTTTTTTTTTTTTTTTTTTTTTTTTTTTTTTTTTTTTTTTTTTTTTTTTTTTTTTTTTTTTTTTTTTTTTTTTTTTTTTTTTTTTTTTTTTTTTTTTTTTTTTTTTTTTTTTTTTTTTTTTTTTTTTTTTTTTTTTTTTTTTTTTTTCGTCCAAGAATTTTCATTTTGGTGCATCCCTAGGTTTGTTTGTATTGTTGTAGTTTTAGGTAAAGGTAATAAGCCTGTCTTTGAATGAATATTTTTGGTGATTTGACTCCAATGATTTGAAGCATTGAGATGAGTCATATCCATCCCCACTAATAAGAACCAGGGCCTGAATTTCATTTTGGAAAAATACAAAACATTTGCAAGCACACAACTCTAGATGATATTATGAGGTAATTTTTTGCGTAATAGATTAAACAGCACTAGGAAACTTGATTTCACATTTGAATTGAATTTATTTAACTAAAAAAAGACAAATTATCAGTCAGTAATAAAATAGGAACAAGTAAATCAATTACAAGCTGTAGCACAAATAAATACAACAGAATAAATACAAATGACAAAAGTACAGAAATACTACAGACATTGAATAAAGTAAGCCAATGTAAAAACACTGGATAGTCTGTAAGTAAATACAGATTAAACTTTACAAATAAAGTTACAAAAGTTTAGTCAAGTGCAGTGAGTGATTTTCTTGTTTTTTAACACAGACAGCAGCATGTAGGCCTATATTAGGCTGCTGTCACTTTAAGACCGAACTCACAGATCCAATCAAGGCCGTAACCATGTCTTGAACATTGGACCAATTTTTGTATATATATATATAGGCTATGCTTTAATTGACGCAACAATTATTACTCGCACAGAGACTTGTCAACACTACCGACTTTTATTGTAATAAAATAGTTTCCATACTGAATCATATATTTCTCAGCACGACGTGTTTTTGAAGTAGGACTAAATTGACAATTTCATTGTTTTAGGACAGAACAGATGCAGATGATTAACACACGACATTTCATCTCTGCTTTTCTTTCAAATGGCATATTTTTTGAAAAGTCAAGTAATTGCTTCACTGAATATAACTGTCGGTCATTTAACATTTCTTAAAACAGTTGACTAAACATTAATTGATTTGCAGCTTCCATCTTACCTGCTCTCTTTCAGTGTTTTCAATCTTTGCGCTCAGCGTCTGTGAACGCTAAACGCTACTTTGATTTGATTGGCATTCAATTATTTTGACATTGACGAGCTGTTATGTGAAGAGCAGACTGAAAATGTTACTTTTAAAGCTTTTTTGTCATCCTAACAAGAGCGCTGCATAATGGAGGACAGCAGATCAGTGCAAAATTTCAAATATTGACATTTGGCATTTCTAATTATTGGACTTGCTCAATGTCTATGGTGGTTAGGCCCATGGATCCAATATACTGATACACATGCATTTTTATTCTCAATTGTTTGCGTTCACTTAACCGACTGTGTTATTTTGACATTATTTTGTGTGTATTTGAACTTTAAGCACCATTTACAGTAAAAAAATAACTAAATTCAGTACTTGTGAGCTGCTGGAGAGACGTCTCTGTGTGCATGGTTTGAGTGTGAGCACACTGTTCTCTTGAAAAGGGAAGATGCAGGAGCGCTGAATGATGAAATTACAGTTTCACAAAGTTTTCAAAATACTGATTTGATCTGATAATCTGTGTGGATTAATATACTCATTCAATTTATATGCTTTAATGAATAAATGTTTGCAAGAATTTCCGCATTATAAACATAGATCCAGCTGGAATTAGTAAAATTATGTGCAATACCCACAATTCTGCACTGAAATTCAAGCATTGATTTGTACTTTTTGTGACAAAAACATGAGTGGTTGTTTTCATGCAAAAGTGGTTGTCGTCATGCCAGGGTGTTTTTGGATGGTTGCCACAGCATTGCTATGTTGCTAAATGTAAGAAATAGCAGTGGCGGAGCATCACCAATATTGCACCAAATGGTCTGTTTTATGCACCATTGTTTGGACAAATAGTTTTCAATCTATCGGTTGAGCGCTGAGGCGTTGGGCATTTCAAACAGGGCAATATGGAAGTGCCACAGTGTTTACAATCCACCTACAAATGCCTTACGTTAAGTCGTCTCGGTACATTAAGATACATATAGTGTTTAAAGAGGTGGTTGATTGCGATTTTACTTTTTTAACGTTAGTTAGTGTGCAATCAGTGCCGATCCTAGACTTCTGGGGGCCCTACGCAAAACTGTGTCACCGGGGGGGGCATTTGTTGAATGGATGAAACACATTTGTCCGTGTTTCACTCGGTCTCGAATCGCGCTCACGGAAAGCACTCGAGAAACGCTCACGGAAAGTCTCTTCCACGACTCGGTACTCTTTCAACTCGTTTTTTTTTCCTCAAACAAGAGACTGTACGACGTTCATGTTACATGATTTGACTGATTTTTAGAGAGAGAGGGTAACAGCGCACCGCATTAAAATAAATTATCATTCATGTTTTCACAACAGCTTGCCAAATTCAAAAACGAAACTAAAATTAAAACATCTGTGAGAGCAAGGGGGCCCCCTGGTGTTTCGGGGGCCCTATGCAGCTTGCGTATTATGCGTATAGGGAGGATCGGCTCTGTGTGTAATGTTGCTGTTTGAGCATAAACAACATCTGCAAAGTTACGACACTGAAAGTTTAGTGCAAATGGAGATATCGTCTTTTAAAATTATGGCAGTTTAATGCTTAAAAAACGGCTCGTAGGGACTACAAGAAGTTACTTCCCAGGTTTGTGACGTCACAAACCCTGATAAACCCCGCCCCCGGGAACATTCAACAAAGGGGGCGGGGCCATGATGCGCTGCTTTAGAGAAGAGGAAGAGTTGTTGCTATGCCGTCAAAACTAGGGGTGCACCAAAAAATCTATTCCTATATGAATCGCGATTCTGTCTTTTAACGATTCTAATGGATTCACAAGTTTCAAAATCAATGTTCTAAAGCAGCGGTTCTTAATTCTGTTCCATACACTGAATCATACTTGATGTGCTTGATGTTTTTTGCAGTGTGTGAATTCTTTGAGCATTTCATTATTTGAACCTACTGAATGAATATGATTCAGAGCGGCACTGAATGAGTCATCTTGTTTGTGAATGAACCAAATTAATGAAGCATCTTGTTTTCTCCACTCTTTTTGGAGTCTCATTGTAGATTTGTAGTCACATTTTAGTAAAGGATTCAAACTTATTTGTGGTGCGAACTTCTGGTGTGAATTTATAAGGAATCAGTAGAGTATATGATTCAGTGACAATGATTCACTCTAAATGTGCAAAACGTCACTTGTTGCCAGTTGGTAATGATGTAACATGAAAGTGTTATTTTAGTATCATTTATATACTATTAAAGTTTTTGTTAGTATTTTGAATTTTATTTTTATAATTTTGTTTTCATTTTAATTTTAAAGTTTGTAATTTTTGTTTTGTATTTTTTTTTTAATTAGGTTTTGTTGTTGTTTTATATGTCTGTTGACCTATTAGCTAACTCTTGTCAATTTTATTTAGTTTTAGCTATTTTAGTACTTTTTAAACAATCAAAACAAAAACAAAAAGAGAGAGAAATGTTGCCTTGCCAGCTAGCTAAAATATATATTTTTATATATATATTTAATTTTTTATTTAGCTAACATTTATTTTGTTTCAAGTAACAAATGTTTTTTGTAGGGATTCACCGAATGTTCGGCAACCAAAATTATTCTGCCGAAAATGGCAAAAAAGCTTTTTCGATATTCGGCCGAATAAGCGAAAAGACAGAATAAATTGTAACAAACAATGACGTGATGCGATCATATAGAGGCGCGCACTAATGCAGCAAACATGTCTGCAGTGTGGAAGCATTTAAACCTGTCCGAGAAAAATGCAAAAATCATTACAAGCACCGACATCGAGAGAGTGCTTAGTAGGGCTGTGCAATTATTTGCATGCGATTGTCATGCGCATCTTGTCAGTAAAGCCGGTTCCGTGATTAGCAGTAAATCGCCATCACCTGCTTTCAGACGGAGCGGCATTTATTAAACAGAGCCGTAGTTCACTGAGAAGCTACGCAATATCGCATTCATTATCGCAGGCGATTCATATTGCCTAGCTTCTCAGTGAGCTACAGCTCTGTGTAGTAAATGCCGCTGTAAGTAAATGTCTGCTAGAATGTTAAGTAAAGTGTTAAGTAAATATTTTTTAATTTTTATTTTGTAATTGATTTCTTCATAAAAAAAAGACAAAACAGTAAAAAGAACATTTTGACTATTTAATTTATGCAATGGGGAAAAAAATAGCAAAATACATGGGGGAAAACACGTGAAAAACTGTGTTCGGTATTTGGCCTTCGGCCCAGTGTTTCATTTTGTTCGGCTTCAGCTTCGTCCAAGAATTTTCATTTTGGTGCATCCCTAGTTTTTTGTATTGTTGTAGTTTTAGGTAAAGGCAATAAGCCTGTCTTTGAATGAATATTTTTGGTGATTTAACTCCAATGATTTGAAGCATTGAGATGAGTCATATCCAGAGGTGGAAAGAGTACGAAAATATTTTACTCAAGTAAAAGTACCATTACCTTAATGAAATTTTACTTAAGTACAAGTAAAAGTACCAGTCTAAAAATCTACTCAAGTAAAAGTAAAAAGTAGCTCATTTAAAATTTACTCAGAGTAAAAATTACTTAGTTACTTTTTAACAGTGGGAGGGACGCAAAAATGCGATAGGCCAAGGGTGTCAAACTCAGTTCCTAGAGGGCCACAGCGCTACAGTACAGACATAACCCTAATTAAACACTGGATCAGCGGTGTTTAATTAGGGTTATATCTATACTAATCTATTCATTTAGGCTTATTTATAAACTACATGGTTTGTGTGTTGGAGCAGGGTTGGAACTAAACTCGGCAGGGCTGCGGCTCTCCAGGAACTGAGTTTGACACCCCTGGGATAGGCCTAGTCTCAAACTAGTTGTTTTTAATTAAAGGAATCAGTTATTTAGAATAATAAGACATTTGGGCTGTTGAAAGGCAAATTAAATCAATATCAACAAAATTCATCTTTGCAATGCAGATGAAACACAGAAGCTTCATCTGAAGTGGAATTTAGATGCATTTACACACTGTTTAATGCAGGACATGAATGCATTTAACCTGCAGTAACAAATGCAGAAATAATGTTTTGATGTATAAGACATAAAATGTTGAATACTCGTTTAAAATTTAAAAAAAAAGAAAAAAGATACTTTAAATGTGAAATTAAAACCACCAGTAGGTGTCACCAAGTCACTGTTAATAAGTGAGTCATTACGACTGAACCGAATCATAAACAGTTGATTCATTCAGGAATGAAACACCGTCATGTTGCTCAGAGATGCAAAACAGTGCTGTGGCTGTGTTTGGGATTATTTTTGTTGTCGAAATAGAGCAAAAACAGGCGATATGGTGTCTAAAAGGCAAGTCTCTTAATTGACTCCTTGTTTATTGAACTGTTGTAAAAAAAAAAAAAAAATCTATATGTAATCTATATGTAAAGAAAAACGGCACTCTTCGAGTGAGACTGATTTACTATATGAAATTATATAAATATACATTTTCTGCCCCTATATCTTCAATTTTGTGATCATTCTAAATGCATTTTAACAGACTGAATCACGTAGTGAAGGAACGCACTCTAAATGCGCGCGCGCACTAGTCTAATCTACTAAACTTCACACACGGTAGAAGTGTTTTGTTTGGTTTTTGGCTAAATACTGATAATGTCAAATCGAACATCGTTAAAACAACAATTACGATATTATCGCAGACGATATATATCGCACACCCTGCACCACTGTCTTTTTGGCTAATTTGTGCAAAACCTTTTGCTAAACTACCAAAGCTTCATTTTAACCACCAGTGCAACGATGCAAGTATTTACCTTACCTCTACATGCTTGCGAAGGGGTGATGTCGAGATCTTATAAACTGCTAGTTTGGTCTCCCAAGGCAATCACAGCTTACACTGCATAATAGAGCATAAATATGGCCAGGGGTTCACTTCATTTTCTTCGAGTTCAACTTCAGCCGAATACGACAGGGTTTGGTTTTCAGCTGGGTCTGCATCATTAACGCCTGTCTTGTTCGTCTGCATTTTTCTTGTGATTTTAGCGCCAGTTTGTTCTGCCCATTATTTACTGCAGTATTTTCCAGGAAGCGATTTTTTTTTTTACTCAGTAATTAATGCATTATAAATGTAGCGAAGTACAATACTTCAAACAAAATGTACTTAAGTAAAAGTAAAATTACAGATTTTAAAAATTACTTTAAAAAGTAGAAGTACACAAAAAAGCTACTCAATTACAGTAACGCGAGTAAATGTAATTCGTTACTTTCCACCTCTGGTCATATCCATCCCCACTAATAAGAACCAGGGCCTGAATTTCATTTTGGAAAAATACAAAACATTTGCAAGCACACAACTCTAGATGATATTATGAGGTATTTTTTTGCGCAATAGATTAAACAGCACAAGGAAACTTGATTTCACATTTGAATTGAATTTATTTAACTAAAAAAAGACAAATTATCAGTCAGTAATAAAATAGGAACCAGTAAATCAATTACAAGCTGTAGCACAAATAAATACAACAGAATAAATACAAATGACAAAAGTACAGAAATACTACAGACATTGAATAAAGTAAGCCAATGTAAAAACACTGGATAGTCTGTAAGTAAATACAGATTAAACTTTACAAATAAAGTTACAAAAGTTTAGTCAAGTGCAGTAAGTGATTTTCTTGTTTTTTAACACAGACAGCAGCATGTAGGCCTATATTAGGCTGCTGTCACTTTAAGACCGAACTCACAGATCCAATATACTGATACACATGCATTTTTATTCTCAATTGTTTGCGTTCACTTAACCGACTATTATTTTGACATTATTTTGTGTGTATTTGAACGTTTAAGCACCATTAACAGTAAAAAATAACTAAATTCAGTACTTGTGAGCTGCTGGAGAGACGTCTCTGTGTGCATGGTTTGAGTGTGAGCACACTGTTCTCTTGAAAAGGGAAGATGCAGTAGCGCTGAATCATGAAATGATGAAATTACAGTTTCACAAAGTTTTCAAAATACTGATTTGATCTGATAATCTGTGTGGATTAATATACTCATTCAACCTATATGCTTTAATGAATAAATGTTTGCAAGAATTTCTGCATTATAAACATAGATCCAGCTGGAATTAGTAAAATTATGTGCAATACCCACAATCCTGCACTGAAATTCAAGCATTGATTTGTACTTTTTGTGACAAAAACATGAGTGGTTGTTTTCATGCAAAAGTGGTTGTCGTCATGCCAGGGTGTTTTTGGATGGTTGCCACAGCATTGCTATGTTGCTAAATGTAAGAAATAGCAGTGGTGGAGCATCACCAATATTGCACCAAATGGTCTGTTTTATGCACCATTGTTTGGACAAATGGTTAGTTTCAATCTTTTGGTTGAGCGCTGTGGCGTTGGGCATTTCAAACAGGGCAATATGGAAGTGCCACAGTGTTTACAATCCACCTACAAATGCCTTACGTTAAATCGTCTCGGTACATTAAGATACAGATAGTGTTTAAAGAGGTGGTTGATTGCGATTTTACTTTTTTAACGTTAGTTAGTGTGTAATCAGTGCCGATCCTAGACTTCTGGGGGCCCTACGCAAAAAATTGGACGTATAACAGAGTATTTCTGTGCCAAAAATCTCACTTCCGGATTCGTACAAGTTTCGGAGAGTTTTTTTCGATCGTTGTTCTTGATGACGTAAACGACGGTGGAACTCTTATATGGGCATTTCTTCCGGAAGAACGCGCCCGTGTACGCATCGACCAGAGTGAGAACGAGAGCGCGCCCATCAACGCGCTTCAATCGGCAGGCTGGCAGCACAGGACTCGCTCGGGAAGAATGTCTCTAAAGAAGTGTGTTTTTGGTTGTGAGGGAAAGATAACCTTGTTCAGCTTCCCAAAACAACCCACCGTTACGTGAACAGTGGATATAGTTTGTTTTTCCGGGGCAGCAATGGAGTTTCTCAAGTGTTGACGAACGTTTTATAAACAAGGCCCAATTCGACGCTGGATTTGCACATCGTTTAATACTGAAAGATGGAGCGGTCCCAGCTATAAAAGATCCCGGTCATGATTCAGAATTGCAGATGGTGAGTGAAACGGCATCAAATGTCTGTGTTTTGTTGGCGATCGGAGCAAGTGCTCGTCACTCTTTAGCTCCGCCCACACGGCACGCCTCCAGGAGCTCGGCTTTTTTCGGAGAGAATCGTAAATCTGTATCTTTCTTTTATAAATATGATAAAACTAAAGACTTTTTGGAGATATGAAGGATGCAGTACTACTCTATAGTAGGGTTGTCACGGTACCAAAATTTCAGTATTCGGTACCGATACCAGTGAAAATCCACGGTTCTCGGTACCAATTTCGGTACCAAAGCAAAACACAAAAACATGCTTAAAAACATACTATTTTTATTAATAAAGTCAAACAAAAATAAAATGTAAAAAAATCAATGCCATTGTTTATATTTATTTAAAATTGTTTCAAGTTTTTTCGCAAGTAATAAAGTATGAAAAACAGTAAACAAATTTCACCCAAATTTAATTTGTCTTTTAATTAATGAAATTTAAAATCATTGTAAATAAAGGGGATTTACTGTTAAAATTAAAATATGGAAGAAATACTGTGTGATTATTTCTTTCAAAATAAAGATGTATTAATTTTTTCAACAGTAGTAATACTATCACATACATTCTACTAAATAATAGTATTATATTTCTGGCACAATGTCTTTTAAGTAAAAACGAACTTTTATTTTGACGGGTTGCCGTGAATACCTTTACATTTCCGTGTGTATGTGTGTAGCTATGATATGACGCTGGTTTTACTCAAATGAAACGGTAAAATGCTTGTGAAGTGACTCTCATAGCAGTTCTGGAGATGTAGTTTATGTATTTATGTCCTCATTGAGACGGTAGATGCTGAAATCACTGCGAGCGTCACACGCTTCAGTGTATGTAGTAAAAAAACCGCGCGTCTCTGCCATTCATTCATTCATTCACACAGACTCGCAGAACATGCGGGATTCATATTTGAATCAACGTTTGCGGCTTAATATTTACAGATACTAGTCCATGTCGCGATTTGATTTAAGGGTAATGACCTTCTTTTGATTAATTCATCTAAACTTTGACACATTCCGTGCTAAACTGTAAATTCCGTTTTTATAACTGGATTCCGTCATTCCGTCCGCGTTTTCTGCATCGAGGAAATCAGAGCTGTACGGGTCAAGAACCGGGTTGACCGGGTACTCGGTACCACCGGAACTTGAAAAAAGCTAGTACCGTGACGTTTTTATTTTTTTAGTACCGACTTGGTACCGAAGTACCGGGTCTTTTGACAACACTACTCTATAGGTACTCAAAATTAACATGAGATTGGGTGAAACTGTGTGCGTTAGGTCCCCTTTAACAATGATTTAAAACTAGAGATAGTCAAAGCTGATCTAATACTCACAGGTAACAAATTCCACAGTTTCGGGGCAGCAACTGAGAAAGCGCGATCACCCTTTAGTTTTAATCTAGATCTGGGAACTGTTAAAAGTTGCTGATCAGAAGATCTCAGGGATCTAGCAGAAGTTTGACGTTTTACTAAGGCATCAAGATATGTTGGAGATGTTGGAGAAACGCTCACGGAAAGTCTCTTCCATGACTCGGTACTCTTTCAACTTGTTTTTTTTTCCTCAAACAAGAGACTGTACGACATTCATGTTACATGATTTGACTGATTTTTAGAGAGAGAGGGTAACAGCGTACCTCATTAAAATAAATTATTATTCATGTTTTACAACAGCTTGCCAAATTCAAAAACGAAACTAAAATTAAAACATCTTTGAGAGCAAGGGGGCCCCCTGGTGTTTCGGGGGCCCTATGCAGCTTGCGTATTCTGCGTATAGGGAGGATCAGCTCTGTGTGTAATGTTGCTGTTTGAGCATAAACAACATCTGCAAAGTTACGACACTGAAAGTTTAGTGCAAATGGAGATATCATCTTTTAAAATTATGGCAGTTTAATGCTTAAAAAACGGCTCGTAGGGACTACAAGAAGTTACTTCCCAGGTTTGTGACGTCACAAACCCTGATAATCCCCGCCCCTGGGAACATTCAACAAAGGGGGCGGGGCCATGATGTGCTGCTTTAGAGAAGAGGAAGAGTTGTTGCCATGCCGTCAAAACTAGGGGTGCACAAAAAAATCTATTCCTATCGCGATTCTGTCTTCTAACGATTCTAATGGATTCACAAGTTTCAAAATCAATGTTCTAAAGCAGCGGTTCTTAATTCTGTTCCTTTCGTCACCCTGCTCTGTCTCTCTCTCTCTCTCTCTCTCTCTCTCTCATTGTTCTGTTCAATTTATACACTTTATGTATATAGACAGACAGATATTTTTCACATAGCTATGAGAAGCGTTATACATGGACGTGTGTGCGGTTGCCGCTGTATTAAAACTTTAATCAGGACAACAACAAACAAAAAACATACCATTAAGTGTCGTGTGTTCTGCACGATCCTCCTCACTAATATCTCTGGGTCTCAATCGGGTCTCAAATTGATAAGCAATATAGACGACGCCATTGTTTACAATACAACCAAAGCACATTTTGACGAGAGAGGTGTGACATTTAGACGCACACCAGATGCTGTTTAGCCAATCACGGCACACTGGGACAGCTAACCAATCTGAGCCCATTGCGTATTTCTGAGCAAGGGGCTTCATAAAACTAGGAAATCATCAGCGTGTTTATAGGAGAAGGGATAGAGCAATGTAGAATGAAGGTAAATTATGTGAAACACGTTAGACTGTACCCCATAAACACAATCAAGCCTAGAAGAAAAACAGTCAACCACACTTTTGACATCAAAAATATTACCCACAGCACCTATAAAGAAGGATTCCTCATGAGAAATGTACATGATATGTTTGTGGAAGATTGTCGCACACCTGCCTTCATCCTCGAGTGACCTGATGGAGAAACTCTGCCGTCTTTGTTTGGTTGCCGATCGTCTCAGAGCAGAGAGGTCACCGATGTTTTCCTCGTTTCTCTCATTACTCCATTCACCCAAACACTCCTTTCATCTCCTGTCCTAATCTGGACCACCCCACCGTTATGAAACATTAATAGTCCTCTACTACCCCCCCCCACACACACACACACACCTCCCATCAATGTTTCATCTCAAGGGTGAAAGAGAAATACAGACTAAAGCAGGGGTTTACTCAAACACTGACAGAAAAACTGAAGAAATGACCAATAGAAATCATGTTTCACTCTGTTTGGTGTGTTTGTCTTGAGTTGCATCAGGAAGTGTCTAGGCATTGCTCATCAATATGCTATGTTGGATACTTTGCCCACTTACCAACTTTGGGAACTATTACTCACTCATTGATGTAGTTTTTTTTTTCCTCACACAATGGGAAGATTTTGTGACCCATCCTTTTAAGGCTGAACAGTTTGGGGAAAACTTCGGTGTTCACTCTTATACACTTTATAAGACTCTTTCAGTAACCATAAAGTGAACAGATTTTAAAACTCTTTCCATTTGAGTTTTCAGATTCCCACTAGTTTTAACTCATTCATAATAATAATAATAATAATAAAATAATATATTGTAATAATACTGTTGTAGTATAAAATACAGAGTATTTCATTCAAATTATTATATATTACAACTCTACAATGACAGTCCTACTATTTAAATCTTAATTTCTTCATTTTCAAATGTTAAATGTTTTATCTTTTATTTTGGTGGTTTGCTGTCAAATAAATATAGGCTTTAGGTTTCAAAGTGAAGCGCGGCATCATTTACACACGTGTAGCTCATGATATGGTATTTCAGCATCCTGGAGCATCATGGACCTTTATTTTCATACATTGTGCAGCCCTAAATAAATATATGATTTTTAATTTATATATTATTATTATTATTATTAATGATGTTGTTAGCCACAAAACGAGTGAAAAAATAAAATAAAACAGTGCTGCATAATTTTATAATGGTGGGCTAAATTAATAATTTAAATAATGACTTGTTAAAGTTGTTAATCTTGTCAACTTGTTAAAGTTTAGTTCCTTAAATTAGGTTTGTTCAAATCTCATTCTTTGTGCAATATATACTTGTGTGCATATATTGTATTACTATTTTATTTTATTTATTTTTTATAGATATGTGGCTTATCCAATCAAATACAACATATTTGTAATAATATTTAAAAGATTTGTTAGGCCTGTATGTTTATATATAAAGAAACCGGCCTGTGTATTTGATGATTAATATTCTGTGAGCTTCTCTGTTCAGTGTTTTGCAGGGAGACGATGAGTTTTCTATCGAGTTCATTCTGCAGCCCTGCTAGGGGGTATTTTCACTGTGCTTCTTCCCCCCGTCATTCCCATCACCATGACATTACCAAAGTTTCTAGACCTCTGGAGTATTAATTGCCCCCCACTTTTCCACCCACCCGACTCCTTTCATCTTCGCTGCTGTTTGCGTCAGAATCCGTAGTTATTATCCTCACCACATAGCCCTGCTCATGCTCCTTTGTTCCTCTGATATTCCTTCTCTCTTCAGTCATGTCTCTACCTGCGATCGGTCACATTCCACACGCGGATAAGTGGACACACATCTCTTTGTGTAAGCTCTGTCCTGGTCGTTCATTAGAATTCGTTTGGTGGCATATTACCGACCGGTCTCTGAGTGCACGAGGCTCTGGTAATGACAGACAGGGCAAACTGCTTGTGAAACTCATTTGCATTTGTACAAAAATGATGCGCTGTGGACTGTTGGGCTTCTGCATTCACTCACTGTCATTATTGCTGCCAAAGTTTCTTGATGGTTTGGGAAGGATAAATTAGATGTGTGATAAATCAGTTTTTACTGGTCTTGTCTCTTAATCAGTATCTGACACTCAGGGGTTAAGGGGGCGTTTGATGAACTGTTTGAAATCGAATGCAAAATCACTAGCAGTCAATACTGGCTGAACTCACCTGATCAAAGAGATGTTCTCTGATTTTACATGCTGTATTTATTGTCCATTTGATTGTGAAGCATATGCAAATTAGATTATATGCATATTAGTATATATTGCACAAAAATGAGTGAGGTTTGCAAACCTAAATGGAAAAAATAAACTTTAAATTTACATTATTTATTTAGCAACCCATTACAAAATTATGCACTAAATTTTTATTCATTTTATTCTTTTTTTCTTAATGTTTTAATAATAATAATAATATTTAAGTCTTGGGCTGCAGGGTAATATAGCTGCCTATTATTATTATTATTATTAATTTGTAGATTTAAGACTGCAAGTCCAAAGTCATTTGAAACTATTCAGCTAAATGTGCATTATTTCTTTCAAATAATGTGAATAGATTAGACTAGACTGGAATGTTCATGGAGCATTATCTAATGAATTATACCACAAATCATGCAACACTGAAAGTGCTGAACCTTTAAATGTCCGCATGCCAAACCATAAATCAGATGAAGAATCCCATAGATTTACATTTAAAGGTGACATATCATGAAAATCTGACTTTTCCAGGTTTTAAGTGATATAATCAGGTCCCCAGTGCATCTACCAACCAAGGAAACGTGAAGAAGATGAACCCAGTAACTTTGTTTTAGTAAGCCTTTTTCTGCAAGCCTCTGAAAAAACGAGCGCGTCTGATTTCGCTCCCTTGGTGACGTGGCAAAGGGATCTCATTATAATATTACCACCCCTTAATCTGTAAATTTCCACCTGCTGCGCCGTCATTTTGATTTCACAAGCGACAACGGTGTAGCAGCTCTAATGCCATGTGGAAAGTTTGAGCAAAACATGCTAACTGTTCTGTCTTTGGCTGCACAGACGAGCACTGAACACTGTTTAGAGTCCCAGCCTCAGAGGAGACAACAGAGCAGTGCATTTACTGATTTATTTACTGTATATTGCTGCTGCCACACAGATCTAAAATAATCACGCGATTTATTACCCAGCTCTTTACCGTCACAGACATAACTGACTGTTTTTGTAACTCGTGTGTGTTTTTAACGTAAACTTGTGTGTGAATGAGAACTTGGTTTACTCACATCCTGTGACAGCCGCTTCGGATGTGTGCACTCAGAAAAACATATATCAGAAGTTTAAACTAATATGGTTTAAAACGCATGATTTCAGCACGATAAACATGATAATCAGAACCAAAACAGATGTTTTTAGCAGGTACAAGCTGAAATGGCACAGCTCTATTCTGGAAAGGGGGCGGGATCAGCAGCTCATTTGCATTTAAAGAAACAGGCACGAATATCAGAGTGTTTCTGCTTCCACTTAAAATAGGCTTTTTCAAAATGATGTGATAAATGATCTGTGGTGTATTTTGAGCTAAAACTTCACAGACACATTCTGGGGACACCAGAGACTTATATTACATATAGTAAAAAGGGGCATAATATGTCTCCTTTAAAGGAGGGCCCTGAGCCACATCTAAGGATCATAGAGACTTCAGATGAACTCATTTGATTTGGACCAGTCAATAACCTCCCTAGCAACTGCAAAGCAACCAAACAGACCTTAGCAACCACCTGGCAATGCCTTAGCTGTTAAATTAACTCTCATCTGGTGCTTGAGACATATGTCTCACTGAGGTTTAGGATGTGTGTGAATATTTGGCATTGAGGCACAGAGCTGCGGTGGCCTCAGATGAACCGTGTTGAGTCAAGTGATCAAATCTGAAAACGCAGATCGATGAATGAACGTGGATGCCTCTCTCTTCTCCCAGTCACCATGTTCATCATTCAAAGGAAATGGTACTTTTTGGCCTATGCTGACAGGCAAAGTGATGCTTTTGAAGTCTCATCTTGTTTGATAGATTGTTCGGCATCAGGAAAGCTGATCTGCATCTAAAGTTTGTCTTTCTGTTCGAGTGCAATCTCTAGCGTGACCTTTTACGTGACGGGTTGTCTCATTTTTTATGACTGCTAGAGTGAAGTGTCATTACGGCTATTAAGTTAAAATAAAATTGTTTTCTTCATGGGTAAAACTTGGCATTTGTTGATTTTGGAAACTTTGACTCCATGTTCATATTTCTGTCTTTATGGTACAAATTGTTTTCCTCGTCACATGTTTTTTTTTTTTTTTATGACAGTGTGAACGGCAAAAATCACAATGAATCTTTGTCAATTCTGGCCAATTATAAGTATATGGCAATGCATCATATTTTTCTAATATCTAGAATGTTTAGAGCATAATCTTCTGTGAATTAACCTTAACTAGTCCCCCATTATCTGTGCTTCATCCATGGATTAGGCTATACCTCAAATCTTTCAGCGCTGTTTTACGTGTTAAAACTTTACAAAAGTACACTGAATATGACGTTTCTGTCATTTATTTATGGAAATAAATCATTAATAAATCTGATTTCATGCAAACGCAGATTATTAAAATTACATGCTTGATTTTACCTTTAAATCAGAAAATAATTTAGCATTTGCACTGTATAAAGTATTACACAGAAAGGTCCGATTAATGTATTTCTCACTTTTTTGTGGCAAACTTTTAATTAATAAATTTATATAACAGCAACAATGAGAATAATAGTAATAATGAGAGTAATTTTAAATAAATGATTATTATTCAAAAATGAATGCAATTATGCAACATCAATAATTTTCTTAATGTTTCTCACTTTTTTGCTGCTAACTTTTAATTAATTATTTGTATAACAAAACAATGATAATAATAGTAATAATAATAAGAAACTATTTTTTTTAATTAATGTAATTAATGCAGCATCATTTTTTATGTTTTTCACTTTTTTATGGCTAACTGTTAATTAATAATTTATATAAAAACCACAATTAAAATAATAGTTATAATAATAATAATTTAAAATAAATTATTATCATTATTATTATTATATTGCCACACATTTTATGTATAATGTGTGGGTTTTTAACAGTTTCTTAAAAATGCTTATATGGGAGCATTTCTAACCATAAAAGATTATTATTATGTTAGCAATTAAATAAAAAATGTAAATTATATTGTTTTATGTTGAGTCTGCATTATTTTGAGGATTTAATGTGCTGTACTATGTGAAAACTGTTTCATTATTAAATAATTTATTTTATTTATTTAGTGTATTCACAGCCCTATTATTATAGTGATATTAATATTTATATTGATACATATTGTACAGTAGGTTTTAGATATTGTAATGATTGCTTTTAAACAGTGAAAACTTGAACTGGAAGTCCAAAGTATGTAGTCTTTGAAACTATTCAGGTACATTATTTAGGATTATTAGCATTATTTTCCTAATATCTGAATAGAATGCTTGTAGAGCACAATGTAATATGTATTAATGAGATTGTGTTTGTGTGTGTTTCTCTGTGTTTTACAGGCTAGCGCTCTACGTGTACGAGTACTTGTTACATGTAGGAGCCCAGAAGTCGGCACAGACCTTCCTGTCAGAGGTGAGCCAGCGGTGGGGGGGGTTTATTTAAGCTCCTGCTTATTGATGTGCCATCCAGGCACACGGCCTCGTAAGCATCGGCCCGCCCCCCTGGGGCTCCGGCTAATTTAATTACACGCAGATGATATGCTGAGCAAGCAGGACACATTAGATGTTTGGTGTCCACTTAATGGGATTGGAGGAGAGTCAGTGCATCGTTGTAAAAACTACCAAATTGTTTCAACAGAAAGGCTGGAGCGGTGCTGGCATGTTGATCATCACCTCTTCCTGCATTTTATGAAGAAAAGCGCATGTTTGCTTTGTTAGATCAGCTGCTCACGATCCTGTGTTTTAATTGCGATGTAAGGCTTTTAAGGAAGATCACAAACATTTATGTCTGAATGAGCTCTTTTCAACGTCACTGAGGCATTGTGGGATTGATCTATGTGAAGGAAACCATGACATTTCGAAGCACCACTTTGATATTTATAGTCTCAGGATTATTTGCATATGAGTCACACACACTTAAGAGTACAAGCCATCTGAGAAAATACAATAATACACATTTAGCTCACCATTTCTGATTGTCGTTCTAATTCCAAAGCTGTGCCTATCACAAGAATGGCAGGCACTTCAAGTCGCCCGATATATTCAGATTTGCAAGGTTAACTTGTCCACACATATCAGACTAGACTATTTTAAGTGAGCTACTTTGTATCTAGAAATGAGAAGTAAAAATAAAACAGCAGGTTTGGTCCAGTTTATATGTAGTACGAGTAATGTAAAATATACACTTGAACGAGTTTGGCACTAGTGGTTGAAATTATTATTTTTATTCAGAAAAAGGACTCACTGAATTGATTGAAAGTGACAGTAAATTTCAAATAAATGCTGTTTCGAATTTTCTTTTCATCAAAGAATCCTGAAAAAAGTATCACGGTTTCCACAAACATTAAGCAGCATAACTGTTTCAACACTGATAATATTAAATATTTTGAGCAGCAAATTAGCATATTAGAATGATTTCTGAAGAATTTCTGAAGGATATATTCTAATAGAAAACAGTTATTTTAAATTATAAAAAATAGTTCACAATATTGCTGTTTTTACAGTATTTTTGATTAAATAAATGCAGCCTTGGTGAGCAGAAAAGACTTCTTGACCCCAACTTCTGAACAGTATTTTTTGTTAAAAATCTAGAAATTAAAATCCCATTTAAACCTGGAAATAAACTAAAGTTTTAGACTTTTCAAAGAAAAGTTATGAAGTAAAATTAAGAATAAATATTTAAGATACCGCATTTTTAGTGTATTTTTAGTCAAAAATTATGATTTATTTTCTTTCTTTTTTTTTATAATTTTTCTTTCAAATAATTATTGCTGATAGTATAATTTGTTTTAAATTTGACCTGAGTTAGATTCTTTTGGTCTCCACTGTGTTGCTAAAATGAAATGAAACAGATTTGTGGACTCAAAGTGGACTCGCCAAATATTGACCAGTTAATTAGCTTGGCTGACTACAAAACACATTCTGGTGGACATGTAGCCTAATGAAGGTAAAGTAGTCTTACTGTGAATGGAGTCTTACAGTGTATTTCTCACCTCTCTATCCAGATAAGATGGGAGAAGAACATAACGTTAGGAGAACCTCCAGGATTCTTACATTCATGGTGGTGGTAAGATTCACATTGTTAAATGTTTCTCATGTACTGATGTGTTGTTCATGGCAACTGCTTCATTCACCTCGGTGTGATTTGCAGTGTATTCTGGGATTTATATTGTGCGGCACCTGAAAGGAGAGAAACCTGTGAGCATTCCAGTGAAGCCAAGGCATTCCACGACTACGTAAGTTACTCTCACAGCGCATGGATGGATAAATGTGTGGCATAGTGGATGGATGGATGGAATGCTGGAAAGTTAGAACGCTAGAAAGATAGATGCATGGATAGATGGATAGAACACTAGAAAGATAGCTGGAGAGATGGGTGATAGATAGATAGATAGATAGATAGATAGATAGATAGATAGATAGATAGATAGATGGATGATAAAATGCTAGAAAGATAGATGGACAGAATGCTAGAAAAAGATGATGGATGGATGATAGATGGGTAGATAGTTGGATGGAATGCTAAATATAACACTAGAAAGGTGGATGGATGGATATAGATAGATAGATAGATAGATAGATAGATAGATAGATAGATAGATAGATAGAACACAAGAAAGATGGAAGGATGGTTGGATGGATAAAACACTACAAAGATGGATGGATAGATTGATAGAACACTAGAAAGTTAGATTGATGATGGATGGTTAGAATGCTAGAAAGATAGATAGAGAGATGAATGATATGATGAATGATAAATGGTAGATAGATGGATAGAATGCTAGAAAGATGGATGGAACGCTAGAAAGATGAATGGATGATGGATGATAGATAGATGGATGGATAGAACTATGAGAAAGATGGATAGATGGATAAAACACTAGAAAGATAGAACACTAGAAAGACGGATGGATGGATGATAGAACACTTAACAAACTGAAGCATAGATAGATGGATAAAATGCTAGAAAGACATAACACTAGAAAGATGAATGGATGGATGGATGGATAGATGGATAGAATGCTAGAAAGATGAATGGATGGATGGATAGGAAGATGAATGGATAAAACGCTAGAAAGACAGCACACTAGAAAGATGGATAGATGCATAGATAGATGGATATAACATTACAAAGATAGATGGATAGATGGATGGATAGAATGCTAGAAACACAAGAAACAGTGCGTGGATGGATGGAGCACTAGAAAGATAGATGGATGGATGGATGGATGGATGATGAATGGATAGAATGTTAGAAAGATAGATGGAGAGATGGATGGATAGATGAACCTTGACCAAGCGGATGTTTATCAGCTCATTTGAGATTTACAACACAATGCAAATGGTATTTCCCATGAGGCCGCAGTGCATCAGTGCAGTGATGCTGTGGCTTCATTCTGTGCACTGCAGACCAAATGCTGCTGGGACTTACAGGAAGGAAGCGTGATTCAATTTCCTGTGTACCTCGGGCTGCTGGTCACCTTACGTCTCGTAAACAAGAGCGCAGAGGAGCTCAAGTTTTCCTCGTGTCACCTCGGAGGGTGATGTAAACGTTCAATTATAGACCGACTGCTTTCACCCAGACGCGCTGTCTGCTGTCTGCTGTTGTGTGCACCTCAAAAGCACAGTTTAGAAGACGAGTAAAGAGCACAGCGATGCCGAAGATCACTGGTTTGGCCCCAAACTCATTTCTCTTTCCAGCACCAATTAGCTGAATTTCCTCTGAGAGCGTCTGGAGTGTAGGCACAACACGAGTAATTACAGAGAGCTCGAGATTCTCAAACGAGAACATCTCCATCCCATACGTCGCCTGATTTCTGTGACTAATTGCCAATGTACAGCAAATGCACTTTACAGCTGTGATGCACCATATCACATGACTACGGTTTTAAAAACTCAAAATTGATGGAGTTTGCTTTATAAATACGCATTTATGTTTTTTTTTTATTGTCAATAATTCACCATTGGTGCACATTACTCCTAAAGAAAAAATTGTTTTTTTTTTTTATATCAAAATGTAAAGGCTTTTCATATGATGTTATGAATCGTTTTTCTGACTCTATACGACTCTATACTCTATTATAAAACCTAATTGACTTTTTACAGTACATATACACCCACTACTTTACAAAAGTTTGGTTTCCGTTGGTATTTTGCATTTTTGCATTTTTTTTTTTGGTAGATTCTTGTATTTTATATATATACAGGTGCTGGTCATATAATTAGAATATCATCAAAAAGTTGATTTATTTCACTAATTCCATTCAAAAAGTGAAACTTGTATAATGTATACATTCATTCCACACAGACTGATATATTTCTAGTGTTTATTTCTTTTAATTTTGATGATTATAAGTGACAACTAATGAAAACCCCAAATTCAGTATCTCAGAAAATTAGAATATTGTGAAAAGGTTCAATATTGAAGACACCTGGTGCCACACTCTAATCAGCTAATTAACTCAAAACACCTGCAAAGGCCTTTAAATGGTCTCTCAGTCTAGTTCTGTAGGCTACACAATCATGGGGAAGACTGCTGACTTGACAGTTGTCCAAAAGACGACCATTGACACCTTGCACAAGGAGGGCAAGACACAAAAGGTCATTGCAAAAGAGGCTGGCTGTTCACAGAGCTCTGTGTCCAAGCACATTAATAGAGAGGCGAAGGGAAGGAAAAGATGTGGTAGAAAAAAAGTGTACAAGCAATAGGGATAACCGCACCCTGGAGAGGATTGTGAAACAAAACCCATTCAAAAATGTGGGGGAGATTCACAAAGAGTGGACTGCAGCTGGAGTCAGTGCTTCAAGAACCACGACGCACAGACGTATGCAAGACATGGGTTTCAGCTGTCGCATTCCTTGTGTCAAGCCACTCTTGAACAACAGACAGCGTCAGAAGCGTCTCGACTGGACTGCTGCTGAGTGGTCCAAAGTTATGTTCTCTGATGAAAGTAAATTTTGCATTTCCTTTGGTTACAGCTATTAAGTTAAAATAAAATAGTTTTCTTCATGGGTAAAACTTGGCATTTGTTGATTTTGGAAACTTTGACTCCATGTTCATATTTCTGTCTTTATGGTACAAATTGTTTTCCTCGTCACATGTTTTTTTTTTTTTTATTATGACAGTGTGAACGGCAAAAATCACAATGAATCTTTGTCAATTCTGGCCAATTATAAGTATATGGCAATGCATCATATTTTTCTAATATCTAGAATGTTTAGAGCATAATCTTCTGTGAATTAACCTTAACTAGTCCCCCATTATCTGTGCTTCATCCATGGATTAGGCTATACCTCAAATCTTTCAGCGCTGTTTTACGTGTTAAAACTTTACAAAAGTACACTGAATATGACGTTTCTGTCATTTATTTATGGAAATAAATCATTAATAAATCTGATTTCATGCAAACGCAGATTATTAAAATTACATGCTTGATTTTACCTTTAAATCAGAAAATAATTTAGCATTTGCACTGTATAAAGTATTACACAGAAAGGTCCGATTAATGTATTTCTCACTTTTTTGTGGCAAACTTTTAATTAAAAAATGTATATAACAACAACAATGAGAATAAAAGTAATAATGAGAATAATTTTAAATAAATGATTATTATTCAAAAATTAATGAAATTATGCAACATCAATAATTTTCTTAGTTTCTTTTTTTGCTGCTAACTTTTAATTAATTATTTATATAACAACAACAATGATAATAATAGTAATAATAATAATGTTAAACTATTTTTTTTTATTAATGTAATTAATGCAGCATATTTCTTTATGTTTTTCACTTTTTTATGGCTAACTGTTAATTAATAATTTATATAAAAACCACAATTAAAATAATAGTTATAATAATAATAATTTGAAATAAATTATTATCATTTATTATTATATTGCCACACATTTTATGTATAATGTGTGGGTTTTTAACAGTTTCTTAAAAATGCTTATATGGGAGCATTTCTAACCATAAAAGATTATTATTATGTTAGCAATTAAATAAAAAATTTAAATTATATTGTTTTATAATTATATATTGAGTCTGCATTAATTTGATGATTTAATGTGTTGTACTTTGAAAACTGTGAGTTTCATTATTAAATAATTTATTAATAATTTATTTTATTTATTTAGTGTATTCACAGCCCTATTATTATAGTGATATTGATATTTATATTGATACATATTGTACAGTAGGTTTTAGATATTGTAATAATTGCTTTTGAACAGTGAAAACTTGAACTGGAAGTCCAAAATATGTAGTCTTTGAAACTATTCAGGTACATTATTTAGGATTATTAGCATTATTTTCCTAATATCTGAATAGAATGCTTGTAGAGCACAATGTAATATGTATTAATGAGATTGTGTTTGTGTGTGTTTCTCTGTGTTTTACAGGCTAGCGCTCTACGTGTACGAGTACTTGTTACATGTAGGAGCCCAGAAGTCGGCACAGACCTTCCTGTCAGAGGTGAGCCGGGGGGGGTATTTAAGCTCCTGCTTATCGATGTGCCATCCAGGCACACGGCCTCGTAAGCATCGGCCCGCCCCCCTGGGGCTCCGGCTAATTTAATTACACGCAGATGATATGCTGAGCAAGCAGGACACATTAGATGTTTGGTGTCCACTTAATGGGATTGGAGGAGAGTCAGAGCATCGCTGTAAAAACCACCAAATTGTTTCAACAGAAAGGCTGGAGCGGTGCTGGCATGTTGATCATCACCTCTTCCTGCTTTTTATGAAGAAAAGCGCATGTTTGCTTTGTTAGATCAGCTGCTCACGATCCTGTGTTTTAATTGCGATGTAAGGCTTTTAAGGAAGATCACAATCATTTATGTCTGAATGAGCTCTTTTCAACATCACTGAGGCATTGTGGGATTGATCTATGTGAAGGAAACCATGACATTTCGAAGCACCACTTTGATATTTATAGTCTCAGAATTATTTGCATATGAGTCATACACACTTAAGAGTACAAGCCATCTGAGAAAATACAATAATACACATTTAGCTCACCATTTCTGATTGTCGTTCTAATTCCAAAGCTGTGCCTATCACAAGAATGGCAGGCACTTCAAGTCGCCCGATATATTCAGATTTGCAAGGTTAACTTGTCCACACGTATCAGACTAGACTATTTTAAGTGAGCTACTTTGTATCTAGAAATGAGAAGTAAAAATAAAACAGCAGGTTTGGTCCAGTTTATATGTAGTACGAGTAATGTAAAATATACACTTGAACGAGTTTGGCACTAGTGGTTGAAATTATTATTTTTATTCAGAAAAAGGACTCACTGAATTGATTGAAAGTGACAGTAAATTTCAAATAAATGCTGTTTCGAATTTTCTTTTCATCAAAGAATCCTGAAAAAAGTATCACGGTTTCCACAAACATATTAAGCAGCATAACTGTTTCAACACTGATAATATTAAATGTTTTGAGCAGCAAATTAGCATATTAGAATGATTTCTGAAGAATTTCTGAAGGATATATTCTAATAGAAAACAGTTATTTTAAATTATAAAAAATATTTCACAATATTGCTGTTTTTACAGTATTTTTGATTAAATAAATGCAGCCTTGGTGAGCAGAAAAGACTTTTTGACCCCAACTTCTGAACAGTAATTTTTGTTAAAAATCTAGAAATTAAAATCCCATTTAAACCTGGAAATAAACTAAAGTTTTAGGATTTTCAAAGAAAAGCTATGAAGTAAAATTAAGAATAAATATTTAAGATACCGCATTTTTAGTGTATTTTTAGTCAAAAATTATGATTTATTTTCTTTCTTTTTTTTTCTTTTTTCTTTTTTTTTTTTTTACAATTTTTCTTTCAAATAATTATTGCTGATAGAATAATTTTAAAAAATTTGACCTGAGTTGGTATTCATTTGGACTCCACTGTGTTGCTAAAATGAAATGAAACAGATTTGTGGACTCGCCAAATATTGACCAGTTAATTAGACACATTCTGGTGGACATGTAGCCTAATGAAGGTAAAGTAGTCTTACTGTGAATGGAGTCTTACAGTGTATTTTTCACCTCTCTATCCAGATAAGATGGGAGAAGAACATAACGTTAGGAGAACCTCCAGGATTCTTACATTCATGGTGGTGGTAAGATTCACATTGTTAAATGTTTCTCATGTACTGATGTGTTGTTCATGGAAACTGCTTCATTCACCTCTGTGTGATTTGCAGTGTATTCTGGGATTTATATTGTGCGGCACCTGAAAGGAGAGAAACCTGTGAGCATTCCAGTGAAGCCAAGGCATTCCATGACTACGTAAGTTACTCTCACAAAGCATGGATGGATAAATGTGTGGCATAGTGGATGGATGGATGGATGGATGGATGGATGGAATGCTGGAAAGTTAGAAGGCTAGAAAGATAGATGCATGGATAGATAGATAGATAGAACACTAGAAAGATAGATGGAGAGATGGGTGATAGATAGATAGATAGATGGATGATAAAATGCTAGAAAGATGGATGGACAGAATGCTAGAAAAAGATGATGGATGGATGATAGATGGATAGAATGCTAAATAGAACACTTGAAAGATGGATAGATAGATAGATAGATAGATAGATAGAACACAAGAAAGATGGAAGGATGCTTGGATGGATAAAACACTACAAAGATGGATGGATAGATTGATAGAACACTAGAAAGTTAGATTGATGATGGATGGTTAGAATGCTAGAAAGATAGATAGAGAGATGAATGATATGATGAATGATAAATTGTAGATAGATGGATAGAATGCTAGAAAGATGGATGGAATGCTAGAAAGATGAATGGATGATGGATGGATAGATAGATGGATGGATAGAACTATGAGAAAGATGGATAGATGGATAAAACACTAGAAAGATAGAACACTAGAAAGACGGATGGATGGATGATAGAACACTTAACAAACTGAAGCATAGATAGATGGATAAAATGCTAGAAAGACAGAACACTAGAAAGATGGATAGATGCATAGATAGATGGATATAACATTACAAAGATAGATGGATAGATGGATGGATAGAATGTTAGAAAGATAGATGGAGAGATGGATGGATAGGATGCTAGAAAGATAAAACACAAGAAACAGTGCGTGGATGGATGAAGCACTAGAAAGATAGATGGATGGATGGATGGAGGGATGGATGGATGAATGGATAGAATGCTAGAAAGATAGATGGAGAGATGGATGGATAGATGAAGCTTGACCAAGCGGATGTTTATCAGCTCATTTGAGATTTACAACACAATGCAAATGGTATTTCCCATGAGGCCGCAGTGCATCAGTGCAGTGATGCTGTGGCTTCTTTCTGTGCACTGCAGACCAAATGCTGCTGGGACTTACAGGAAGGAAGCGTGATTCAATTTCCTGTGTACCTCGGGCTGCTGGTCACCTTACATCTCGTAAACAAGAGCGCAGAGGAGCTCAAGTTTTCCTCGTGTCACCTCGGAGGGTGATGTAAACGTTCAATTATAGACCGACTGCTTTCACCCAGACGCGCTGTCTGCTGTTGTGTGCACCTCAAAAGCGCAGTTTAGAAGACGAGTAAAGAGCACAGCGATGCCGAAGATCACTGGTTTGGCCCCAAACTCATTTCTCTTTCCAGCACCAATTAGCTGAATTTCCTCTGAGAGCGTCTGGAGTGTAGGCACAACACGAGTAATTACAGAGAGCTCGAGATTCTCAAACGAGAACATCTCCATCCCATACGTCGCCTGATTTCTGTGACTAATTGCCAATGTACAGCAAATGCACTTTACAGCAGTGATGCACCACATCACATGACTATGGTTTTAAAAACTCAAAATTGATGAAGTTTGCTTTATAAATACGCATTTATGTTTTGTTTTTTTATATCAAAATGTAAAGGCTTTTCATATGATGTTATGAATCGTTTTTCTGACTCTATACGACTCTATACTCTATTATAAAACCTAATTGACTTTTTACAGTACATATACACCCACTACTTTACAAAAGTTTGGTTTCCGTTGGTATTTTGCATTTTTGCATTTTTTTTTTTGGTAGATTCTTGTATTTTATATATATACAGGTGCTGGTCATATAATTAGAATATCATCAAAAAGTTGATTTATTTCACTAATTCCATTCAAAAAGTGAAACTTGTATAATGTATACATTCATTCCACACAGACTGATATATTTCTAGTGTTTATTTCTTTTAATTTTGATGATTATAAGTGACAACTAATGAAAACCCCAAATTCAGTATCTCAGAAAATTAGAATATTGTGAAAAGGTTCAATATTGAAGACACCTGGTGCCACACTCTAATCAGCTAATTAACTCAAAACACCTGCAAAGGCCTTTAAATGGTCTCTCAGTCTAGTTCTGTAGGCTACACAATCATGGGGAAGACTGCTGACTTGACAGTTGTCCAAAAGACGACCATTGACACCTTGCACAAGGAGGGCAAGACACAAAAGGTCATTGCAAAAGAGGCTGGCTGTTCACAGAGCTCTGTGTCCAAGCACATTAATAGAGAGGCGAAGGGAAGGAAAAGATGTGGTAGAAAAAAAGTGTACAAGCAATAGGGATAACCGCACCCTGGAGAGGATTGTGAAACAAAACCCATTCAAAAATGTGGGGGAGATTCACAAAGAGTGGACTGCAGCTGGAGTCAGTGCTTCAAGAACCACGACGCACAGACGTATGCAAGACATGGGTTTCAGCTGTCGCATTCCTTGTGTCAAGCCACTCTTGAACAACAGACAGCGTCAGAAGCGTCTCGACTGGACTGCTGCTGAGTGGTCCAAAGTTATGTTCTCTGATGAAAGTAAATTTTGCATTTCCTTTGGAAATCAGGGTCCCAGAGTCTGGAGGAAGAGAGGAGAGGCACAGAATCCACGTTGCTTGAGGTCCAGTGTAAAGTTTCCACAGTCAGTGAAGGTTTGGGGTGCCATGTCATCTGCTGGTGTTGGTCCACTGTGTTTTCTGAGGTCCAAGGTCAACACAGCCGTATACCAGGAAGTTTTAGAGCACTTCATGCTTCCTGCTGCTGACCAACTTTATGGAGATGCAGATTTCATTTTCCAACAGGACTTGGCACCTGCATACAGTGCCAAAGCTACCAGTACCTGGTTTAAGGACCATGGTATCACTGTTCTTAATTGGCCAGCAAACACGTCTGACCTTAACCCCATAGAAAATCTATGGGGTATTGTGAAGAGGAAGATGCGATATGCCAGACCCAACAATGCAGAAGAGCTGAAGGCCACTATCAGAGCAACCTGGGCTCTCATAACACCTGAGCAGTGCCACAGACTGATCGACTCCATGCCACGCCGCATTGCTGCAGTAATTCAGGCAAAAGGAGCCCCAAATAAGTATTGAGTGCTGTACATGCTCATACTTTTCATGTTCATACTTTTCAGTTGGCCAAGATTTCTAAAAATCCTTTCTTTGTATTGGTCTTAAGTAATATTCTAATTTTCTGAGATACTGAATTTGGGGTTTTCATTAGTTGTCAGTTATAATCATCAAAATTAAAAGAAATAAACACTTGAAATATATCAGTCTGTGTGGAATGAATGTATACATTATACAAGTTTCACTTTTTGAATGGAATTAGTGAAATAAATCAACTTTTTGATGATATTCTAATTATATGACCAGCACCTGTATATATATATATATATATACATACACACACATATATATTGTTACATTAATAGATGTTAAAGGCATTTTTTAAATGTTTGTGTATATACAAAATACAGTAAAAAAAAAACTAATATTGTGAAATATTATTACAATTTAAAATTTACTTCTCAAAAAACATTTATGATTATTATCAAATATTTAAAATACTGAAAATATTTAAGATTTTTTGGAAACTGCGTTTCCTATTTTCAGGATTATTTGATAAATAGAACGTTTGATTAGTTTTTTAATTTGAAATATACATTTTTGTAGCATTGTAAATATATTTACTGTCACTTTTGATCAATTTAATTCATCCCTGCTAAAATAAAAATATAATTTTTTTAACAAAAAATAATCTTACTGACCCCAAACTTTTGAACAGTAGTGTAATTCTCAGTCCTACAAAACATTTTTTGTGACTAAATATCCTATTTCATTCCAAAATATGTAACGTTTGTGAATGCATTTTCACGTCGACTTGCAGATGTTGCTTGATTTTGTTTGGACTGTGTTGCACATATGCTTTGTTTTCCCAGCAATGTAATAAAGTTGCACGGGGGAGTTGTTCTCATCCTGATTTGGAGGATATCAGAGGCTCAGGCAGACGTGCAGTGCCAGAGTCAGCGCGGTGGCTTTTGTGCTAAGAATAAAAGCCACAGCAAGAGGGAATAAAGCCCTCGTCTCTTCCCTCTCACCTCTCCTCATCCTCCCTCAGGGAGCGAGAACACGTCCAAAGAGAGCTTCCTAGAGGTCACAATGTCACCTATCTCCGTGAGTGTGATGGGATGCTTCTCCCTCCGGCTGTGTTTTCAGTGGCACACTAGCATACTGCTGTTTGGGAAGTGTGTACTGTATACTGCCTACTGATTCTTTGCATTCATGCATTTGGCAGATGATTTTATCTAAAGTGACTTACATGGCATTGAGGGAACACATGTACGTGTTATCAGTACTTGCTTTCTCTGGGAATTGAACCCATGATCTTGGAGTTGCCAGTGCCATGCTGTACTGTTTAAACTACAGGAAAGTTTCTTAACAGATTATATAGGATTTCAAACAGATTACTGTCCTCTCATATTTTTTTAGAAATAACCAAAATATTATTATTATTATTTTTAATGCAGTTTTATTTTAAAATATTACATTTTGTCATCATTTTATGGTATGACCCGTCATTTTTTTGTTTAAACTTTCATACACACATGCACTATATGTAATGTTAACTGTTACATATATAGTTATCATGAACTAACGCATTTAACTAAAAGCATTTATTAATCTCAGTTAATATTAATTACAACATTTACTAATGCATTATTCAAATTCAAAGTTAATTGGATTTGTTAATTAATCAAATCTGTTAATATTAATTAATGGTCATGAACTAACAATGAACAGTTGTAGTTTTATTAATTAACCTTAATAAAGATTCATAAATTTTGTTACATATGTTTGCTCATTTAATGTTAATTAATGCATTAATAAATTATTGTAAAGTGTTACCATTTTATACAACATTTTTATATAAATTTTTTAAGTTGTCATTTTCAGACCATCATGTTTCAATCAGTATGATTTTCATAGGCAGATATTTAGAAAATAATATTAATAAATAGAAAAAATGTTATACTTTTTTCTATTTTTGCGTTATATGTGGTGTATGAGTAGTATGACATTTTGAACTCTGAATTTTTAATTTATAGTGTGTCGTTCACTTATATATCAGAAATAAATATATTTTACATAATAAATATATAATATATTTTATATTTTATTCAAAAATAATGTTTTGTCATTCATATCAATATGATTTTTTTTTCAAAAAGCATTTTTTTAACCATGCATATAAAAAACGTTTAGTATACTTTTAGTACGTGATACTTTAGGATAGTATGTGATGATCAACAATTCAGATTTACATTTCATTTTTAAATGGAATGCCATTCACTTCCATCTCAGAAAATTAAATTTAATATATACATATAATATTTATTCTCTTTTAAATTCTAGAAATAAATAAAAATCAGCATTCACAAACTATTGTCATTCCAAATCAATATGATTTTCATATGCAGATATGAATTAGCAAGATGTTCATGCTGTTGTTTTTTTGTTTTTTTTCCAGTGCATATTGAAAACTTCATACTTACGCAGCAAAAATAGTATGGTTAGTATGGTGGTATGGCATTTTTTGAACATGAAGTCTTTTGCTTTCTCACACTGGGGCTTCTGCTTCTTGCCCTCGGATGGCTTCCTCCATAGCTGCGGTCTTTGACCCGGCCTCGGCCTGCCTTGCATCAGTTCATAATGACTTCTCTGTCGGTGGTCACGTTAATGGAGTTAGTATAAAACCATACACGGACATGCCGGCCGAGTCTGTTCTCCCTCATTACACCGTGTCACTGTGTTCGTTTGGGCTGTCGGGGAGTTCTAATGCACTCCGAGGGCCCTGCGAGTGGTGTTGAATGCCATGCTAATTGATCCTTAGGCAGATATAAGGGCTTAATGCGATCTGCTCAAGACTAATGTCCCATAAGGACGCTGGCGCTGGTTTCCTTTCTGCGATAAGAGCCAAGTGTGTGGTTGTCATATCTAGAAACAGGCTCTGGGACGCTCCTGATACTGTTGTTGCTCGTGGATGTGTGTCACGCGAGCTAGCAGAAGATATGTCACGTGCCGAGGCCAAACCAGAGCCCGGCGTCCCCTGTTTCATTCATTATTAGCACATTAATATAACCTGTATTCATCCTGGTGTCCATTCTCATGGTTACCTCATGATAGTAAATGTAACATGAACTTTCTAATGCTCAAAATGGAAACATTTTTTACTTCCAACCCCAACAAAATGTGATCTTTGGAAACCTAATTTGGTTTTCCATTGATTGACCACAATCATATAAACGATAGGGGAGCTCATTTCTTAAGTGACGGTGGATCATCTGAAATAAGTGTTTGTCATGACGGCCACTAAAAGCTTTCTAGTGGCATTGCTTAACATCGTGTCGCTGCTGTTGCAGCAGTACTGTTAACTGACCTCTACTTTAGGCTCAATTTAGTTTTGAACATTAAGACAATGCATACATACATATTCTTTTTACTAGGGCTAAGAAAATGACTGTTGTTTGTCTGATTTTTAATATGGACTGTTTAACAGAAAAATAGAGAGAGAAAGAAGGAAAGAAAGAAAGAAAGAAAGAAAGAAAGAAAGAAGTTAATGCAGCATCCTTTTTTTCACTTTCTGCCCTATGAGCAACCTAACATTTATTAATAATGATTGATTGCAGAGAATTGTTTGTACATTTTATTTGTTTTGTTGTCATATGGCATATGACCAACCTAACATTTAATAATCATGTCTGATCACAGAGAGCTGTTAGTACATTTGTTTTTGTCTTGTTTTGTGCCTGTGAGCAACCTAACAGTTGTGACCCTGGAGCACAAAAGCAGTCATAAGTCGCTGGGGTATATTTGTAGCAATAGCCAACAATACACTGTATGGGTCAAAATTATAGATTTTTTCTTTTATGCCAAAAATCATTAGGATATTAAGTAAAGATCATGTTCCATAAAGATATTTTGTAAATTTCCTACTGTAAATATATCAAAACTTCATTTTTGATTAGTAATATGCATTGCTAAGAACTTCATTTGGACAACTTTAAAGGTGATTTTCTCAATATTTAGATTTTTTTGCATCCTCAGATTCCAGATTTTCAAATATCTCAATATTTCAAATAAGCGTCCTTTCGTCCTGTTAAATTTCACAGGTTCATTGAATATAAATAAATTATGTATATTAAACACAGATTTGTATAGGTTATGTAATGAGAATTGTAAAAATTGTCTTGACCTACTTATTATTTTTTTTTTTGTTGAAAAAATAGCACTTATTATAGATGTTTTGTTTGTTTGTTTAATTCTACTTCCTTAAAGGGATACAGTAGTTTCCAAAAATGAAAACTGTCATCATTTACTTGCCCACAAATTGTTCCAAACCTGTACGTGTTACTTTCTTCTGTTAAACACAAAAGAAGATATTTTGAAGAATGTTGAAGAATTCAAGAGCTGAATTTAAAACAATCTCAGTCCAATTCTGAATGACACAATCTTGATCAGTTTAAATACATTGCGACCAAACGTTTTGCTACAAATAATCA
This sequence comes from Aspiorhynchus laticeps, assembly GCA_023376895.1. NCBI lineage: Eukaryota > Metazoa > Chordata > Actinopteri > Cypriniformes > Cyprinidae > Aspiorhynchus > Aspiorhynchus laticeps. Next base: position 29,159,734 of record CM041812.1, read on the forward strand.
TTATCCATCCTTTAACCAAACTGGATGTTATATTTCAATCTGTCTGTAGTTTTTGTCCGTTTTCTTTGGTTCATACTAGCAGTGCCAGAAGGGTGTTGGATCCATGGCCTGACAGTTCAGGACACATTGAGCTGTGGTGCTCATGTGGGAAATCCTCTCTTTGGTTTCCTATTATTTTCTGTCCTCGTTCTTCTGTTCTGTAGATAAAAAGTGTCCAAAAGTGTCAGGAGTGTGCAAGCCGTGGGGATTTGATGCTTGTCACACATTTATGCAGACTGTGTCTGGATTTAGACGAATGGAGTGCGTGTTAAACCTCTTACAATCTGCTTTTGAAGTATGTAAATCATATATGGTTTGGATCGGCACCATCACTCCGAGTTTTCAGCATCCTTTTGAGTTTTGATTCTGGGAGGTTTCTGCCCATCTTAAACAGCTAGCTGCTCAAACCACGGAGAGACGGCAAGCTTTCAAAAACCCCACAATAAAGTCAACTTCTGCACAGATCAAAGTCGACGTGCCGCCTCTTTGCCCCAAGCATCCTCATCGGGTTTTTTCTCCACGGATTAAAGTCTGGCAGGAAGATCGGCCTCCACAGTATTCATGGCTGCTTTCTTTGTCGTGGGCTTTGGGAAAGGGACAGACGAGACTTTGGGATAAGCTTTGGCGTTTTCTATTTCCGCACCTCCAATCTGGAGCTTCTTGAAGGAGGCTGTTCATCGGCGATATTTACCCAGCATTCGGCTCACCGTCTCTGGGTTCGGCTGTTCTCTGGTGCATCACTAAGCTCTGCGCTAGCCAGCACTCAGCTTCCTAATAAGCAGGAGAATTGAAGATTGAATTGCTCCCGGTTTCCTGTCGGGCTCATGTTGCCGTGATTTTAACTGGATTAAGACGCAAAAAAACGGCCTGTTCCGAGCCACGCGTTTCGGACACATTTGCTTTGAGTGCATGGCCACCCTTGTAATACGATTTCCGGATGGCCTCACTTTCTTTTGATTGTTGTTAAAATGCTTTCTGCATTACAAATGTTCTTCCTCTCTTGGCATTATGCATCAGAAGCGATTGTCACACACGATCCCAGATATGCATTTCGTCTTTATGTCTGATCGCATGCTCTGAAATTCAGCATATGCTCAGCTTCATGAGAAAGGGTGACTGCTAAATGTCTTAAATGTTACTCAAACTATGCCACAAAAATAATGTTTGGATACTTTGGCATCAGTCAATACTATAATAGTATTGTTTAAAGTAAAAAATAATAACAAAAAAAGTTTGTGTAAATATTCAGCAATTGAGGGAGGACCTTTATTTTTTATTTTATTTATTTTTTTATTTTAAAAAATGCCCCCTGGATTTTTACATGAATACTTGATTCTGCCGTAATAAGAATACCTATAACACTTTGACAGTTTAATCAATTTTAGCCAATTTTATTTATTTTAATGATTTACTGGTCTAATTATAATTTTGTTTATTTCATTGAGAGATACTTTTAGACTATTTTCCAAATATTTTTATATTTAATATTTCTATTAATTTGTAACTTCAATAGTAATAATATAAATAGCTTTATATTAATGTTACTTATAAAAATGATATAATTAAAGTAAAAATAAAATATAATAAAAATATTTTCATATTAATGTTATCTATAAAAATGACTTATCTAGAAAAAAAGTGTTTAAATCAGTCATTTTGGTATTATTTATCTATAGTATTATTTGAGTTATTTATTTATAGTATATAGTATTTATTAATGTTTAATTAGTTCTTGAATTTTTTTATTAATTTTGAATTAGTTTGTAGTTTTTTATTTAGTTGTTTAATTTTAATTTTAGTTTTAGTCATTTTGTTTTTGCCATTTTTATTAGTTTATAAGGGCAACTTTTCTAATTTGATAGAGAATTTTATTTTATATTTAATTGTATTTTTCAATTACCACATTTTTATTTTATTTTCTCTAGTTTTATTTAACAATAACAACACTGATTTAAATCTATATTAGATGACATTGTGGTATTTGTACATTTGTATTTAGAATGAATGATTTTGAACTTTCTGGAGTTGTAGTTTGTTGCTGTAATGTTTTCTAAGCAGAAGAAGCTCTGAAAGTTTTGCTGCAGTGCTGTATGAGTGTTGTCGGCTGGCGGTACGAGGCAGCGAGTCAGTATTTGAGCTTCAGCTGCCTCTGTCTGTGTAAATGATGAATGAGCAGCGAGTCGGCAGGCTGAGGAAGAGGAGGCAGGCGGCCACTCGCTGCCTGATAAGCTCCTTCATAATGCAGGATAGGGATGCCGAATGGGATTTGGGAGATGCAGGTGGTCTTTTCTTCCCTCTCTAATTTTTTTTTTTCTTTCAGCGGTGAAGAAGATTTATTTTTAATGTTTCGGGAGCAAGAGCTCCCCCAGAAATGGAGAATTAAGGCAAAATATATCAAATAAAATCCTCACTTCACTGAATCTTCTCCGGCTACACCTCCTAACGTGAGCTGAAGTGGAATAGAGAGATGAGAAGCCGATAGATGGGAGTTCATAATTTTGCATATGCTTTGAATAAATTTGCATCCGATAACACCATTGGTTCCTCTAAGTCTCACTTTCCATAATTGAATACTTTCAATATGATACAGCCCTTAAAACCAAAAGGCAGTTTTGATGAAATTTGTTTTGACTTAACCTCGCTTTTGCAGAGTTATTTAGTACTTCTTAGTCATGTTTGTTCATACTTAGGATTCGAGATTTGAACAAACCCCAAAACATCATGTTTTATCAGACACCATTTACTTTTAAAATCTAGTTTTATTATTTTTAAGCATATTAAGTATTTATCAACATTTGATGTCTTGAATTTGTGTGTTTGAAATGACTTTTATACCCGTCGGCTATCTGTGATTGAATGACGGTGCATCTGACAGCATGCTATTCAAGGCATCTTTTGTGCGTCGCCCCAAAACATCTCCAGGAGGCCCTGCTGAATTAATTAGGCATCTAATTAGTGAGATTCTGCATATTAATCAAAGCAGGATATGACACTGAACAGATTTCCATTGATGAGTGTTATGATTGTGACATGAGCGATCATAATGACATCAGTACATCACGACACTTGGAGTCGCAGGAGTCGTAGCATGACGCAAAAATGCCTTTAAACAATCCATAACTGCTGCCTTAATGACATGCATTTACTAAGTCTGTGTCAATGATGCTTTTTTAGTCGAATGATTAAATCAAGTGTTTATTGTTGTACTTGTGCTTGGCCAAAAGCAGTAGCAGATCAAGATAGAAAATACCAGCCATAAATCATTTTTAGATATCTTGAACACATTTTGCATGGATTTATTTTGGTTTTGTTTCATTCCTAAAATTATATTATTTTTTTGTATTATTTACATATATAAGTATCTTATATTTAACATTTAATTTATTATTGTTGTTGTTGTTATTTAATTTGTTTTTTTTACAAAAACTATATTCTTATTGTTTATGTATTATTTATTATAGAAATGTTTTTTTCCTTAGTTTTAAATTATATTTTTTATTCTGCTTCTAAATGTATATTCTTATTTTTGTATTGAATCTAAAATGCTATTCTTATTTTTGTACTATTTACATAGTATTATTTTTGTTTAACATTTATTTTATTGTTATTTAAAAAAAATATATATATTTCTATTTTTTTTTTTTTTTATATTATGTATGTATAGTATCATTTGACATTTGTTTTATAAATAATATATATTATAGTTGTTTCTAAAATGTTATTTTTAATGTATTTATGTATAGAATTATTTTATGTAGCTTTTTTTTTAAATATGAGTAATATTTTATTGCAAATGTATCATTATTTTTATTTAAAACATTATTTAAAATTTATTATGATTTTTAAATGATTATTTTAATTAAAATTTCTTGTTTGCTATAACAACTGAATATGTTTTATACTATTATACTACAATTGTATACTGTTTTATCCTTGGATATTGGCGACCAACAGTGCAAGTTACTGCATCACTCACAGGATCATATCATTTAGTCTCCGTCACAATTTTATTCCTCTCATTTTTGTTTTAGGTGTAGGAATATTCATGCATCATGCAGTTAGGCAGTCTTAATGAACTTGTGATCTATTTGAATAGTTTTTTCACTAGTGTGCATTTGCCCAGTTTCACGCCTGACCTGTCATGCTCTCCTCAGTGTGTTAGGAACGCACATCATCTGTCGTAATCCAGGGAAAGTGCTGACAAATCGTGTTTACGCACCTTTATATAACCATGCGAGTGTGTGTGCATTACACACAATACTATGTGTCTGTTGTTGGATTTGAGCATGTTTGGGTATGTTCATATTTTTATGCGCTCTCTTGTGTAAATGTCACCTTTGGCTGGGTCTGGCCTCTCTCTCTCTCTCTCTCTCTCCACCGCGCCAGGGTTATTACAGAGTCTGTCGGGTACACCTCGGATCAGCAGAGCCTCATGGGAGGGATTGGGAGAGACGTGGATGTAATGATTGTGTATTTCTGAGGCCGTGCTCTCTTTGATAGATCAGTCTATCTGAATCTCAGGCCAGTGACACAGCGATTTCTCCTCAAACATCCTCAGAGAGCAAAAAAGTGTCTGGTCATCTTTGCCAGCTTGAAAGAAATTCAATCAATCAATCAATCTGAAGAAACTGGAAGCCTGTTTCCACCACGGTATACAAATTAATTAATTGTGACTTTTTGTCTCGCAATTCTGAGTTTGATCTCACAATTTAGACTTTTTTTCTCACAGTTTGGAGAAAACAAATTCATAATTGCTAAAGCTAAACTTAAAATTCTGAGAAAAAAAGATCAATTGCAATTCTGAGAGGAAAAATGCAAATAGTGATATATAAACTCGCAATTGTGAGGAAAAAAAGTCAGAATTATGAGATGAAAAGTTGCTATTACCTTTTTTTATTCTGTGGCAGAAATAAAAAAACAGAATTGCAAGAAAAAACACAGAATTGCGATTTGTAAACTTGGGGGAAATAAGTCAGAATTCTTGCTGTTTTTAATCATTTTAATACATTTTGAATTTATTATTTCGCAATTCAGATTTTATATCTTGCAATTCTGAGAAAAAAGTCAGCTGTGAGATGTAAACTCTGAATTGTGAGGGAAAAAAGTCAGAATTACGAGATATAAACTGAATTGTCTAAAAATAAACTCAGAATTGCAAGATGTAAACTTGGAATTAATTCAGAATTCTGAGCTTATATCTTGCAATTCTAAATTAATTTAGTTTTTTTCACAGTTCTGAGTTTATATCTTGCAGTTCTGAGAAAAAAATGTCAGAATTGCAAGATATAGACTCACAATTGCGAAGGAAAGTCTGAATTGGGAGATAATGTTGCCTTCTTATTTTTTTAAACCTGTGGCGTAAACAAGATTTTGTAACAAATGTCCCTTTATTGACAACAAATGTTTTTTCCAGATATTCTTACTTGTTAAGAATAGCACAGATAATATAATAAATCAGACATATTCTTTACATTCAGTCTTTTTTACATTGTATTGTACAGTAGGTGGTTGCGATGCCGTTTGGTGGCTTATAGTGCATTTCTTTGTGGTTTCTAGGGTGTTCTGTGCGGTTGCTAGGGAGTTATGAGTTCAGTGCATCTCTGATGAAGTCGTAAGGAACTTTGGCATTAATTGCAATATTGCTGTGGCTTGCTGAAGCTGGTGTTTCTGGCAGTCGCAGCGCTGCTGTGTTCAGGGGTAAAGATGGGCTGCTGGCAGGTGTTGTAGTTTGTGTTCACATTAGAAACAGCCCTTTTTCCAGCTGCACCCATTTACTTCTAATCTACAATCTACGTAATCTGGCATTCTGTCACAGATACTATTCCAGTCTATTCCAGTCAATAGTCCATTCCTGCAGCATGTGCCCTGGAAATGAGCTGTTCTCTGTCTAGACTTTCAGTAACACAATTGCAGCTCTGTTTTTCCCGCTATAGAAAATAAACTATTACAATCAGTTCATCTAACTGTTAGTATGCTGTTTAATGGTTTGGTCAGACCTCATTTAGAAAAATAAGAATGTACCATGAGAAGAAAAAACATAAACGAGGTCTCCTTCATATAATGTTTTAATTGTTTCTCCATGACAGAAATGAGGTTTAAATAAAGAGCAAATGGAGACCTTTTAAGTTTCCTGGTTCTCAGATTTTTCTCCTCAGGCATATGTGACATTAATATTCATTATTTTATTTTATTGTATTTTAAACCATAGGAAAGAAAAATCAAAAGCCAGCTTTACGGGTTTGTCTTTATATGTGACGTGTGTCATCCCTAGTGAAAAATAAATATACTTAAATGTATTTGAAATACATTTATTTCATGCTAAATATACTACAAATACATTTTCATATTTATGTACTTAATAAAATGTCCTGCAATTGTACTTTTAGTGTACTAAACTGGTATACTTAAAGTCTTCTAAATTGGAACAACTAATTTTGTACTTAATGCACTTTAATTGTGTAGAAGTAGTGCTGAAGTCCAATTAAAGACATAGTATATTTGATTGTGCTAAAGTGGAACTATTGCAAGTATACTTTAGGTACACTTGAAATATTTTGCATTTAAAGGGCGATTATTATACAATCCTCATCAAAAGTGACATTAAAACATTTTAGGCTTATTAATAAGAAATCTGCATTGTGCACAATACATTTTCATAAAAAAAATTATATCAGTAGGTCTCGAGTTATCTGTCAGTAAATATGTTAATAGATTTGAACTATACTTAGTATGAAATAAATGTATTTTAAATGCATTACTTTTTTACTAGGGATTACTACTCATTTTTTTTTTTTTTGTTTTTAAATCTAACAGTTTTCTAATGAGACACGTGACATTACTAATATTAATTAATTTAATTTATTTATTTATTCAGTAATTTTTTCATTTTTAATTTAGATTTATATTAGATCTCAATATAAACTCTTAACATTTATAATCAAATTCTTCTAAGACTAAATAATCTAAGATATGCAGTCGATGTTAATTTTATAGCTCTAAATCTGTACTGTATGCAAGCAGTTGCCTCATTTGTGATTAACTTTATTACTCCTAAAAATGTTGTTATATAAAGAAATATGATAAATCTATTAAGTCTCCTAAGCTGCGAAAGAGCAATCTCTGAGCAATAAAGGTTTCCATTGGGTGCTACTTTGGTCACACTCACATGTATAAACTGAGAAAGAGGAGGCATATCTAAGAGTTAATGATATTTACGGGAGCAGTTTTACAGGCCGGCAGCAGTAAGGCAGTCCAGCAGCCTTGAGCCGCATCCAGACCTCTGATGAACTGATAAAACACTGGAGTGCACATTCATGCTGGCGCCGAAGATGACACAGCCCTGCCATGCAGACGTGGCCAGACCCACAAGCCACAACAGCACCATGAGCTCATGCTGCAGAGAACGGGACGGGCCCATTTGCTGACTAACAACACCAGAGATGAAATGGAGAAAAGTGTGGGGGAACTGGGATTATTGGGGAATCTGCTGGACTGAATACCTGTCTTCTTGAGCCCTGAAGTCAGGTTTGATTCTAGAGAGTCAAAACTGAGGTCAACGTGAGTTTAATCATCTAGGAGGGACATATGTGAAGAACATGACATTTTCAGTTAAGCCCAATCCGACCCCACCCAAAGGAACCACCCTTCTTCTGTCACCCCACATGGCCTCTGTTGTAGTTGGTGCCAGAGGTCACACCCTTCAGTTATACCCTTAAATATCACCTTTATCTCAGATGTTTGTCCTAAAAAATAAAATTGCTAATGTGACCATACCTTCACTATACATCAACAATGAGACAGTTTTTGATGTATAGTGAAGTTACAGTCACATTAGCAATTATTATTTTATTTTTTTTAAACCCCACATGAAAGAAAATTCAGAAGCCACCTTTGCAGATTTTCCACCTTTACAGATTTGCCTTTTCTTGAGACATATTTGACGTCGATTTTATTTTATTTTTTATTTATTTTATTTTATTTTATTTATTTTAAACCCCAAAGGAAAGAACATTCAGAAGCCAGCTTTGCAGATTTTCTACCTTCACAGATTTGTCTTTTCTCGAGACATAATTGACTTCAATAATAATATTAGTATTTTTATTTTATTTTATTTACAGCATGATTACTAGATTTTCCAAGAAACTGAAGTTTGTAATCAAAGATCTCAATATACTGTAAACTCTTAACATTTCTCATCAAATTCTTCCAAATAATCTAAGCTATGCAGTCTATTTTAGCAAAATTTTGGCAAAATCTTGCAGCAAAAAGGCTATTGTCTATAATATAGTGATATATGAAGTCGTTTTCCAAGCAAGCAGCTTTCTGTAGATCAACATAAAGAATATGCATGTCAAATTTGATTTCGTTGCAAAATGTGTGAGGAAAACTTTGGCCCTCATGTGAAATTCTCAATTACTTGGACTGGATTTTTTCCACGAAAATTTGATGAATAAAAAGGTAAATGTGACCACACATTAAGAGTATAAAGCTACAGTATTAAATGGATGTGAAGTTCATAGCTCAGATCATTTGGTCTTGGCAAAATCTGATGAGAAATATTTGAGTTTATACTGAGACATTGGGGACAATCTGAGCACAGAATGTGATATTGAGTCATCTATTGAAAATCTAGAGGATTACTGAGGCCTTTTATCTCAAGAAAAACATCTGAGAAGCATTAGAGTCTTAATTTCCTCTTCATCTCGTCTAGGAGAACCAATCGAGATACTAAAGAGATCTCATCTGTGACTTTTATTTCTTGTGTTGATTCTCAGAGTTCGCCCTGTACCGTCCTCATATGGGATTGTATCGAAAGCCACAAAGCTTATGAAACTCTAAAAGAAATAAATGTTAAATTATTGAAGGCTTTTCCAGGGTGAAACATCTGAGAAGCACAAGGGTCTCTATTTGAGCCTCATTGCAGTCTAGGAGCAACGATTGAGAAATTAAAGACATCTAATTTGGGTTCTTTTTTCAAAAGTTCACATTTAAGAATCAACAATGTGAAAAGTACTCCCACAATGTGAAAGTATTGAAAGCCACAATGCTCATGAAACATGGGGTCTTTTTTCTTCAGGAGAAACATATGAGCTGCAGGGCTTCTGTCTCTGTCTCATTGCTGTCTTGGAAGGGGAAAAAAAAATATTTTAAAGACATCTAATTTGTGATTTTTATTTCCTAAGTTGATTCTCAAAGTTCACCCTTTACCAACCTCCTACCAGCCACAAAGTAATTGTGATGACAGCCACAATGCTTACGAAACTTTGGTCTTTTTCTTTCAGAAGAATCATTTGAGAAGCATCAGAGTCTCAGTTTACTCTTTTTCATCTAGCAGAAACAGTTTAGATGTTAAATAGATCAAATTTTTTTATGTTGGTTCTCAGATGTGATTGTATTGAGACCTACAATGCTTATGAAGCTCTGAAGGACACAAATATAAAATTATTTAGGGTTCTTTCTCAGGAGAAACATCTGAGAAGCAGGAGGGCTTCTGTTTGTGTTTCTGAGAACATAGATGCAAACTCACCTTTTTGAGATCAAAATAGGTCACCTATGAGATTTACTTAGATCCAATGAGAAAGTGTTTTTTTTTTGGGGGGGGGGGGGGTCTTACAAGGGTAAATAAAGAACAGTTTTTTTTTCAATAAGTTCTTTACTCTTTACTTCAAAAACTTTGTATTTGAGGTCTGAGATGAGGGAACGGTGAAGAGAGAGAGAGGTCAATCGTTTTGCATTTTAGGTCAGTGTTGCCATCTAATCAGCCAATATTGTCTTAAATAGCTTGCATAGCACTTCATCTTTTAGAACATGGGATTTTGACCAAATATATTCAATATTGATTTTTGTAAAATGTTGCAACAAGATGTAAAAAAAAAAATTGTTTTGTTTTGTTTTTTTGTGAAAAATTAGTTTTGGAGATATAATGTAATTAATTTTTTTTTTTTTAAATACCTTAAAGTGCCCCTATTATGCCATTTTTAAGGCTTCTAATATTGTTTTGGGAGTCTCCTACAATAGGTTTACATGCATGCAAGGTGAAAAAACGCTTTTGTTTTCTCAAAATATGTGTTTAATATCGCCTCATTTTCCAGCGATTCTCAAACGATTCGTTTGAAGCAGTTCTAAGATTCAGTCTCTCTAAACCCCTCCTTTCCGTGAGCCTACTCTGCTCTGATTGGTCAGATGGCCCAGTCTGTTATGATTGGTCTACAGCATACAGCGCATCGGAAACGATAGGCCCATTGCCACAGTTCTGTATTTTGAATGCTCGATGGAAATACAAGCATCTATTATTTATCATACTTACAGGTTGTGATTCAGTGGAGCCGCTGGTCCAAATTAAGCTGGGTACTGAACCACCTTTCAAGAGCAAACGTTTTATGTATCCCGCGCTGAACTCCCTGAGATTAGAGAAGCAGACGTCAGTAAAATGACATGTTTGAGGGCGGGTCAAGTTGTTTGCGGCCGGCCAATGTAGAACATAGGCGGGAATTATGCAAATGTGTTGCCCCGTGACGTGTAGCCATCACAGAAGTGGGATTCCAATTACTAACGACTCGTTTAGGCTGTATAGAGTCGATTCTTTATTTTGGGAGACAATAACTTTATTTATCATGCACTTTCGGATTTACAACTTTGCAGATCATTTACATTCACATACAGCTACATTACACACTGCATGAAAGGCAATATTGGAAATGGCATGATAGGGGCACTTTAAAGTAATGAGCATGTAAAGCAAATATCTTTTAAAAGAAGTTACGTGTGGAGCATGCCCTCGATCCGAGCAATGCTCTCACCTTTTTCCTCCCTTACCTGTTTGCATCTATGGAGAAATATGTGAGTTTATATTGAGATATCTGAGCACAGGATGAGATATTATTGAGGCATCTTTTGAAACTCCAGAGGAGTATTGAGATCTTGGTCCTCAAGAAAACATCTGAGAGTTTTATTTAATCTAATTTGTGATTTTTATTTCTTGTGTGGATTCTCAGAGTTCTCCCTTTTATCAACCTCCTACTGACCACAAAGCGATTGGGATGGAAGCCACGACGAGTGGCTCGTGTTGTCAGAAACCACACGACGGCTTTGTTGTGGTCACGTGTGTGACATGTCAACATGCAGACGATACTGTAATAGTCGGCTGTAATTGCTCTAGTCGGATGGAGGAGTTTCGACACAGTGCGGTTTATTCCGGGCGAGCGCTTGGATCTCATTCCTCGTCTAGCGTTGGTGGACCTCCAGGGAGGTGCAATGCACTGGAGCCGTTTCCTAGGCAACCTCTTTTTTTCATCTGGGCTTTGAAATGAGGACCTGATGTGATTGTTAGCAGCTTGGGCTTGTGCCATTGAGTATGCGGCTCTGTCTTAGACTTCACTTCCCTGAAACACCATGACATCACCGATTCCCACGACTGATATATCGTCTGATGGACGCACATTAGTGCACCGTAGATAGGAAATATGCTTACGTAAGTGGATTGGTGATCCATAGCACATTTATTCAGTTTTGTTGGAAATCCATGTTATGATGCGAAGGTGTGTTTTTAATGCCACTTGCAATCGTTGGTCATTTGTAATATGTTCAACTGAAATGCATAATTATATTTAAAGTATGATCATCATTTACAGTCACTAGCAATCAATTTCAAGCAAGCATCACTGTTACTATTAATAAAAAAGGACAAACAAATCCTATCTAAGGTCTAGAACACCCTAGCAACCACTTAACAACAGGCCAAAAACTGAAAATGAAAAATGCATCTATTAAGTTATAATACATATGTTTTACTTTAGCTGTTTTTCGGCTGAAAATGGCTCTAAATGTGTCTCGGTGTAGGAAGCTGGGTATATTTAGCCCTCACATTGTCATCTTGTTTTTCATTCCTAAAAGTTTCCTGTTTTTGGTTGGGTATTTGATAACAATTGGCTTATGGCTGTTGACATTCAGTATAATGGTCTAAATAGGACGGTGTTTACTGCACCTTTAGATTCTGTACAGAGGCCATATTTTACTAGATATTTATTTAATTATGCAGCATTTTTTAGCAAGTTTTGGTTAAACACGATCATTTTTCACCTTCTCTCTGACCCTTAGAAATAAACAGTTTTGGCTACTGTACCATTTAATGATCTCTGTTATGAATGGCTAACCTCTTCAGATAAATAATTAACAACGCCTCCACTAAAGCTAATGAATATGGTATTTGTGTTTTTATGTAAACACGGATGGTCATATCAGGGATTTAACAGTAAGGCTGTTTTTCACTGAAAATTTCTACTTGCTTTGCCAATATATTTACTGGCAATAATATAAGCAATTTTTATTTTTATTATCATTATTATTATTATTTTAATTTATATTTATGTATAATTTTAAGTTTTAAATAAAATATTTATTTGTATTATTTAATATGTGTTTTTAAACAACGATATTTTTAAAAAAATTGTCTTGGAAGAATGTGATGAGAAATGTTTAAAGTTATTTTGAGATAATGAGCAAAATATCAGCACAGAATGAAAATAAATATAGAAATGTAATAATTCAATATTTAAAAATACATACACATAAATATATATGTTAAGTTTTTTCTTTATAAAGACAATAATTGTTGAAAATAAAATAATTACTATAATGATAAAGGAATAAATTCTTAAACTCTTTTGCAGGAAGACGATGGCGTTCATGACAAAATGTTCAACCCATTCTTACTGATGTTACTAAAACTATACATTCTTTGAATAATAAAAAAAAAACCTCTACATGAGCCAGTCAGATCGTTTTACCTTTAAAGTGAGTTCACTCAAAAATGACCCTGAAGTTGTTTCAAACCTGTAAGAGATTCTTTTTCCTCCTAAACCCAAAAGTAAATATTCTGAAGAATGTTGGTAAGCAGTTTTTGGTAGCAATTGACCTCCATAGTAGGGAAAAAAATACTGTGGAAGTCAATGACTACCAGCAACTCCTTGCTTGCCAACATTCTTTAAAATATCATATTTTATGTTTAACCAACGGAAGAAACTTACAGATTTGGAACAACATGAGGGTGAGCAAATTTTTTTTTCTTTAAGTTTAAAAGTTGGCAAGCCAAATTCACAGCCAGAGTCTTTAACTTTGCAGTATAAAAAAGCATGCTCATGATGATCCAAAAAAATAATAAAAAAACTAAATAAATAAAATAATAAAAAATAGCTATCATGCTAGACCAATAAGGCAAGAGACATTATTGAGCCCTGAATATATTAATGTTTTTTATGTTGTGAGCATAAGAGTACATCACAGTACTATAGATTTTTTTTTTTTGTCTCTCTGTATGTGAATATGAGCTCAGGTGAACTTTATACATTCAGCTGAATGAATCTCAGAGCAGATACAATGTCAACACAGAACAGCAGGAGGAGTTCTTGCAGTAATCACATCTTTATTCCGATCTGAGCCGTTAATCGTCACTGCAAAGGCATCGCAGAGCGTTGACAAATGTGCGTCGAGCGCTCCTGCCAAAACAAAGACAGAACAGACTTCAGGCCAGCAGCATTGTCGGCTTCCCAGGAGAAATTTCCAGTCCAACTGTTTGTCCACTCATACAGCAGAGCTGGCACCGACGCTGGCCGCCAGAGCGGGATGCTTATTACCGGATTTGCCTCCTGGGGAAGTGCAGTGGGGTAACCATTAGCCCCTCCATCCCGTCCCAGGACCCCATGCTGGTGACCCAGACTGTGTGCTATCCCGTTTAAGAGGCTTGATTTGAGGATTGCAGAGTGGACCCCAAATCTCCAAAAGTCCTTAACTAACCCCAGGTGCATCATGGGAGGTGCTTTCTTCATGTTAGTCACTTCTACAAGCAATTCAGTTGCTAATATATTGTGGTTTGCCATTTTATGTGGTAACAGATGGATATTCATGGCAGGCTGCGTCCAATGTTCCCAAACTACTAAATGGGAACAGTAATGAGAGAAAAAAACGTGTTTTTAATTAATTACTTTATATCCAAATTTCTTGGCTGGATTAGCTTGAAGCTCCACACTTTGACAGTCTCTGTAACATTTGTTGTTTTGCTTTTTTAACACACTGTATTACAGTTTACACAAAACATAGCTTGCCGTAACAGCTTTATGACTAACTAAAAATAGTGATGCTACCAACTACATTTCTCAGTAGCGAGACCATAGCTCTGCATGAGTATGGCAAATACAACTACAAATACAGTGTGACTAAATGCTACTTTGTTTTGTTTTTTTATTAATCTGTGGATTACGAATGCAAATTCTTCCACAGATTCATTTCAGTGAATCAAATTGTTCTTTTTAATGAACTAGTCACTGATTCGTTTGAGTCTTTGCTCAGAAGTCACTCTTACTACTTTGTTTTATTAAAATATTTAGTTAGAAGTCGCTGATTACATTTAGCTTAAATTATTTGAATAATATATAATTTAAATGAAATATTTACATTATATTATAAATATTTTCTCTTTTTTCTATTTTATTTAGATTTAGTTTTGGTGTTTTTGTCTTTCTAATTCATTTTTTTATATATATAAATATTTATTTAGCTATTTTTTAGCAAGTCCTTGAACACTTTATGTTTAAATATTATTATTATTATTATTATTATTATTATTATTATAAGTATGTATTTAGCTATTTTTTTAGTAGCTGAATTTGTAACATTAGTAGAGTCCTTGCACACTTTGTTATATTTAAATATTTATTATTATTATATTATTATTATAAATATGTATTTAGCTATTATTCAGTAGCTGAGTCTGCACAGAAGTCTTTTCTTTGTTTTATTGAAATAGTTCAAAGTTGTTCAGATTTAGCTCAGGTTCTTTAAATGATGATAAATATTTACTTATTTATATAAATGAAACATTTATATTTATTTAGACAAACTATTGCTGTCACCATTATTATTTCAGATTAATATTGCTTTGATTGCTAAAATTATGATTTTTAGTTTTGTTTTTATTTATAAAAATATTTATAATTATGTATTTAGCTAAATTTTTAGTAGCTTGTTGTGTAGCTTCATTTCAAATGTTTTTTGCAGCTTAACTGTATTTTAAATTATTAATAACATTTGTAAAATTGTGATTTGGTTACAGTCTTCATTGAATCTACAACGTTTGTACGCATTGTGAAACATTATTGGCCATTTTCTTGTCTCAGCTTTTAGGAATGTTTCCCAGAAATGTTGACAGCAACTGAACGTTCGAGCGCTTGTTTGTGGATATTGTAAACATAAGTAAAACTCATCCGATTCAACTCTATTCTCTGTTTGACAAGGGGTTTTTGTTTAACATACCCAAATGTCGTACTCAGGGACTGATAATACTGCTATTGTGCATCAAAACAATGCTGAAGAATCTGAAACCATTAGCTTTTTTGTGCTCAGAGGGTGAATTTGTTCTGTTGTATCTGCTTGTGTGAAACACTGACAGCCTGTTGTTTGTACTGTATATCAAGGCTGGATAAAGCTTTATTAAAGCAGCATACTGAATCAATCTTCTCTTGTAACACACCGTCTGTAAGAAGGTATTTGTAAGTAGAAGACATTCAGTTTTACTGATCTATTGCTGCCTTCAAGTCCTCTTGGGAAGATTCTGCTTGTGAGTTTGTGAGTTGTAGCCTATTTAGTGATTTTTTTGTTGCATCATTGTGTATTTCTCTCTCTCCTGACAAGAACGGGAAGTGTTTTTAATGTTCCCAACAACGCATTAAAAATGAGTTAAAGATACACATTGCATTTTCTCTTTATGTACTGACAATGTACTTTTGGCAAAATTAGAATCTGTGATGGCACAACAATGATTTGCAAGGCTTTCTGGGCAGTTGTATTGTAAAATTGTTTGTTAATGCAAGCTTTTTCTTTTAAACACAGTATACATTGTGACCATGTAGTGATCATACATAGACGGTTATAAAATTGTATTTACTGCAGGGGTTTTCAAACTGAGGTCCATGCAAAAGTTCAGGGGGAAAATGTGTAAAAAAATGTTTTAAAATAAAATAAATAATAATAATAATAAATTGAATTATTATTAAGAACCTATAAAATAAAATAAAATAATTAATGTAATAAAATTAATTAATTTATTATTATTATTATTAATAAAAATAAGGATTTTTAATTAAATTCCTAATACTTAAATTATTATTATTATTTTTATTACATTATTGTATAATACTACTATTTTAATTAAATTATTATTGTAATAATAAATAATTTTATACATTATTATTATTATTATTATTCTCTGTTTTAGTGAATCCACTTCAAAATATGGACAAATAATTTGTAACATTTAGAATGATAAAATTCTAGAATGATGATACTAGAACAATATTATGGTACTGTAACAGTGCTACTATTTTCAGGACAAAATGTGCACATGACATTATTGTTGTTGATTGATGATGATAATAATAATAATTTCATTATTATTACATTATTTAAAAATACATTTATTCAAACTTATTTATTTTTATAAATATTATTATTTATAATTGTTATAATTAGTAATTATATATATTACATGTTATAATTAGTATAATTATTATTACTGTTGTTGTTAAATTGTTTAATAATAATAAAATCAATTAATTTATTATTATTGTTATTATTATTATTATTATTATCAATAGCCAATTATTTATTTTAGTAAGTCCATTTTAAATAATTTGTAACATTAAATTTGTAACATAAAATTGCGAAATATACTATATATGATACTATATCAACACTAATTTATAGGTTCTAAAGTTAGAGTCGAAGAGTTTTCTACTGACCATATGACAGTGTTGTGGATGCGCTAATGTTGTAAATGAGATCATTCCTACATGAAGATAGCTTATGCAAATTGTACCAGAGTTTTGATGACAAACTGGTCAGTAATCAGCGCAAAAAAAGTGTGCACAAGTAACACCAATGAGTTATGAGAGTCTCTGGTATTGATAGTGGACCGTCTGTCAGCAGTCCAGCACTCTCCTGTCACTCATTCTCGCTCCCTGTCGCAGGTAATTGATTTCATTAATCAGTGCTAATCGGGAACACACTCCGTAACCACCAGGAATCAAGTGGGCAGCACAGCTGGAGGGACTCCCGCGGCAGGCTGTTGAGTTGTTAATTGTCAGAAGTCCTTTAATTAACATTCGCAGACTGGACACAGGAGGACGGACCTGGATCTGGCATACGGGGACAAGCTCGAAAGTGCAGTACTAGAAGCTCAAACGATTGTGGTACAGCATTCACCAATGATCTGTGCTGCTGTTGACAGGTTTTAAAGCTAAACCTGGGCTTATATACCCGGCGTGCCGAATATGCGTCAAGCCACGCTGTTTTAATCCTTTTCCGTCTTCTCTTAAATAAACTCCCAGCAGGATGTGCGTTTTATCAGTTTCCTCACAATTCCAAGAATGGCGTTATTACACTCGGCACTTCAGGCTCTCTGTTGCAAGAATGTAAAGCTTACAGGCCCATTACACTTAACTGAAGACTTAAGAAACGGCTGAATTAAACCCAAGGTGCCGCTGAGCCAAACGGTAACTGTAGTCCCTGAAAAGTAACCACTCAATAATTCATAATACAAATGCCTTTGCCAAAAGGTGGTAGGTTTACAATAGGTGGGGGAAGTATTATTTGCACCCAAGCTACGTCTTAAGTGCTTGTTTACATCGATTGTTTGCTTTGGCTGTTTTTATTGTTTATTTTTTGCAAAGATTGGCACATTTTTAAAGGGGTCATATTATGTTGCTAAAAATAACATTATTTTGTGTATTTGGTGTAATGCAATGTGTTTACGTGGTTTGAGGTTCAAAAAACACATTATTTTTCACATACTGCACATTATTGTTGCTCCTCTAGGCTCCGCTTTTCTGAAACGCGTTGATTTTTACAAAGCTCATCGTTCTGAGAAGCGAGGTGTGCCAGCTATCTGATTGGCCAGCTATCCAGTGTGTTGTGATTGGCCGAATATCTCAAGCGTGTGACGGAAATTTTACGTATTGTGATGCCGTGTCCCGGTGCGACGAGACTAAAACAATAAAACCCACTATAAATGAGGCATTTGTTGCATTCAGTGAAGACATAATTACTGATTGTATGTGACAAATAAAACTTGAAACTTTATTATAATACTTATACTGTCTCTTTACGTGTTGCGCCGCGCTGCATAAACATAACACCATGTCTGCATTTGTGATCGGAGAAACAACAAACAAGCACTACTCTACACAGCTCAAAACTCACGTTTGAATAATCAGTAACAAATTCTTTAAATATCGAAACATACTTACAGGCTGTGAGTCAGAAGCGTCAGACTGTCCTTGTGTCGTTGGAATTGCCCCACTGTATAGTGTTCACAGCCATTCATAGTGTTCACATTGTAGGCTACTCTCTTCCAGGTTCAGGAAACAGTCCTCCATAAAATGCGCTGCACACACTCGAATATTTGGGTTGAACTGTTCTGGAACAGTGTTGTAAATACAACTTAACCACTGATTTCTAGTTGTGTCCTCTTTTGGATCCCAAGTTTCGCTTTCACAACGAAACACAGCGTCTCCAGGACATGGCGCCAGCAGCAGCAACAATACTACAGCGAGAATAAAAGCCTTCTTTCTTTGCGTATACATTTGGGCGGTGTATGCAAATCTTCCCACACTGTGACGTAGACATCTGAGGGCGTGTTTAAATGAGCTTAAATGATATAACTTTTATAAAGAATATCTCTTTGGGTTTGAGACTTTAGTCTTTGCAACTTTACAGATCTTATCTATGCACAATCAGCTTGTAACACTCCAAAGAGAAAGGAAAACATGAAATCGCATCATATGACCCCTTTAAAAGTTAAAATTTTAGAAGGTAAATGTAATGTTTGTTTGTTTTTTTAATCTGAAAGGAATAGTTCACTCAAAAATTAATACATTAATAAAAATGGTTTGACCATTCAGTTAAAAAAAATGTTCCATCATATATATATATATATTGTGGCGGGAGGAGCAAACGACAGACACAGTGGGTGTGGCGTCAGGCCTCGGAGAGGCTTTTATTAAACAGAAATAATAAAACAAAGTGTCTAAAGGGGTTAAAGTGTCCAAAATAAACAGGGGATCGGGTGTCCTCGTCATGCTGCAAGGTTTGTGAAGGATGGGCAGTGTTCAAGGAGGAAGGGTCCAGGTAAGGGGCGGAGTCCGGCGGCTGCACGCGCTCCCCTGGCGGATCCGGGGCGCGAGGGGTGGCGGCTTCGTGTAGCAGCTCAGTCCTCCTTTGGCCCGCGGCGCTTCTGGGGATTGTACGGCCCGGCATCCTGGCCCGTCAGCCGTCTCGCGGGTGCGGTCCTCGTCCGGACCGCGGGTCCGGCAGCTCACGCCTTCGGTGGCACCCGTTCCCTCAACGCTCCCTTCCTGGACCCACGAGGACACCAGCGTGCATGCACGGGGGAAGAGACCGGTCTCCCGAGGAGAGGCGCACTCGGCATATAACAGCGGCGGTGATGAGGCTCCATTCACTTCAGGTGTGCCTCATCACACACCGCCAGACCTGGCTGTTTCAGCGCCCCTCCTCTCTCACACACCCGCTCCCGTCGGTAGCCTGGTGAAGGGCGGCGATTAAGGGACGGGGACATGCTGATAATTAGGGGGAGGCAGCCGACTCGTCACATTATATATATATATAAACACAGTCTTGGGGAAAGTAACTTTTAAAAGCAATGCATTGCTATACTGATTACTCCATGAAAAAGTAACTAATTGCAGTATTTAGTAAGTAATACATTATGTTACTTTTGCATTACTTTTTGTCTTTACAGTGTCCGCCTATTTAGGATGTTCTGCAAAACTGAAATTAATATGATTGAAGGATGAGTGCATTTTTGGGTGAACAGTCCATTTAATTGTACACGAGAGAGTCGGTGAATCTCTAGATCAAAGTGATTTTTCAAGTCATTTTCAGCACATCTTGTACACAGCATTCAATATTCAGTTGTATTAAAAACACCCGCCTCAAATCCACCGTTAACGCTTTTATCAGCTCGTTTTTAAGACAGTCAGACATCTTTTCTTATTACATTAGTGCCACTTTGGTTTCCCCTGAATGGGACGCACGCTAAATGAAAGTTACTCTAATCAGAGGCCAGATTTTATTGCGTGCCCTCGGCGGCGAGGGTTTTATGACTGACTGTGGACCCGTGAAGAGCCGAGGGACGTTAGTTTATCTTTGTTGGTAGTTTTGATAGAGTGCTTGCTCAGCACGGAGGGCATTAGGCTCATTATTGTGCCGCTGCTATCAGGAGATGAGACTTCAGCATTACTGCAGGAAAACACAATATTCAGCCCCTCGCTGCGGGATCTTATTTACCACCACAAAAGATGTCTTCGGCGTCGATAAAACACCACGGACAAAGCTAAACCTGGGCTTATATACCCGGCGTGCCGAATATGCGTCAAGCCACGCTGTTTTAATCCTTTTCCGTCTTCTCTTAAATAAACTCCCAGCAGGATGTGCGTTTTATCAGTTCCCTCACAATTCCAAGAATGGCGTTATTACACTCGGCACTTCAGGCTCTCTGTTGCAAGAATGTAAAGCTTACAGGCCCATTACACTTAACTGAAGACTTAAGAAACGGCTGAATTAAACCCAAGGTGCCACTGAGCCAAACGGTAACTGTAGTCCCTGAAAGATAACCACTCAATAATTCATAATACAAATGCCTTTGCCAAAAGGTGGTAGGTTTACAATAGGTGGGGCAAGTATTATTTGCACCCAAGCTACGTCTTCAGTGCTTGTTTACATCGATTGTTTGCTTTGGCTGTTTTTATTGTTTTTTTTTGTTTATTTTTTTGCAAAGATTGGCATATTTTTAAAGGGGTCATATGATGTTGCTAAAAATAACATTATTTTGTGTATTTGGTGTAATGCAATGTGTTTACGTGGTTTGAGGTTCAAAAAACACATTATTTTTTCACATACTGTACATTATTGTTGCTCCTCTAGGCTCCGCTTTTCTGAAACACGTTGATTTTTACAAAGCTCATCGTTCTGAGAAGCGAGGTGTGCTCTGATTGGCCAGCTATCCAGTGTGTTGTGATTGGCTGAATACCTCAAGCGTGTGACGGAAATTTTACGCCCCTTACCGTATTGTGATGCCGTGTCCCGGTGCGACGAGACTAAAACAATAAAACCCACTATAAACGAGGCATTTGTTGCATTCAGTGAGTACATATTTACTGATTATAATGACTTATACGGTCTTTTTACGTGTTGCGCCGCGCTACATAAACATAACACCATGTCTGCATTTGTGATCGGAGAAACGACAAACAAGCGCTACTCTACACTGCTCAAAACTCACGTTCGAATAGTCAGTAGCAAATTCTTTAAATATGAAAACATACTTACAGGCTGTGAGTCAGAAGCGTCAGACTGTCCTTGCGACGTTGGAATTGCCCCACTTTATAGTGTTCACAGCCATTCATAGTGTTCACATTGTAGGCTACTCTCCCAGGATCAGGAAACAGTCCTCCATAAAATGCGCTGCACACACTCGAATATTTGGGTTGAACTGTTCTGGAACAGTGTTGTAAATACAACTTAACCACTGATTTCTAGTTGTGTCCTCTTTTGGAAGCCCAAACAAAAACATAATATGATTGAAGGATGAGTGCATTTTTGGGTGAACAGTCCGTTTAATTGTGCACAAGAGAGTCGGTGAATCTCTAGATCAAAGTGATTTTTCAAGTCATTTTCGGCATATCTTGTACACAGCATTCAATATTCAGTTGTATTAAAAACGCCCGCCACAAATCCACCATTAACGCTTTTATCAGCTCGTTTTTAAGACAGTCAGACATCTTTTCTTATTACATTAGTGCCACTTTGGTTTCCCCTGAATGGGACGCACGCTAAATGAAAGTTACTCTAATCAGAGGCCAGATTTTATTGCGTGCCCTCGGCGGCGAGGGTTTTATGACTGACTGTGGACCCGTGAAGAGCCGAGGGACGTTAGTTTATCTTTGTTGGTAGTTTTGATAGAGTGCTTGCTCAGCACGGAGGGCATTAGGCTCATTATTGTGCCGCTGCTATCAGGAGATGAGACTTCAGCATTACTGCAGGAAAACACAATATTCAGCCCCTCGCTGCGGGATCTTATTTACCACCACAAAAGATGTCTTCAGCGTCGATAAAACGCCACGGACGTTTGCGCCACTCTCCCTCGGTTATGATTTTTATTACGTCTTGTTGATCTAGGTGAACTGTTGTTGAAAGCGCTGTAGCTATTTTCATCATGTAGCCGTCTAGCATTAGAAAACGCTCCTTCAGATTCGTACATCTCCACCTTCAATTTGCCAGCAACTTCTTTATTACTGGGCGGATGTGAGTGCATTTCCCCTGCTCATTTCCCTGTGTGCCAAGGGTAATCAGACTGTTGTGTCTAAGTGTGTGTGTGTGTGTGTGTCTCTCTGCATGTCAGTAATGCTCCGCACACACACACACACACTCAGTCTCCAGTCATTGTAGCACAGTTGGTCTTGGCGCTGCGGCCGTGCCGGTGTGTGCCCCCTTGTGCTAGATAAAACACTGTGGTTTGTCACTTGACGGCTGGTTTTGATCATTACTGAACACACAGACTTATCATGTACAGGGTTAACTGTAACTAAACGCAGCGATGCTACTAACTTAACTGCATTTTTCAGTAGCGTGACTACAGCTCGGGTGTTTGCAAAACAATGCAGCTTTTCCAGCACTTTTTCCAATGAGAAGCGATGTAGCATGACAACTTTTTTATGTCACATTTTGTTGTGATGAACTGGTTTTAAAAAAAGTCTTATGTTTTGAAGCAAAATATTTAGTACAATGCTGCTGTTCATCAAAGAGTTTTCAGTGTTTTAACAGAGATATATAGATGAAGGTTTATTAACAGACATGTTTATCACATTTATCATATTTATAAGTTACACAAGTACATAATAATAATAATAATATAATATAGTATTATTATTATTAAGTATAAATAATAATAATTATATATATATATATATATATATTATATATATATATATATTTTTTTTTTTATGATATTTAAATAATATATATCAATTGGACCTGTACATACACGTGTGTTATTTATATGATTATGGTTTTTCATTGTTAATTATAAATAATAATTATAAAATAAAATGTATACAATTTGTATAATAATTAATTATATATAATATTATTTATATTTAGATAAATACATAATATACAAATATAGAAATACATAATATTTTTGTAATAATTTTAAATACCATACCGAGCATGCACACATTATTTACATTATTATGATTATTCATATATCTATCTATATATCTAAATAAATAAATAAACACATACATACATATATACATACATACAAAGAAATAAAAAGAAATGTACTGAATTAATTGGGATGAGTACAGACTTCACCAGAGGGAGACCTAAGGTCAACATGATGACCCATCATCCATCCACGTCTGCAGACTGACCCGTTCTCTTCTAGCACTGAGTGTGTGTTTTACTGAGTCTAGCACAGGACCCTAAACGGCCTCCTCATTAGCTCCCTGCATGGGGCACACGGCCGCCCGTGGCTCTCTGCATCCTCAGACAGAGTAATCCTGTCTCATTTCATGTGTCTTTGGCCTGCCATCTGACCTCTACCATCCCTGCCTGCTTGCTTGTATTTTTCAGAGGTGGCTGAGAGTGTTTTCAGACAGAAAGCCAGTTCTTCTGGTGGTTAGCAGCTGTTGACAGTATCCATGTGTCTGTCTAAGAGATGTAGATTTTGGCTCCAGAGACTGTTTGTTTATGGGTGTTTGTGTTTGTCCTTGAGTGGTGAATGACCATCAGGGTTCAGTGTTTGGGGAAGCGCCGGTGGCTGCATGTGTGTGTTTAACTGGAATTGTGTGTGTGTGTGTTTGTGATTGCAGAGTGCAGCGGCAGCTCCGAGTCCTGTCCTTGGAAACATGCCCCCAGGAGAGGGTATGCCGGTCGGCCCCATTCCTCCGGGCTTCTTTCAGGTACACACACACACACACACACACACACACACACACAACACTGCATTTGCTGCATAGCCATGGAGAGCTGTGATCTTAACAGACTTATTTGCCATATATATGAAGATTTAAATAATGCTAGCAGACTGCTTACTGCATACTGTGTAGTACTGTATATATTTTCTACTATGGATGGTCAAGTAGATGTAGATATTTAATGTATTTTTCTTTTTTGACAAGTTGATTGTCACATTGTGGGAATTATTTTCCATAGGGAGTTTTGAGGTTTTATACTGCAAAGTTGCATACTTCATGCACACAGATTCATAGTATATATAATGTAAAACTAGTCTGGGTGGTATGGTACTTGTGAACATAAGCATCGTCTGCATAAAATGTTTATTTTATTTACAGTGTATTTGAGTAGTTGACATGAAACTATTTTAAATAGAATTTCTGCATAATTTGTATTTGTATTTCGTTCTTGTACAATTATTTTTATACATTATGAAACCTCATATTTATGTTCAATAGCAAAAATGTTGAAAATGTTGAAAAATATAAAATAAGTGACCAGTCCCAGAATCTAAAAGATATATTTTTTATTATACATTAATATATTTCTTTAACTCCAATTTGTTGAAAATAATTGAAATAAAATAAATAAAATTGTAATGTATTGTCAATTATGTATTATTTTTATTATTATTATTATTATTAATATAAAAAAAATTCAACATCAAGGTATTGGAAAAAATAATTAATATTAATGGATTATTGTTAATATTAATAATCATAATTATTAATATAACAATAATTTTCTTCTAAAATTAAAATGTAATAATTTTGACATTTTGGCATTATATTACTGCATAATGAAAAATGTTGTAGAAAATGTGTCTTTTAGGTTTCTTTTACAAAGGGCATAAAACTTCATGTCCATCATGTCAACTAAATATTTGAACATGATATGATCTTTCTTAAGGCTCACGCAGTCATAAACTGGCCCTGTATGCTCTTGAACCTGTGTTTGTTTAGTTTTTGCTGGTAGTTTGCATGCGAGTCAAATTGCACAGGCTCAGAGTGACTGAAAATAACTCGTGTACTCACTCACTTCACTTCTGCTCAGTCAACTCTTCAGATCTTTGACTTTACCTGGATCTTGTCCACATCTTTCACTGGATTTTAGGATGAAGGCATCTTTGAATCATTTTAATTCTGTCTCTGTGAGCCATAACAACATGTTCAAATCCCTCAGACATTAACACGGGTGGAAGAAATGACTGACAACGACAGAAAACACACCTGTGGCTTTTTTTCTGAAAGGCTGAACCATTTTACACACGGTGCGATTGTGAAGTTCACTTCAGACAAAATTACTGTGCTCTGAATTCTCAAAAGAGAGGTTTTCTCCTCAAAAGCATGACCTTTGTCCTGCGCGACTCCAAATAAAGTGTGGCATGTTTTCATTTTGATCTGGTGTGGCTGTTTGTGGCCTTGCATCATTTGAAGGAAAGATGTGCAGATGTGACGTGACGCTTTGACCCAGATGCACCGAACACTCATTATCCAAGGAGAATGGAAACATCCTCTAGAGTCTATGTTTACCGCCGCAGTTTGTGTAACTCAACACCTGTGTTGACACATGAGGTATTGCTTTAGACGAAGAGTTCTTATGAGGCAGATCGGCCCCGTCAGCTTAAAGAGTGCTCGTAAAGCATCCGTCTTTGTGCGTAACGTCACCATGCTAAGGAGCTGTGGTATTTGACGCCCAGTGTGTTGTAATTGGTTTGATTAAGAGCGACAGGATTCCAGCAGTCTGACTGACTGAAGCAGATCTCCAAGCGTGTGGCGGGGGGCACAGGAATCCCCTGCAGATCGCTAATGGTGCTCGTCTAATAGAACGATAAGCTAAGAAGATCAAATCATCTTTCTTAAGTGGCTCAACAAAGGCTCATCTACCTCCTGTGGTTTCTGACAGGAACAGTCTGTCTTTGTTGTCAACATTTGAGTTTGTGGCGTGTATACGGTCGCACGATCATCACGGGGTTAAATAAAATTACAAAAAAAAAGGAATTCATTGTTTTAAATAAAATAAACATTAACTGAAATAAAATATATATTAAAAAAATTAACTTATTTTATGTCATCTAGATGCCAGGCCAATTGCATATATATATACATTACATTTCTGTATAATTATTTTGTATCATTTGTATCGGATTGTTGGATAATTTTGTTTAATTTTATTTATAAAATTTGTGAAACCAATGAAATGCAAAAAAGTTTAAAATAGTTGAAAAATATAAAAGAAAATTATTTAATTACAAAAATTAAGTAAATTAAAATGTAAAATTAACTGAAATAAAATATAATAAAACTTTTTTCAGCTAGTCCAGACAACTGCATATATACATTACATTTCATTTTGTATAATTATTTTGTATTATTTGATTTAAATTCTTGTATAATTATTATGCATTATTTTTGAAACCTCATATTAATGCTGGACAATTTAAGCGAACTGGAAAAAAAATATAAAAGATGTATAATGGAAAATAAATATAAAACAAACATTTCATTTTGCTTCATGTTCACAGTTGCAAGGTTGTTGCAGGGTTGTTATTGTAAACAAAAAAACAAAAAAAAAAACGTAAACGTTAACTGTAATGAAATAAAAAAACTGCAATAAAATATACACAATTTTTAAGTCATTTTGCAAAGTTGAATATACATTAATTTTAGGTATAATTATTTCATATTATTTGTATGATATCCTTGCAAAAAATATTTAACAGTATTGAAAAAAGAAACTTTATATTTTACTCTGTGTAACATCCTTAATATTGTATAAAAACTTATTTCATTTCAGCTTGTTGCCAAGCAAATTGCATATATACTTTACTTTTATGAATAATTATTTTGTATTATTTATCTAACGTATTGCAAAAAAAAAATTTTTTTAATTAAATGTTGAAAAAAATTATTGCATGATTGTCACAGGGTTATTACTGTTATAATTTTTTTTTATATCTCATTTTTACTTTAAGTAAAATTATAGTATAAATACTAAAATTATACTAAAAAAAGTAAAACTAATAAATAAAAATGAATAAATACCAAATAGGCATATTTAAAAATGAAACTAATAAACAAAACAAAAACTATAATGGTATATCAATGATACTAATATAACACAGGATTTTGTATATTAAAGAAATAGTTCACCCCCAAATGGATTTTTTTTTTTTTAATTTACCCATTTTGACTTTATTTCTTCTGTGGAACACAAATGAAGATCTATTGCAGAACATCCAGAGTGCTCCTTTCCATAATGGTGGCTGTCAAGCTCCAAAGAAATGTTCCACGGAAGAAAGAAAATCATACGGGTTTTGAACGACATGAGGGTGAGTAAATGATGACAGAATCCTCATTTCTTTTTTCTTTTTGTTTGGTGAGCTAACCCTTTAAAGTACGTTGGCCATGTGTTAGCGGAGTGCTGTAGCGTTACAGATGAGCTTCAGGCCAGCGGGAGGGCTCTGGGACCACACATGCGCGGCACGAGCTGGAGGATGTTGAAGTCGAGATGATTCCAGGGGAACGAGAGCAGAAGAGCAGCAGATGCATTATTAAAGGCGCTGCATCCGCATTCCGCTCCATTCCTGCCTCTCATCTTTAACTTTCTCTACACTCCCACTCTCTCCTCTCTAAGAACACTGAGGCGTGTCATTTCTCACTCAAAGATGCTATTGTCCCCCGAGACGTCCTGTCCTGCCCTTAAAATGTGTTCTCAAAGCAACACCTAATTCCCAGCTGGCCCTCGCCCTCCGGTGCCCCGAGACTGATGGCATGACCTAATGTTACTTTTTCTCTTGGAAACAGGAAACATTGGAAATTAAAGATGGAATAATATTTATATAGCATTTTTTTAATGCTGAACATAGTGTAAGAACTATATGTTGAAATATAAATTATCCGTTATTGTCATTTGTAGTCAAGCAAAGTATGCTATATTTGTGCTTAAGTGCGATAATTAGTGTATCTCAACAGTAACGATTAACCAGTAGGTGCGTTTCCATTACAGATTTGTGCAAAACATTTGCGATATTTTATAAATAACTATTGCAAAATGGCAGCGTTTCCATTAACCGATGTTTTGCAACTAAAACTTAATTTTTTCCTCTCGGGAAAAATCATGGTGACGGATGTTGGTAGGTTTGCGTATATCGCAGTCACCGCACTAGCCATTATTTTTAATCAAAGGAGAGGAAAAAGAAGCAGTGTGGAGAGCCGCTTCTGGTGCTTATGTGTGACAGCACGGCTGGTATAAACACGTGCAGTGTCAAAAAGGGGTTATCCATCCAAGCATTAATAGCAAGGCAAGCCCCTTAAACTTGAGAGTGGCCACATATGAGGGGTTTCTTGGAGGTTGTAGTAAATTAAAGAATGATCATGTGATTTTTATGTACACCAGGTGACCTGTAAATGCGAAAAAAACTGTTTTCATTGCTGTTTTGCGATATATTCCTTTTTTGAATTGCCTGAAATACCACCTCATGCGAGAGTAAAAACTTTTTTTGCGATATATGGGAGTTTTTGCAAAATGTATGTGTTTCCATTAGGCATATTTTCACTTTGCAATTTCAGTTTGTGCAATTTGAAGGGTAATGGAAACGCAGCTACTGTTTTTAACAAATAGCAGTGTAGTGTGTCAAAACATTAGAGTAATTTTATGAGGTATGAATGTCATTTCACTTTCTCTCATACAATGGATTTGGAAGTCATTTATTTTTAGTGAATTGTAGTAAAATAGTTTGTTTAATGAATTGGTTCATTCTAAATGAATGAAAAGCATTACTCATTGATTCTGCAAGGGGACTGTAAAGGTTTATTGTTTATTCAGCAATTACATATTGCATATGTATATATATATATCTTTGTGTTGTGTGTGTATACACTCATGTTTATATATATATATATATATACATGGGCGACATTTGACTCTCGAGTCAGGGGGCGCAAGAATTTTTTTTTTTTCGGATGTATGCCTCAAAACAATGTGCTACCATATTGCAATGCAATATATTGCAATATTGAATATTGCAAAGGTTGCCTGCGTTTACTAAACTGTGGAGCTTTTCTCGCTGCTGATTTGAATGGTGATGCTTCCCGTTTTAAGTGTCAGTTGATGGCCTTTCATTTTTAACCAGAAATGTGCACGCTGCTTTTCTGATGTTCATTTAAGTTTTCCGTGTCACTTGAAATGTGTCCGTTTTGAATAATTGTGGTGAGACACGTGAGGAAAAATCAGTTGTGGGACTATTCTGTCATAAATCGCTTACCATTCAGTCAACTTTCTACCCTCCGTTACTGGAAATGAAATTACTGGTTGATATGTCCCGATCTCAATAAAGTTCTTTTAGTCCGTGAACTGGATCTCGCTCAGGACGCGTGCTGTCTGTGTAAGTTTGGTCAGGACCGCTTCCAGAATAAATCACTGAGGCATTTTTGTCCCATCCATTGCTTATCACTGATATTTCGAGAAAGAATCCAGCATCGTTACCGAAACTTTGCAGCATGTTTGTATCCGTGAAACAAAAGATTTATTCAAATTCTGAATGGATTATAGAAAACAAACAAAGTGAAAACTATTATCACTAAAAGCATCACTCATCAAAGTTCATCACGATCTCACAAAGTTCCATTATAATCAAGCTTTTTAAACTAATGAATCTCTTATTAACATCGCATCTATATTTAGTTAGTCATGAGATGATTCACAAGCGTGCAAATCTCTGGCGGTGAGTGAATTCTGAAAAACTACAACGTTTCTGATTGGCCATTGCGTTGAAGAAATCAACAGATATGTCTGTGATTGGCTACATTGCTCAATGCCGTAAAAACACATTGGATAGTTTGCCAGATCTTTAATTGCTTGTGCTTTCGTTTGAGGGTATTTAGCACCGTCTAGTACAGTGGTTCTCAAACTTTTTATCCACTATGGTCCAAGTGCAAGTCTCACGGGCCGCACGCATCTCATTTACATATTACGTCATCAATGCAAACCAACCAGATTTATAATATTATTTATAGCCTAAATATTATGATATCTAAACGATTACATTTATTGAAATAAATAAATAAATCTACTCCTCACCATTAATAAAACACCTGATGCTGTCGGGAGCTGACCAATTTTGTGAAATTCTGCTCGAAAGGAGTAAATGAAGTTGCGATCGTAAGAAGCGCACGGAAGCGTGACATGACACGTGACATTGCAGAATGTGCGCGTTCACAAATGTAGCATATATGTTGATCCAAATATGGAAAGCATTTTCGAATTTAATAATCTGAGGTTCTCTCCAGAGATGTTTTGCCACATTTCTGTAATTAAGGATGATTGCTGCGTAGTAGTCTATGGGTGTTTCTTTTTACCTGAACATCTTCAAGTGAGTGGCGGGGCAAACCGAAAGTCCAGCACTCTCTTCACTGCTGATGCTGCGACGATCTTGTTTGAATGCGTTCCTTCGCTGGCATTTTCCACATTTCGTTTTCTCCCTTAACAAATTTGTCCATTCTGATGCTCAATTTTACAGAACTAATGGCTGCTGATGACTATTTGAATTGAATTCTGCCAAAGTGCGCGCTTGTAAGTGTTTGTTAAATGCGTAACATTAATTACGTGAGTAACATAGATCTGCTCATGTCTGAAAATAATATATGAAAAACTAAATTATTTTACATAAAAACATTATAGCTTATATTTGTTTAGTAAATTTTTAAAGTAATGTAAAAACTAAAATGAATAAAATGAAACTGAAAGTTATTTTTTAATTGTGTTCAGCACATAGACATAGGGCCGCATTTGGATTCGTGACGGGCCGCATGCGGCCTGCGGGTTGAGAACCACTGGTCTAGTACCCCCGTACAACCAGGCCTGGGCTGACATCGGAATTCCATGACTGACGATATGGGGGGGAGAGGGACACTACCCCCCCCCCCTAATGTCGCCCAAGTTAACAAAATACATTTACGTTGGCCAGTGAAAACTTTGGAAATCTTTTCTTTGCACTTTTGGCAATTAAATAATTGTTAAAGAGAGTTAACAGATCACAGATTCTTGATTTTATTGCATTTTACAAAATGTCCCAACTTCTCTGGAATTGGGGTTGTAGTTTGAAAGTAGCTTCCCGAGCACCGCTGTGCCATGTGGTCAGACAAGGACAAGCCTTTAATCTTTAAGCTCGGTATGAAGAAATCCACAGATCCATCGGGCTTGTAAAGTGAATGCAGGCTGTTGAGAATGCATATATATGAGATCTGCACCTCAGATGTCTGTAGAGGTGGGTGGAAGTTTCAGTAATTCAGGCAGATGGTTTGTCAGTCAGGTGTTCTGCGGCTCACTGTCTACTGCAGCACATCTGCCTGTGCTGGCAGAAACACTCATTATATCATCCAATTCATAAACTTTATTCTTGGCTTTCAGCTTAAAGTATTGAGACTTTAAAGTGCCATCTGTTTAATCCATGTTTATTCAGCAAACGCTATCAGAATGTATATGTTGATGCATAAATATATACATATTAATATATATACAAAATATTCTACAACAGAACATGTGTGATGAGACATGCCATTAGCGTTGTGGCATTGTTGGGGTTTTAATGATGGAAAACATGATAAACGTATAACGCACTGGTGCTGAGCGTTTCAAGTAAGTTTTTCTGTTGTTTTGTCTTTGTCGTAGTGATTCAGCCTCTGCAACAGTCTTTGTCTGATTTCCAACAGACCGTCGTTTGATCAAACAGGGAAGTTTAGCGTAACAGTGCCCCCCAAAGGCCCAAGAGCCACATAACATTGTTGCTTTTACTAACTTCACTTGTCTTATCATTTTTGCTTAATGTAATTTAATCAACTGGTGTTTTGGTGATTTTTAGTGGCTGTATTAAGTCTGTTCATTAATATGACCATGTTCCACTAACGTGTCTCAAAGCACCACAGTACTTTTTCTTCATTTTGAACATTATATCTATTGTTTTATCATTTCAAACCTACTTTATTTCCTTCAATACCATGACTGAGGTGAGACCCTTGAGCAAGACACCAAACCCCTAACTGCTCCCCAGGCGCCGCAGCAATATGGCTGCCCACTGCTTCGGGTGTGTGTTCACGGTGTGTGTGTGTGTGTGTGTGTGTGTGTGTGTGTTCACTACTGTGTGTGTGCACTTGGATGGGTTAAATGCAGAGCACAAATTCTGAGTATGGGTCACCATACTTGGCCTCACTTCACTTCTCTTTCACTAAATGTGTTTATGCCAGGCTGCGCAAATCATTTTACTCCAGACTATTTTCTGAATGAGGGACAATTCAAGGCAGGTTTTGTTAAAAAGTTAAAACTCAAGGATGGATCACTTCCACAGAAGAGAGGCGTGGGGTGAGCAGAGCTCATTAGCATGTAAAAAGATTTGCACCTAATCGAGTCGCTGTGAACAGAGCTATTTATGACAAGGTAAAAAGGGTGTTGTTTTACACGGCCACTGAGACCATTTCAAAAAGACCCTATGAATCATACCACCTTGTGGAAATGGGCTTCCGATGTCCCCTTTGAAGCACATCCACCACAAAATCAGACTTAATTTAAAATCATGCTGAGGTTAAATAAACTCTTAAAAATAAAGGTGCTTCAAAAGGTTCTTCACAGCGATGCCATAGAAGAACCATTTTTGGTTCCACAAAGAACCATTCAGTCAAAGGTTCTTTAAAGAAGCATCTCTTTCTTACCTTTTTATAATCTGAAGTACCTTCTTTCACCACAAAGAACATTTTGTGAAACAGAAAGGTTCTTCAGATGTTAAAGGTTCTTTATGGAACCATTTAGACAAAAAGGTTCTTCTATGGCATCGTGAAGCACCTTTATTTTTAAGAGTGTACAGATTTAAAATCATAACAAGAAATAATAAGAAGCAAGAAATAAAAAATAGCTATGATACTGTTTTTGAAATCAAATCTTTGCATAGCTATGACAGGAAACACTGGATCTAACAATGCCTTAGAAAAAAATAGTTAATCTGAAAAAAATAAAGCATATACAAAAACCCATATGGGAAATATAAGAGTTATTGGATAAGCATGTTATAAACTTCTGAAACATTGGTGTTTCATATTTTAGAGCAGTCACTGCAATTTATGAAAGAAATCAATTAAATGTATATGGGAGTGTATGTGAAAAAAATCAGATGTAACCCCCTTTGTAATCCTTAACATTTTCATAAGTAACTGTAATTTAATTACAATTTTTTTCTCAGTAACTGTAACTGATTACAATTACTTTTATTTTGTAATTAAATTACGTAATTCCGTTACATGTAACTAGTTACTCCCCAACACTGCACGTGACATTGCAGATTGTGCGCGTTCACAAATGTAGCCTATATGTTGATCCAAATATGGAAAGCATTTTCGAATTTAATAATCTGAGGTTCTCTCCAGAGATGTTTTGCCACATTTCTGTAATTAAGGATGATTGCTGCGTAGTAGTCTATGGGTGTTTCGTTTTACCTGAACATCTTCAAGTGAGTGGCGGGGCAAACCGAAAGTCCAGCACTCTCTTCACTGCTGATGCTGCGACGATCTTGTTTGAATGCGTTCCTTCGCTGGCATTTTCCACATTTCGTTTTCTCCCTTAACAAATTTGTCCATTCTGATGCTCAATTTTACAGAACTAATGGCTGCTGATGACTATTTGAATTGAATTCTGCCAAAGTGCGCGCTTGTAAGTGTTCGTTAAATGCGTAACATTAATTACGTGAGTAACATAGATCTGCTCATGTCTGAAAATAATATATGAAAAACTAAATTATTTTACATAAAAACATTATAGCTTATATTTGTTTAGTAAATTTTTAAAGTAATGTAAAAACTAAAATGAATAAAATGAAACTGAAAGTTATTTTTTAATTGTGTTCAGCACATAGACATAGGGCCGCATTTGGATTCGTGACGGCCGCATGCGGCCTGCGGGTTGAGAACCACTGGTCTAGTACCCCCGTACAACCAGGCCTGGGCTGACATCGGAATTCCATGACTGACGATATGGGGGGGAGAGGGACACTACCCCCCACCCCCCCCCCCCCAATGTCGCCCAAGTTAACAAAATACATTTACGTTGGTCAGTGAAAACTTTGGAAATCTTTTCTTTGCACTTTTGGCAATTAAATAATTGTTAAAGAGAGTTAACAGATCACAGATTCTTGATTTTATTGCGTTTTACAAAATGTCCCAACTTCTCTGGAATTGGGGTTGTAGATTGAAAGTAGCTTCCCGAGCACCGCTGTGCCATGTGGTCAGACGAGGACAAGCCTTTAATCTTTAAGCTCGGTATGAAGAAATCCACAGATCCATCGGGCTTGTAAAGTGAATGCAGGCTGTTGAAAGGCCCAAGAGCCACATAACATTGTTGCTTTTACTAACTTCACTTGTCTTATCATTTTTGCTTAATGTAATTTAATCAACTGGTGTTTTGGTGATTTTTAGTGGCTGTATTAAGTCTGTTCATTAATATGACCATGTTCCACTAACGTGTCTCAAAGCACCACAGTACTTTTTCTTCATTTTGAACATTATATCTATTGTTTTATCATTTCAAACCTACTTTATTTGAAAAATGTGCTTGAGCTATTTTTATTTGAATCTAACATTGAGACTTTCATGCAACTTAAAGGGAAAGTTCAGCCAAAATGACAATTCTGTCATCATTTACTCACCCTCATGTTATTGAAAACCAGTATGAGTTTTTCTTCTGCTGAACCCAAAAGAAGATATTTTGAAGAATGTGGGTAACCACATTGTCGGTAGCCATTAACCCTAATGGGACGGCCGTATCGCCGGCGATACCAACTCGTTTTTTTTAAGACCAGTGCAAAAGACATTAAAAATACTCCGTCGATTTTGGTCGTACAGATAAGTGTTATACATCAATTGAAACTTTGAAGTGTCTATTATTTTTGTGTACACTCACAATAACAACAAAACTTTGTGGTTTTGGAAAAAAAAAAGAAAACAAACAGGATGCGCTCTTTGTCTTCTCCATCTCCGCGAGCTGCTCTTCAAAAAACGTCACTAAAATGAAGTGTAACTCAGCGAAAACTCAACACACGGACATGGGAGTTATATCTATAGAAAGCTGGAAGTGTCTACTTTGAAATGAAGTAAGTCTTATCGAAAACAAACATTCTGTGATGAAGTAATCCGTATGAAACCAACACGATGTCCAGTCTGTCCCGTCTAACTCATTATTTCTAATGCGATCCCGCCCCCTCGTGTTCACATGTAAATATCACGCGTGAGCCACGTGCTCAAAGAGACGCCCATAAACAAAGCCAGATGTTCCTCGCGCTAACATTACTGTTCGTTTCTGGAAGAAGACACGCTGAATAAAAGCTGGATTTGCCTCAAAATAAGAGCAAGAGTTCATCCAGAAGAGAAGAGCGATATGATGAGTAAGTAATGTTTCTTTTTTTTGCATTAGTTAACGTGTTATTGTGACTCAAACTTGAACGCGTTTATTTGTTTTCCCAAACGACAACATGATGAATGCTACAATGTTTAGAAAAATGTTTAATGTTCACAAATGGATTGAATAGCGTGCTAAACTATAATAATTAGTTTCTCAGATATAAAATATCCTTTTTTACAGTACAAAGTACATCTTTTGTAGTACAAAGCCATACATACTAGGCTATATGACTACAAAATCATAGTTCGTTTTTTCTAAACAATAATAATTTTCTCAGATATAAAATGTATTTTTTTGTTTACGATAGTACAAAGCATGCGTGAGTCTATAAAACATATATATAAAAAGATGCTCCTGATATTAACATGCTCGCAAATGTTTTGGTTGTGTATTTTTTTTAATCAGATACCTGCACCACAGATGAATCCTGATGACCTTCTTCAAACTCAGAATCAGATGTCCAACTACACTGATATTATATGGTAAAACAAGCTCCTTGACCACTGATTATGTTTTTTTTCTTCTTGAATCCATGGAAAGTAGCAGAAACACTCAAATAACACACGTAAATATCAGGCATGATTTACTTGTCACTTGTTGAACAGAATCTGTTGCAGGAATGACTCAAAGTCTGTTCACATCTCTGTGGTTAGATCAGTGTGCACAATAATGTGTCTTTGACCTTCATTATGTATGTTTTGATTATACGGTGTTGTAAATAAAATACAAATAATTTAAAAAAAAACATTTGTTCAATCTCCTCACATTCTCTCTTACCTGCCTCAAAGTCAGTCACACTGATGGGCCATTAGCAGCTTTAGGGGAGGGCCCTTTGTGTCTCAGGTGAGAATCACTTAATATTCAAGGACATTGTCACTCCCTCGCATACAGGCTTTCAATCACAAAAACATGTCTTAAAAAATTTTAATCAATGTATTGTTTTCTGTAAATGAGTAAGCAGAATGATTCTCACTTAATTGTGAAGTAAATATTCTAGCCAACAAGACTGATTACTCTAAAGTCTTATTCAGGACTATTTAGTGTGGGTTTTATGGCCTTATTTCAGCTACATTTTTTTTCCCAAAACTTACTAACCACGCATAATATTTTTTTTCTAAAAAAATACAAAGATGTACATCCATCTTGGTCACATAATATTGTAGCAAAGTTTGTGCTGAATACAAAAACAAATACATGTTGGTCATTAGTATGTTATAAGTAGCTGAAATAAGCACAAATATCAGGACATGTCAAAACCTCTCAAGGGCCCCAAAATCACCTCAGACCCCAGAGGGTTGACTTCCATGATATGGAAGAAAAAAAATGTGGAATTCAATGGGTACCATCAACCAAAAAGAAGAAATTTTGAAGAATGTGGGTAACCAAAAAGTTGACAGTAGCCATTGACTTCCATGATATGGAAAAAATGTGGAAGTCAGTGGCTAACATTAACCCAAAAGTAGATATTTTGAAGAATGTTGGTAAACAAATAGTTGACGGTAGCCATTGACTTCCGTAGTATGGAAAAAAAAAATCAATGGAAGTCAGTGGCTACCGTCAACAGTTTGGTTACCCACCTGTTTGGTTTACTCACCCACACATTGTTTCAAACCTGTATGAGTTTCTTTCTTTCTTCTGAAACCATAGGAAGATATTTTGAAGAATGTGGGCAACCAAACAGTTGACGGTAGCCATTGACTTCCATAGTATGGGAAAAAATACTGTGGAAGTCAATGGGTACGTCAACCGTTTGTTTACCCACATTCTTCAAAATATCATCTTTTTTTTCTGAACAGAAGAAAAAAACTCATACAGGTTTGGTAGTACATGAGGGTGAGTAAATAATGACAGAATTTGAACTGTCCTATTAAGTGTCTAAATACATTTTTGCATCACTTTGCACTCTTTGGATATCAGTGATTTGTCTCTTTGCCTTCTACGGAGCGCCACAGGAGAGTGTCCAGCACTTAATATTTCATGCGCGTAATTTGATGTAACTTGATAACAGAGAAAGATGGTACACCAGCAGGGCTGGAGGCCTTAGAGATCCACGTCCTGCTGATTAGAGTCAGAGTGAAGCATGCTGGGTATTACTCTACTCTGAGTGTGAGATACTGCTCTTCCACCAGACTAATGGAGATGATTTACCCTAGGGATGCTTCAACTCGCTCTGGAGTTCTCCGTCTTTATCCGTGGGTTTTTGCAGGAGCTAAGCAATGATGTGCCAGACTTGCAGACTGAAGAACTTTCAGTGGATATGCTGGGTCTAAAAGCTTGTCACTGGGGCAGAACTTGCAAAGATACACCCACTGTACCCTTTAACATCAGCCAGAAACGTGTTTATACCTAATCTACCCATAGAGGGAACATTTCAGGGCCTTATGGGTATTTATTAAGAGTGCAACAGGTGTAGCTTTGAGCTGACCATTTTTGATGGTATGTCAAGTTTGTCTGTTTGTTCCTTCATTAATTTATTCATGCATTCACTAATTATCCATATCATGCTTTTTCGTTATTTGCTAATAGTTTTCACTTTTATTACTACTTGGGAATAGGCAATATAATGATATTTCTGTATTGCAAAAATCATTTTTAGTGCATTGATATATTTATGTATTTTTTTATTGTTATATTATATTATATTATTTTATGCATCTTATTAATATGCATCATAATAGTATAATGTTAAGGATGAATGATAGGTATATGTTAATTTATATTATATTGTGTATTATATACATTAAGTCTTGATGTCTTGAACCATGTGTGGTTCTAGATTGAAAGAATGCTTTAAAACAACACACAAACTTGTATAGATTTATAATATTAGTTGTCAGTTATTGACCAGTTATCTGGCCAAATTTCTATAGAATGTCAATGCAGCCTTGATATCAGTCTCTGATGCATGTTCACTTTATTTAATTAATAAGTTGTAAAAATAGACTTGTCTGCAGGCATGTACGGACACGCTCAAAATTCCAGCCTTAAGCCGGATCACCTTCTTTGTGCCTTTTTTGCCAAAACCTGTTAGAGAGATGAATGATTGTGTTATTTTTAGAAAGCTTAAGCCATGAATTATGCAGTGGACAGGTATTAGATTAGATGAATGGCCTGTTCCGTTTTATTCTGGCTTTTAGATATTAGACCTGGGCAGGTATTCATGAAACATCATAGACTGGAGTGTGTTTGTGGTCAGTGGCAGTATATAAATATATATACAGTACTTTGAGGGATTTGGTTCTTGATCAGCATGGCTTGTAACCTGAGGGTAGTAAACATGGGCTGAGAATGTACTGTCTGCTGCTTCTACCAGTAAGGAGACCTTTCTGTTCACCTCGGTGAAGTCCACAG
This sequence comes from Aspiorhynchus laticeps, assembly GCA_023376895.1. NCBI lineage: Eukaryota > Metazoa > Chordata > Actinopteri > Cypriniformes > Cyprinidae > Aspiorhynchus > Aspiorhynchus laticeps. The sequence goes on from CM041812.1 coordinate 29,198,650, forward strand.
ACCTTACTCATCTATTATTAAAGAGGACAAATGCAGGCCTCTCACCTCGGTCCATAATTAATCAGTGACTGAGGTGTGTAGGGCCACGGTGAGCATGTCAGACAGCGCCGAGCAACTGAGCCCAGTCCCTGAGCGGATGTAGTGCTTCTCACATACTCTTACTGTGATCCAGCTCCCGCTAGAGAGACAGACACGCAACACTCTTTCTAGTCTAGGTACATCATGATCCAGATTTCAGCAGTGAGAGATCTCAAACCTCTGTTATCAAATTCTTCAGGAATTACTATACAGCTATACTGTCAGCTTAAATATTATGCAGCTATGATCAAACTGTATGTATCTGAGACCATGTTAAGACTTCCATAAAACGTAACTTAGAACTCCAGTAATTCTTCTGCGCAATACAACTTTCAAAATTTACAAGTGTGCAAATTTTACAATGACTTTAGAGGGTTGTTAATAAATATATATATTTACATTTATATATATATATATATATATATATTAGGGGTGTAACGGTTCACAAAATTCACGGTTCGGTTCGATACGACACAGTGGTGTCACGGTTCGGTATGTTTTCGATACGGGGACGGGGCAATGTTGGAAATATTTCTGTTTTAAACCATGAAGGTAAGCCAATGGGTATCAAACAAGCACGAATTTGCACCAGGGTTTACACACGTGCAAACTTTGCACAAGATTTATGCCGGTGAACGTCTTAATCTCAGTCAATTCACTATAAACAGAAAGTGAAAGTAAAAACAGAATGATGGAGTAATGACGAAGCTTTCGGCATCTGACACGGCTTATTCTCTCAGAGACGACGACAGACGAATCTACTTCAACATATGCTGATAACTATATAGCTGTTTTCATTTATTCCCTTAATATTTCTCTTGTGGCCCGTACATAGTGAAAAGAAAAAAAAATTAGAAGAAACGTATTTTGTGTTAAACATTTTGTTTTTGAAAGTCGGTGCTTGAAATTAAAACTTTTTTTATTTCATTGATTTTTATTGATGACTGCAGTGTTAATATTTTAATTATAGGACTATAATTCATTGTATAGCCTAACAGACCTTTTTTTAAAATATTTTTTAAAAACATTTTAATTGAGGAGTAAATAGCCTAATCTTATCCTCGCAGCGTGTCAGTTATGTGGTAATTATTGAGGGGCAAATTAATTGTAATTTTTATTTAATATTAAAAGTAACTTCATAATAATAATAGGTCTAATAAAAACAAGAATGTAACAGGCCTACGTTAATTGGAAATGCCAAATTCTCTTAATATTACCAATAATTAATGTTTTTGACAATATCTCTGGCTATCGTCGATACAAGATCATCGCCTTTCAACGCACCCCAGCAAGGGGAGGTTATCGCGGGGCAGACAGCATGTTACCTTTTATGTCGTTTGGGCTGCGTTGTTGAGTGCAGTGGCTCTGAGAACATTATATTTCACACACTTTAAGCTTTTATTTTCCAAACGTAATAGGATTAGTCCAACGAATCGTTCGGTTTGTAATGCGTACCGAACCAAAAGTCTCATACCGAACGGTTCAGTACAAATACGCGTATCGTTACACCCCTAAAATATATATATATATAGCAGGGCTCGCAAAATTTCAAAATCCCTGGTAGCCCTTCGGGCAGGTACTCTTCAGATTTTGGTAGCCCGAAAATTAGTTTAACTAGCCCAAAAAAAACAAAAAACAAATGTCAATCCAAAACATTTTCAATACACAAATATCAAGGAAAGAGTTTTATTTTACTATATAGGCAATGTTCCCGAATGTTTTTCTTGCTGAGCAAAACTTCTCTATTGGGCGGACATTCTTTATACCAGACCTGTACAGCACGCACACAAAAAAGTGTGAAACCTTTAACTTTAATGTTCTATTTATATTTGATTTGACCCTTGATGTAACTAAATGAAGTACATTTTAGGTTACCTGAGAAAACAATTTTACAGTATATAAACACACTGCCGTTCAAAAGTTTGGGATCAGTTCGGTTTTTTTAAAGAAGTGTCTTATGCTCATCAAGGCTGTAGACTACCTATTTGATTAAAAAAACTGAATATTATTCCACAAAATAATATTGTGAAATATTATTGCAATTTAAAATAAATATTTTCTATTTTAATATACTTTAAAATATAATTAATCCCTGTGATGCAAAGCTGGATTTTCAGCATCATTACTACAGTCTTCAGTGTCACATGATCTTCAGAAATCATTCTAATATGCTGATTTATAATCAATGTTGGAAACAGTTGTACTACTTAATATTTTTTGGGACCTGTGATATAAAAAAATAATTAAAAAAAGTTAAAAAGAACAGTGTTTATTCAAAATAGAGATTTTGTTACAATATGCACTATTCAAAAGTTGGCTGGAGGCCTTAGAGATCCACGTCCTGCTGATTAGAGTCAGAGTGAAGCATGCTGGGTATTACTCTACTCTGAGTGTGAGATACTGCTCTTCCACCAGACTAATGGAGATGATTTACCCTAGGGATGCTTCAACTCGCTCTGGAGTTCTCCGTCTTTATCCGTGGGTTTTTGCAGGAGCTAAGCAATGATGTGCCAGACTTGCAGACAGAAGAACTTTCAGTGGATATGCTGGGTCTAAAAGCTTGTCACTGGGGCAGAACTTGCAAAGATACACCCACTGTACCCTTTAACATCAGCCAGAAACGTTTTTATACCTAATCTACCCATAGAGGGAACATTTCAGTGCCTTATGGGTATTTATTAAGAGTGCAACAGGTGTAGCTTTGAGCTGACCATTTTTGATGGTATGTCAAGTTTGTCTGTTTGTTCGTTCATTAATTTATTCATGCATTCACTAATTATCCATATCATGCTTTTTCGTTATTTGCTAATAGTTTTTACTTTTATTACTACTTGGGAATAGGCAATATAATGATATTTCTGTATTGCAAAAATAATTTTTAGTGCATTGATATATTGATATGTATTTTATTGTTATATTATATTATATTATTTTATGCATCTTATTAATATGCATCATAATAGTATAATGTTAAGGATGAATGATAGGTATATGTTAATTTATATTATATTGTGTATTATATACATTAAGTTTTGATGTCTTGAACCATGTGTGGTTCTAGATTGAAAGAATGCTTTAAAACAACACACAAACTTGTATAGATTTATAATATTATATGTCAGTTATTGACCAGTTATCTGGCCAAATTTCTATAGAATGTCAATGCAGCCTTGATATCAGTCTCTGGTGCATGTTCACTTTATTTAATTAATAAGTTGTAAAAATAGACTTGTCTGCAGGCATGTATGGACACGCTCAAAATTCCAGCCTTAAGCTGGATCACCTTCTTTGTGCCTTTTTTGCCAAAACCTGTTAGAGAGATGAATGATTGTGTTATTTTTAGAAAGCTTAAGCCATGAATTATGCAGTGGACAGGTATTAGATTAGATGAATGGCCTGTTCCGTTTTATTCTGGCTTTTAGATATTAGACCTGGGCAGGTATTCATGAAACATCATAGACTGGAGTGTGTTTGTGGTCAGTGGCAGTATATATATATATACAGTACTTTGAGGGATTTGGTTCTTGATCAGCATGGCTTGTAACCTGAGGGTAGTAAACATGGGCTGAGAATGTACTGTCTGCTGCTTCTACCTGTAAGGAGACCTTTCTGTTCACCTCGGTGAAGTCCACAGACCTTACTCATCTATTATTAAAGAGGACAAATGCAGGCCTCTCACCTCAGTCCATAATTAATCAGTGACTGAGGTGTGCAGGGCCGCGGTGAGCATGTCAGACAGCGCCGAGCAACTGAGCCCGGTCCCTGAGCGGATGTAGTGCTTCTCACATACTCTTACTGTGATCCAGCTCCCGCCAGAGAGACAGACACGCAACACTCTTTCTAGTCTAGGTACATCATGATCCAGATTTCAGCAGTCAGAGATCTCAAACCTCTGTTATCAAATTCTTCAGGACCTACTATACAGCTATACTGTCAGCTTAAATATTATGGAGCTATGATCAAACTGTATGTATCTGAGACCATGTTAAGACTTCCATAAAACGTAACTTAGAACTCCAATAATTCTTCTGCGCAATACAACTTTCAAAATTTACAAGTGTGCAAATTTTACAATGACTTTAGAGGGTTGTTAATAAATATATATATTTATATTTATATATATATATATTAGGGGTGTAACGGTTCACAAAATTCACGGTTCGGTTCGATACGACACAGTGGTGTCACGGTTCGGTATGTTTTCGATACGGGGGACGGGGCAATTGGTTACTTGGCAATGTTGGAAATATTTCTGTTTTAAACCATGAAGGTAAGCCAATGGATATCAAACAAGCACGAGTTTGCACCAGGGTTTGCACACGTGCAAACTTTGCACAAGATTTATGCCGGTGAACGTCTTAATCACAGTCAATTCACTATAAACAGAAAGTGAAAGTAAAAACAGAATGATGGAGTAATGACGAAGCTTTCGGCATCTGACGCCGCATATTCTCTCAGAGACGACGACAGACGAATCTACTTCAACATATGCTGATAACTATATAGCTGTTTTCATTTATTCCCTTAATATTTCTCTTGTGGCCCGTACATAGTGAAAAGAAAAAAAAATTAGAAGAAACGTATTTTGTGTTAAACAGGTTGTTTTTGAAAGTCGGTGCTTGAAATTAAAACTTTTTTTATTTCATTGATTTATATTGATGACTGCAGTGTTAATATTTTAATTATAGGACTATAATTCATTGTATAGCCTAATAGACCTGTTTTAAAAACATTTTAATTGAGGAGTAAATAGCCTAATCTTATCCTCGCAGCGTGTCAGTTATGTGGTAATTATTGAGGGGCAAATTAATTGTAATTTTAATTTAATATTAAAAGTAACTTCATAATAATAATAGGTCTAATAAAAACAAGAATGTAACAGGCCTACATTAATTGGAAATGCCAAATACTCTTAATATTGCCAATAATTGATGTTTTTGACAATATCTCTGGCTATCGTCGATACAAGATCATCGTCTTTCGATGCACCCCAGCAAGGGGAGGTTATCGCGGGGCAGACAGCACGTTACCTTTTACGTCGTTTGGGCTGCGTTGTTGAGCGCAGTGGCTCTGAGAACATTATATTTCACACACTTTAAGCGCTTTTATTTTCCAAACGTAATAGGATTAGTCCAACGAATCGTTCGGTTTGTAATGCGTACCGAACCGAAAGCCTCGTACCGAACAGTTCAATACAAATACGCGTATCGTTTCACCCCTAATATACATATATACACACACACACACACATTTGTATATATGAATGTATTGCAAATAAAGAAAAGCTAAACATTAATACACATTTAAATATATGTGTGTGTATATTTAATTATGGATTTTAATATTTATTCATCTATTTATTTATTTATCTGTTTATTCAGTTTTCCATTGCAATTTCTGTGGTGATTATAGTATTTTGTTCTGATCTACAAAATGTAATTTATCTAGATTTTGATCTTGTGTGACTTTGTGAGAGAACTGTTCTTTTGAACTAATTCAGTCAAATTGCTCTGAATGATTCATTAGTGAATCAATATGAATCAAAATGATTTTAACATTTTCAGCAATCACAGATGACTCCAATAGAAAGTGTGTGAGATCCCTGAATACATGTGAAATTCAAATCTGATAAAGTAATAGATCATGTCAGTATTTATGTTTTATCGATGTATTGGCTGATGTGAATCCTAACAGAAAGTACTCAAGCAGCCTGCTGTTGCTATGGTTACTTGCTAAGATCATCACGACTCATGAAAATCCACACTCTGAATCTGAACTTACTCTTACTTTTGTGTTTGTTGAAATGTTCCTCATGCAGTATGAAGAATTAAATATGTTGAGTGTCTGCTTTTGAAGACCCTCAACCTTTTGTTTGGACTTCAGCGCTTCTGTAATACTGACTGTATTTTATAAGAGATGCAGAAATATAGAAATGTGACTGAAAATGCATTGCGTTTGCATTGTGTTCAGGGCACAACAACATCTCTCTCAATGTTTGCGTTCCCTTTGATGAACAAAGAGCTGCATTTTCATGAAAACCCAGTGAAGACGTCCAATTTTCACATCATAATGACTGACTCTGAATGAACCTCTTATTGCCCTTAATTATCAATAGATGTTGGCCCAAACACAGATTGGCCACTCGTCTGAGCTTTGATCTCTGAAATGAGACGTGACCACCAAAGTCTTGTGAACTAATCAATAGACACCTTTTAACTCTTGGGGATGCATCACTACACACACACACACACAATATGTTATATATATATATATATATATATGTATATATGTGTGTGTGGGTAAAACAAAAAAAAATTATATATTAATTCATTCTACTACTTTTTAATCTTTATAGAAACCTGAAAAACATGCATCATGGTTTCCACAAAAATATTAAGCAGCACAGTTGTTTTCAACATTGCTAATAATATGAAATGTTTCTTGAGCAGCAAATCAGCATATTAGAATGATTTCTGAAGGATCATGTGACACTGAAGACTGGAGTAATGATGCTGAAAATTCAGCTTTGCATCACAGGAATAAATTACATGTTAAGATATATTCAATTAGAAAACAAGTTATTTTAAATTGTAATGATATTTCAGAAAATGTCTGTTTTTACTGTATGTTTGCATAAGAGACTTTCTTCAAAAACATAAAAACATCTTACCGACCCACTCGTTAGTTCTGTAGTGTATATAGGGATGTTTTCTTGAGCCTTCTCATCTTAGATACATGTAGTATGTTTACTTTGTCATCAAGGGTTTTTCTTAATCTTACCTCAGATGTGGAGGTGGAAATGGCCTCGTTCGGTTGGATGCTTGGAAATAATTGTTTTCTGTTCTCCTGAGACTTTCTCGGTGCTATTGATTTGCTCGAGCTTTAAGTAAATGCCCCCAGAGCTGAAGTAAAGCTAGTTCACTGTGTACTGATCTTAAAAAAGACCCAGTTCAGTACGGTCACTGCTGGCTATGTAGCTGGTGCTTTAGTGACTGTTTTAGTGAGCCAATATAGAGGAATGTTACTCAGTTTTGATTTTATGTTGACTTTAGAGTAGGAAGTTGCTGATTTCACGTGATATCTCTTCTTTTTTCTAGCCTTTCATGTCATCACGTTATCCTGGCGGCCCCAGACCTCCTCTCAGAATACCCAACCAGGTGCTTTTCCATTTCAATTTACTTTTAATACACAATGCCATCTCAATATAGAAATACAAACTCATAATGGAGTGATTGGAGCTTTAAATGCTGTATTTTAGTCTTGTCTAATTGACTTGCTGTGAGTCATGCTAGGACTTTTCAGCCAAGACTAATATTTTCCTCGTTTTCAGCCAAGACTAATATTTTTTTCTTGTTCCTGTCGCTTAAGGCTACACATTTTATTTCCAGTCAGACTGCATGAATGTGATATTTTGGGTCCTGATCTAATGTCATAGCCCAAGGGCACCTAATGGGCCTTATCTGCTCCTGCTTGGAAGATGTTGACGAGTGTATGTTAATTTGTACTGTATCTTACTGGTTCAGGCGTTAGGTGGAGTCCCTGGAAACCAGCCGTTATTACCCAGTGGTATGGACCCATCGAGACAAGGTTTGCTTGCAATTAAACCTTACAATGTGAATCTCACAAAGAAATATTTGGGTCATATTTAACACCTGAATCAAAACGAAAAATAAATTATATTTTACATAAAGAAAATGAAGCTTATTTTAGGACCATTTTGTCCATGATGACATTATTTTCATAACAATTAAGCACTTTTCCCCCAGAATTCTCATTATCGTAATGTGGAAAGAAAATCTCATTCTCATTATGGTAATTCAGTAATGAAAATCAAGTCTGGACAAATGATTGTTTTATTTTTTAATCATCATAAATTAAATATTTGCATGCTGTTTAAATACGTTTTAATGTTGTTGTTTTTTTCAGATTATAGTAATGAGAGCAGTTGATTGATTGTCGTGAAAATATTATGATCCTAAATAAAATTAGGTGATTTATGTTATATAAATATATATATTGCTATATTAAATATACATTATTATTATATTAAAAATTTTAATATATTTAGTACCATATATTATTTTTGGAGGGGGTGAAATTTTCTTTTTTTTAAACATTACTTGACGGTTTTCATGAGATTCAACTTAAGAAAGAAAATAGAAAAGTTATATTACCATATTAAACATTAAATATATTTGAATATATTTAGCAACCTACTGTATATAATTTTCAGGAAGGGGTGAAATATTTTTTTTGAAACATTTTGTGACAGGTTTCATCAGACTCATCTTAAGAAATAATTATAATAAAAGAGGCCATATATATTACCAATTAACATATACATTATTATATTAAAACATATGTAACATACTGTATGTAAAACAATTTTTTGGAGGAGGAATGATTTTTTTAACCTTTCTTAATATTTTAATCATCAATTGATTCTGTCACCATAAGAAAAAAATTAAACGGGGTATACAGTATATTTTACCAGGTTAAATATACATTATTATTGTATAAAAACATATTTGGAAACATTTATTTATTTAGGGGGGTGATTTTTTTTTAATTTATTTTAACTTCTTTAAAAAATTTTGGGCCGCTTTCATGAGATTCAGCTAATGCGTTTACCACTAATTTCCATCTGATCATTTGATTGGACAGGTCATCCAAATATGGGCGGGACTATGCAGAGAATGACTCCGCCCCGAGGGATGGTACCTCTTGGGCCACAGGTATGACCATCACACCTGTATGTCTGCATCTCTCATCTAAACTATGTGCAGAGACACTTCACTACATTTCTTTCTATTGTTCCAGGCATATGGAGGAGGCATGAGACCACCACTCAATGCTCTTGGGGGTCCTGGGATGCCTGGGATGAATATGTACGTACGTCCTATTACACTAACAAGTACTTGCCTAACAACACAGATTATTTCCTACTTAGCCGTACAATAGTCAATGAGTACAACACGTCTCTCTCTATTACAGGGGTCCCGGAGGAAGACCGTGGCCAAATCCACCAAATTCCAACTCGGTGAGTCATTTCTCCATTCAGACTTGTGAAATGTCAGCCACTACAGCTGTAGGTAAATGTTTGCACTTGAAGAGCATCTGATTTGTTGACATTCTCTGTTTTTTCTGTCTGATCGGATCCACATGGCATTTAAGATCCCGTACTCCTCGGCATCTCCAGGAAGTTACGTGGTAAGTGCTGTGACCCTCTCCATTATACACCAGCCATGAATGCTCACGTCCAGCTGTTAGACATGCATCTGATCGCAGATAGTTCTGTGTCCTCAGTCGTGGAAGCCAAGAAATGTTGTTACTAGTCATTACTACGAAATACTTTTTGGTCAAAAGTTTAGAATCAATTCTTTTATTAAAAGAAGTCTCTTCTGCTCACCAAGGCTGCATTTATTTAATCAAAAATACAGTAAAAACAGTAAAATTGTGAAATATTATTGCAGTTTAAAATAGCTGTTGTCTATTGTAATATATTGTAAAATGTAATTTATTTCTGTGATGCAATGCTGAATTTTCAGCATCATTACTCCAGTCTTCAGTGTCACATGATCTTCAGAAATCATTCTAATATGCTGATTTGCTGCTCAAGAAACATTTCTGATTATTATGATATAATTTTGAAGTAGAAAGACTGAAATTGTATTTTCTAGATACATTTATGAGATGCAAAATGACAAACAATTTTAAGTACTGTTTTATGAAGAAGAAAAAAATCTAAAATAGGTGAATTTTTGCTTAAAAGTATTATTTGCCAGTGAGGTCAGAAAAAATATTGTTTTCCCTTTGAATTAAGTTTATTTTTCTTCCCATTTTTTTTCTTTTCATTAACTCACTTAATTTTGATAGATTATTTAAAAAACATATTGCTTCTCTAGCTTGATTTAAGAATGTTTAGACATTTGTACCGGATATAGTAATGTATTATGTAATATATTGAATATGTATATTTGTTTAAATGAGGCACGTAGCTTGTAGAAAGACATCTAAAAAAATCAAGTGAAAATCCTTCACACAACTAGACATTGCCAGATACATTGAAGCACATTTGAGATACCCAGTGTGATTAAACACGTCATTTTAAGACATTTACACAAGATCTTCTGTTAAACCGCTGTCAGTAACTCCCGGCTCAGATGATTTGTGGAAGGGAAGCTGTGGTAGCTTACTGAAAGCAGCCAGACAAGACGAGCTGCTCGGGAAAGCAGAGCCGAGTCAGCAGAGAGGAGGAGAGATAATTAGATTTGAGAAGAGGGAGGATGAAGCAGATATGCACAGTGCTGACCGCAGCAAGGGCCTCAGGCCTCTGTCATGAACCCCCCCCCCCCCCCCCCACACACACACACACACACACACACACACACACACACAGGACTGTCTTCACATTGACACCTGTACATGCCATAAGTGCTTGCAAATATAACTAATTCATCTGTTACATGAGATTCAGAACAATATTTGTCTTCTCTCTTTCTCAGGGTCCACCCGGAGGAGGAGGGCCCCCGGGGACTCCCATCATGCCTAGCCCTGCAGGTAGGACTGCAGAAGATAGTTTTTCATGCAAAATTGAATTTAATTATGGATAGATATATTGAGGGGGAACAATAAAATAAAATTATATATAATATAAAAATATGTTTTGCACACACACACACACACACACACAAAAAGTATATATATTATATAATATATAATTTATTTAATATATTTTCATTTAATGTATTATATTTGTGAATGATAATAACATTTTTATATTATAACTTTAACAATAACATTTTTATTTAAATTTTCAATTTTTTAAATAAAGCAATAAAATATATTTCTTATATTTAAATGTTTCATTTATATATATTTATTTAAATATTATACATTTTTTAATTATACCAATAGCATAATTTAAAAAAAATATATATTATATATTTTTTATTGTAACAATAATTTTTTTTGTATTTATATTTTACAATATTTTTGAGTGTTTGATTTATTTATATATGTATATAATTTTATTTATTTGAATTAGGGGTGGAACGGTTCAACTTACGGTTCGGTTTGTATCACGGTTTTAGTGTCACGGTTTCGGTACGGTTCGGTATGTGCTATGTTTAGGGAAAAACTATACTGTCAAATAAAAATAAAGAAAATAAGAATAATCTATCAACAGCACAAATAAATACAATAGAGTAAAGATACAAATAAAATAAACAGTGATTTTCAGGTTTTTTTAGGTAGGTCTAACATTAGTTTTTAGGTACAGACATTTAATAAAGTAATCAAATGTAAAACAGCATTGCATATTTGACTGTATAAATGAAATATTAATCTTTATTAAAGTTACAAAAGCGATTCAATCAAGAGCAGTGAGTGATTTCTTTGTTGTTGCTGTTTGATTAATATTAAGAAAGTGCTGTCACTTTAAGAGAATGCACTGATACTGTACGTTCAGCCGGCTATGTCTGCTATAGGATACTTGCCAAGACGGGCATTTTGACAATTTTTGTGTGAATTTGTCCATTCAAACACAATACTTCATAGAGAGCTTAATATTTGGGTGGGTTTGCGCTCTTCTGATGAGCGCACACACAAATCTTCTCATTGCGCGCGCGAGCTCGTGTTCTCTGGCTCTTAAATGTTTAAACTGGAAAAGCTTACATGAGTTTAGTTTAAACACAGATATCAACGTGTGCTGTTCAGGTCTCACGCGCACGCTATCAGCACCCGGGTGATGACGGAATAAATGACAGCTCATAATCCAGCACCCGGCACTCGCATTGAACAAGAGTGAATGGTTTGTCCACATTTTTTTTCATCGCTGTTGTTGTAATGTACTGGGAAGCCAGAATGCGCTTCCATCAACAGAAGCATACATTAGCTGAACCCTGTTTGTTTTATGTGTTGTTATTGATAACAAACCATATTACAGATGCGTTGTCAGATTTAAGTAAGTCCTAGTGCGTGCCGAACCGTGTGTGGAGAACCGTGCGGTTCATTTTTTTTTACCGAGAACCGTTCCGCCCCCTAATTTGAATCATTTTTAGTTTTTAAGACTTATAAATATTTATTCACTTACATACTTAACTGTCTTTAGTGACCAAAAGTATCCAAATACATGTTCCAGTCATATCAGTTGAGCATTAGCTGAAACATCGTTGATGCTCTTGTGTGTTTGCTCTTCCTCTGCAGACTCAACAAACTCTGGAGAGAATATGTACACCATGATCAACACAGTGCCGCCCGGAGGAAACAGGCAAAATGTAAGAGCATGATGAGTTTAAAATATTTACACATGCATCTCAGTTCATATTGAGCTGCATTTGGTCATTCTGTACTGACAAAACTTTCTCTGTAGTGTTTATAATAGTGTTATATGAGCTTGTGTGTGTGTTTAACAGTTCCCTATTGGTCCGGGTGGAGATGGTCCGATGGGCGGCATGGGAGGAATGGAGCCTCATCACATGAATGGATCATTAGGTAAGAGCTTCTTTAATACAAACAACCACTTTAGAACGTACTCTTGGATATCTTTGAGTGCTGTCCACTTACTTTGCTTGGAGAGTATCAAAGCATGTCATAATTCAATGTGAAATCGCAGCTTTCATGCTTGATTTCCAGATTTGTTGTCTTTTACTGCTTTGCGTGATTATGCCACCTTGTGGTCATTGAAGATTAATCACGCATTTTAAAAGTACTGCCTTTGCAACTATACATCTACAGTATAATTTAAAACCCCAAATCTGTATTTTTATTTCTTTAGGGTCAGCTGACATGGACAGTATGCCCAAGGTAAGAGTTGTTGTTTCACATTTTAATTAGGACTGTCAATTTATTAATATTTTAATCAAATTCATGATAGATGGGTATTTTTGGCTGCTGTTTCTTGTGTTGTTAAAAGTTCATCTTTTATTATAATTATTATTATTATTCAAATGTGTTAAATTGACAGCCCTAATCTTCATACACAAGTCGGGTCATCCACAAACATTATTGGACTGAAAAATCACACTATCTCTCTGTACAGAACTCTCCTGGTAACCTAAGCATGAACAACCAGCCTGGAACTCCTCGAGATGACGGAGAAATGGGCGGAAATTTCCTCAACCCTTTCCAGAATGAGAGCGTATGTCATTTCCTGTCCTGTCTATTTGTGCTTTAACGTTGACATGAGCCACTCATCTGTTAAAGAGTTTATTTTATATATTTGTATTTTTAAATTATAACAATAACATTTTATATTTAAACAATGAAGTGTTTAAGATGATGTATTTATGTATATTTTATATACACTCAAAAAATGACAATTTGCTACAGTTTACTCAACCTCAGGTCATCCAAGATGTGGAAGAGTTTGTTTCTTCATCAGAACAGATTTGGAGAAATTTAGCATTACATCACTTGCTCAGCAATGGATGCTCTGCAGTGAATGGGTGCCGTCAGAATGAGAGTCCAAACAGCTGATAAAAACATCACAATAATCCACAAGTAATCCACTTGACTCCAGTCCATCAGTTAACATCTGGAGAAGTGAAACACTGCATGTATGTAAAAATCCATCAAGACATTTTTAACTTCAAACCATTGTTTCTGAGTCCTCTAACCATAATATTACTTTCTACAGTAATTAAATTCATCTAATCTGAATCAGAAAAGAAATATGCACAGATCAAGCACCATTTACTAATGAAAACGGTTCTAAACATATATCTTGGTGGATTTTGATGTGAAAGGACAACAGGAGATGGACTTTTTCACAGAATGAAGTGTTATTATGGATTATTGACTTGTATTTTGGCCAGAAGCAGTGGTTTGACATTAAAAATGCCTTAAAGATGGATCTGTTTATTACAAACATGCAACTTCTCACTTCTCAAGATATTAATTGACGGACTGGAGATTACTTGTGGATTATTGTGATGTTTTTATCAGCTGTTTTGACTCTCATTCTGACGGCACCCATTTGCTACACAGGATCCATTGCTGAGCAACTGATGCAATGCTAATTTTCTCCACACCTGATGAAGAAACACTCTCAGGTCATCCAAGATGTTGATGAGTTTGAGTCAAATTTCAGCAGATTTTTATTTTAGTGTAAACAATTCCTTTAGAGTTCTTAAAAACCCACTCAAACTCTTCTCTAACTCTAATGTCCTTGCAGTATTCTCCAAACATGACCATGAGTGTGTGAAGACCTCATTTGGAAATCCAGGTGGATTCCACCACATGACATGGAACTTGTGCAAGCGCGCTGTAGCCAGCCCTCTTCTGCTCTCTGAAGAATATGGGTCCAAGCCTCTCCTTTCTCTCTCCTTCCTTCGTTTCCTTTTTTCTTCAAGCGTCATTCTTTCACCTCCTCGGCCACGTCACATCGAGAGACAAAGCTGAACCACACTGGGCTGAGAACAACGAATCAACAGCCTGTCTATATTTACGTATATCTTTGTGTATATATGTGGGTGTACATTCAAAGTTACATGTGCATGTGTGTATGAAAGGACATATATTGATCCTAGAAAGAGAGAGACGATGGACTTGAACTGTTTTTAACGAAAACAAAATCATATTTTCTTGAAATATGATGTAAATTGACAGATCTATGTAAACGGATTTATCGCAGGAAACACTTATTGAGATGCAGTGGGGGTCGAGTTCATAAAATGGCAGAATCGCAATGCTAAAAATCAATTTCCCAGCGAGGACGCACTGTAATTGATTCATAATCGTCTGTGTCATCGACGAGAGAGTTCGATTCGTATTTTATTGAAACAGGTTAATGGAAATGTGTTTGTAATTCCAACTGACGTCTGTAATTTATCATTTCCTACTGTGCGATCTGATCAACACCCTGGAGGTTTTGTTTGTATATACAGGAGATTTATTTTTCAGGACGATGCCTACGAAGAACAGCCATTCCATACGTACACTTAAAAACAAATTCTTAACTGGGGACGCGAGAGGAACGTCCTCCGGAACTGAACTGAGATCGTCGCACTCGCTTCAGTTACCGAAGAATATTTCTGTCATGTTTTGAAAATACTCCTAATCATGTGACGTACACAGATACAACGTTCTGCTCTTATATTACGATGTTTTCTTTGTGAAAATCTTTGCATGTGAATACAGGAAGTAAGGCCGATTTTTGGGGAAAAAGGAAACTGGTCCACATGAATGGGAATTATAATTCTGTACATCTGTCATTCTAATAATCAACTTATTTATACAGCCGTTGTTGTGTCACCCGGAGAAACTGTGATTTGCTTTGATTTGATTTTGATTTTTTTCAAGTGGAATTATTATTATTATTAATATTATTATTGCGGAATTTCTAAAATATATATGTGAATTTTTTTTATAGCTTGGGGATCTGATTCATCTGTGTCTCTGTGAATTATTTAAAACAATACTGTACAATAACTGAGGTGTTTTCGTGTTTATTTGTAATAACATTTGCCCTTTTTTGCCCCAGATCTTTTCCTGACTGAGAGAGACCCCATCATGAGTGTACAACATTTTCATTTGACTTATTTGATGTTTGATTTTTGATTTTGTGAAGTGTTTATTTTCTACCTTGTGTTGACTTTTGTAAATACACAGAGAAGTTTTGGATATCCTATACTGATATAAAGCTTCTCATTGCTGTTTAACAGACTCTCTGTGATTTTGTATGTGCTAAGCTAGTGTTCAGTTCTGTGTTTTCTAGTGTTTTCTGTTTACATAAGAGAAATGTACAAATTGTTGCTTTTTATAATATTTATGTGAAGATGGTTAAAATTAAGCGAGGTTAGCTTAAATACAATTTAGTCTTAAGTCACTGATATTATAATGGAAACCAAGCAGCCTCCTGTATGTATGTGACCCCTTAACTATTTTTATATATATATTGTATTACTATATTGTCCCTCAGCACCTTATGTTTTGACTTTCTTTAACAGAAAAACAAGATGGTATGATTGTTGCTATTTTGTTGATTTTATTTTATCTGTTTGGTAAAATTTTATTGTGTATTATTTATTTATTATTGCATATTGGTTTCTGGTCATGCCTACTATTTTAGATCAGTTCAGGCCCGTTCACTCCAATAACTATAACCATAAGGTTTTAAAAATCGCTCTATAGCCCATTCTTACCAAAAACGATAATGATCGTTTTTATTCTGTGGGATTGTTAAATGCTCCAGCTCTTTTAAAGTTGGTTGGGTTCTGATTTGCTGTCAATGTTTTTATCATGGATGGAATATTCAGCTGAAAAAAAAAATGTGAAAAAAATACCACGGTATTGCTCTGTCGTTTTACTTTCCTGTAGACTTTCTCATATAAATAGAATGATTATTAAATCTTTATAGTTATCGTCCTTGGTGTGAATGAGCCTTTTCATAAAGTTTTTTTTTTCTTCTGATGAACGATAAAAACACTGACAGCCAATCAGAATCCACCCTACATCTACAGCTTGTGCCGTGGCAAGTTGGTGTAAACTCTAAATAGCAAAAGTCCACAACACAACATTCAGAGCAAGTTTTTTAGGGTGATAACTGATAAGGTGATACAAATATTGACTGCCAATTAAAATAAATCTGAATTTAAACGCTCGCTGCAGTTTTTGACAGAACACTGAACTGAAGCGCTCGCTCGGTTCGTTGATGTACGATAATCGCGATGTAAATTGGACTTTTTGATGCATCAGATCAGAGCTCCTCAATTCTACCATCTTACAGTATATTACATTCATGACCTGTCGACACTCCAGCTTTATGACTCTCTCGCATAAAACAAGTTAATAAAACACACACGGCGATTACATCACAATCCATGTGTCGTAACAGCAACTGCAGCACAGGTGTGTGTGTGTGTGTGTGTGTGTGTGTGTGTGTGTGTGTGTGTGTGTGAACACAGTGTCCTGCAGCTTACAGAAGTATTCAGCTCGGTCACTTGACACACATCACATGGTCCCACAGAACGTCCAAGTTGGCCAGAGTTGAGGTCACCTGGCATCGGCCTTGATAAGAGAGAAACGAGCTGACCTCCTGTTATTTCAACACTCCACATCTTTGAACGAGGCCTCATGGATCAGAACTGGTCAAGAGGATCGTCAGACACTGACGGATCCTGCGAGAAGGGACAGAAGAAAGGGTCCGGCCCGGTGGAGGTACAGATGTGCCAGTCCATCCTGCCCTGCCATGCAAACCATCAGGGAGAGCTGGGAGCAGGGCAGCTGCTGAAGTGGATGGACACCACCGCCTGTCTGGCAGGTGAGTGGACTGTGTGTTGTAGATGCAGATGTAGGATGGAGTTCAGGGTTGGTAACCAGCTTTTTTGATTGCCTTCACACATTTATTAAATGGTTATATCATGATTTATAATCTGTGGCATTGTCATTTGGAATCATCATGTCTAAATGTATAGTTGGTTGCTATCATGACATCAGTTTAATTAAAAACATAAGCCTGCATAGAATTAATGGAATGGTATGATATATTGTAATTCAGGGGTTCTGTTTTTTTTTCTGATTATTATTTAAATATTTTAAATCACCAAATATAGTTAATATGAAATATTACAATAGTTTATTAAATTATTAGAATATTTATTTATGTATTTATTATTCTATTCTAAATTATTAGATATGAAAATTACTTTAAAATATTATTATTCAATTATTATAATTCTTACATATTTAAATTATTAAACACTAAAATAATTGAATTTACAGTGACTTAAATTTACTTAAAATATTTGATTTAGTATTTTAAGTCAAGTTTATGTATATAGCTCTATACAATTAAAATAGCTTCAAAGTGGCTTTACAGTAAAATTAGTATGAGTGTCACAAAATTCATCTTCAGGAATCAGTAGTGACAGTAATAACACCTGTTTCAAATTATAATAATTATCTAAGTTTACTTCTCTGATCTATATGTCTCTAGGGCGGTCGTCAGGACATGATCGTCTTTCATAGTTTTTGTGCAATAACAACTAGACCAAATCAGCAAATTTATTTCCCTTAATAATATGCTGCATCATCACCCTGTAGACATACTAAAGATACAAATATGTAACTATTGAGTAGTAAATGCTAAATTGCTTAAATATCCTATATTGTAAATCCATTTGGATAAAGTCTTGCCAATAAGACAGAGATCATTAATAAATTGCAAAAGCGAGAGCAGCAAGACCTCGACTGACCTGCTAAAGCAGTAAAAATGTCCTTTTTCCAAAACAACCTAGTATGTTATCAACCCATCAGAGTAGGTTGAGATAAGCAGTCACCTTTAGACCACGAACGAGGAAGGTAACTAGCATCCATCCACCTTTTACCCACAAATCTTGTGTGAATCCATATTTCTCTGTCACTGAAGAAAAGGCACACATCAATGATTTACACGTGTCCTCTCTTATAGTAGACGCTGTATCTCCTTCCTGTTTCTGCTCCAGTTAGACACATGAAATATAAATAACGGTTACAAGCAAATTTGAACAATAAGTGTGCACCCATCTTTGAGGGTTCATTTAGCGGTTCATGTTATAAATCTCTGTCTTTTTCTTCCTTTAAGCTGAAAGACATGCAGGAATGGCGTGTGTAACGGCTTCCATGGATGATATCCAGTTTGAAGAGACTGGAAGGTAGAATGTGTCCTATATCACGTCAATGAACATTTACTCACCATCTTGCCATCCAAGATGTAGATGAGTTTGTTTCTTGATCGGAACAGATTTGGAGAAATGTAGCATTGCATCACTGTCTCAGCAGTGGATGCTCTGCAGTGAATGGGTGCCGTCAGAATGAGAGTCCAAACAGCTGATAAAAACATCACAATAATCCACAATAATCCACACACTCCAGTCCATCAGTTAACATCTGGAGAAGACAAAAGCTGAAACAAATCCAGCATTAAGGTGTTTAACGTTAAACTTTCGCTTCCGGCCAAAATATGCATCCATAATCCATAATAATGCTTCCTTCCTTCAGTGAAAAAGTCCATCCTCTGTTGTCCTCTCACATCAAAATCCACCCACATATTTGTTTAGAGCTGTTTTGTTCTGTTTTAGCTTGTAAATGGTGCTTGACCTGTGCATATTTCTCTCCTGATTCAAGACAACTTTTTCACAAGAGAAAGAATGTTATTGATATATTTTAGCTGGAAGCTATATGATCTAAAGTTAAAAATGTCTTAACGCAGCTTTTTGCTTCTCAAGATGTTAACTGATGGACTGGAGTGGTGTGGACTTCTTGTGGATTATTGTGATGTTTTTATCAGTTGTTTGGACTCTCATTCTGACGGCACCCATTCACTGCAGAGCATCCATTGTGAGCAAGTGAAGTAAAGCTACATTTCTCCAAATTTTCTTTCTGGTGAAGCAACAAACTCATCCACATCTTGTATGGCCTGAGAGTGAGTACATTTATGTCAAATTTTCATATCTGTGTGAACCTTTCTTTTAACGTGACTTATCAAAGTAGAACATCCTTGTTGATCCTGAAACAACAGTCTTAGCATCCAATCAGATTTTAGTGACAGGTGTAAGGTCATGTTTAGTGAATGCTAGATCATGTGCTTCTTGAGGATCTCATGTTGTGGGATATATTGATCTGTTATCATATCATATCTCTGTATTTCAGGGTTGGGCAGGTTATCAATATCAAAGCCAGAGTGAACAGGGCTTTCAACACAAGTATGGAGGTAATACAAGGTGAAAGACATTTACAGTATTAAATATTAACGGAATAACTATAATGCATTCCTCTGTTTTTATCAGGTAGGCATCTATGTAACAGTACAGGAGGTGCTCAGTGGGGTGACAAAGAGGGTTTGTGTGGCCTTCTCCACGTTTGTCGCCAAACCAACAGGAACACACAAGGTGAGGAAACGTCTGTCAAGAATGCACCATAGAATTTGGGGTAAATTACCACATTAAGCCAGCTCAAATCTAAATTTTACTCTACTGATTAAAGGTTTTGGGTCAGTAAGAGCAAGCGTGCATGAAATTGATCAAAAGTGACAGTAAAGACCATTTCTAATATCACAAAAGATTTGTATTTCAAATAAATGCCATCCTTTTAAAGTTACCAATATTTGAAAAACAAATATTGGAAAAATGTAATCAGAAATGTTTCCTGAGCAGCAAATCAGCATATTAAAATGATTTCTGAAGGATCATGAGACGTTGAAGACTGGAGTAATGATGCTGAAAATTCAGCTTTGCATCACAGGAATAAATTATATTTTAAAATATATCTTTAAAAAGAAAAGTTATTTTACATTGTAATAATATTTCACAATATTATATGATTTTAATGCATTTCTAATCAAATAAATGTAGCCTTGATGAGCGGAAGAGTTTTCTTTCAAATAAGTTTAAAAGTTGGGTTTATAGATATATGGACACATTTAAGCCCATTATGTGTTGTTTAATGTAAATGCTTCACAATGTATTTTTTGATTTTGATTGATTTTTTTAAATTAGTTAGCTTAAACTAAATTAAAGAACTAATGATGGATTAAGAACAAATATTTATTAAAGTTGTAATATTTGGCATTGTTTCATCAGCATAGATTATAATTACAGACAGAGAATTAAGACTTGCTCATGGCTAAAGAATATTTTTAAATATTTTCATTTAATATGGATATCAACCGTTTTTAATTTTTATGAACATCACTGTCATGTGCAGCAGCAGCTGCAAATACACTTTAAATCCTTCTTTTAAATTCTGGAATATTGCTTTAAAATACCAAGTAAAAACGTAATATGTCACATTTGATTTATTTATTTTAACTATCAATATTAGACAATTTTGTATCTGGATTCTATTAAAATAGCATATTTATAGGCCCTCTCAAACAGCAATATTTTAATGTAGCATCTACAGTGACTGTCAGAGTATATGAACAAACATGTGCATATATCTTCTCTCTTGCTTTGACTTTATGCATATAGAAATATAATTATTCCTAAATATTCATTGATGTCTATTTCTGCAGGTGTCTCTGAAACCCTTGGACGTTCAGGGCTCTGTAGAGGAAATGCTGGAATATTCACTAGCTTCAGAGAGACGACGACTCCGTCTCTACAATGAAGAGGCCTTCAAGAACCTCATGAAGGACTATTACAACCTTCAAGACCAGGGTTAGCACTTTCCTTCAACTCTGTCATTAAATAAGTATATACTTGTGGGGTTCTGAGATGGATGGTGTATCGAGTGATCTGCAAGCTATTATGTCACACCTCAGTTTACTCCAGGAGATTGTACTTCTAATAACTTCACCACGTCATGGAAACAAACTTCATTGGTTGTTCATTGGCAATAGATCCTGAAAGAACAAATGGTGCAACATTTGATATTAAAATCACTGCCCTGAGTGTCTCCAGTGGAAATAATCCCATGATAGAGTCAGCCAGAGGACAGACACGGGACACGACAAGAGTCACAACTTGGCAGAGGGATCAGAAGTTCCAGTCATGAGTCAGTGTGCTGATGAAGTGCATGCTGAACACGATTTGTTGACATTTCAGGACTGTGTAGCAAGGAAGTCTGTCGCGCCCGCGGTGTTGACCGAGCTCACGCGGGTCGAGAGCATCGAGCTGGTGCTGCCGCCACACGCCAATCACCATGGAAACACATTTGGAGGACAGATCATGGCCTGGATGGAGAACGTGGCTACAGTAGCAGCCAGGTACCAGATCTAGAAACATGCGTCTTCATGCTAGATGTTATCTTACGGTACATTTACACGGGCATCAGCATCAACGCTTGACTGAAGCTTGGTGCTGACGTGACCGTCATAGTGACAACAGCCAATCACATTAGAATTCGTTTTCTGGTGTTTCGTGAACGTGATTGGCTAGCGTCTGCGCTGGGGTATTTGCGTAAGGCGATCTGATTGGCTGACACCTGCGTTGGCGCTTGAAAAATGTAAAAGTTTTCAACTTCTGCCACGAGCAACGCCAGTGATGCAAAGCGACGGACCCACAATTCAGTTCGGCAATGCTTGACGTCAACTAATGTAATTTAAATGAGAGGCGTTGACACCGACGTCCCGCGTGAATATACCGTTAGCACAACGGTGACCGCCATTGTTCTGGAAGCATTTTTCACTTTGATTCTCACCAATTAAAAATGACTTGTTAATTATTCTTAGCCATGAACCAAACCAATCTATCTATCTATTGCTGTCGTTCTGTCTATCATTCTATTTATTGTTTTATTGTTCTTTCCATCTATCACTGTCGTTCTATCTATCTATCTATCTATCTATCTATCTATCTATCTATCGTTCTATCTATCGTTCTATCTATCTATCTATGTATAATTCTATTGTTCTATCATTTTATCTATATATCTATCTATTGTTCTATCTATCTATCTATCTATCTATCTATCTATCTATCTATCTATCTATCTATCTATATCTATCTATCTATCTATCTATCTATCTATCTATCGTTCTATCTATCGTTCTATCTATCTATCTATGTATAATTCTATTGTTCTATCAGTCTATCTATATATCTATCTATTGTTCTATCTATCTATCTATCTATCTATCTATCTATCTATCTATCTATCTATCTATCTGTTGTTCTGTCTATCATTCTATCTGTCATAGCCTTACAACCTTCAAACTTCAAAACTTTTTCAGTCCTTCTGGTCAGGCTTTCTCAAGCCATCATCAAACATTGTCTAACCTTGAAAGTTTGTGTCTAGTTGAAATTATACATTTTGATAAACTTTCATAAAAGCATATTTCCATAATCTGTAGATTTAAATCTGCGTTTCATCTTCTGTGTGTGTTTCTGTTCTCCTAGTCGTTTGTGTGGCTACTATCCTTCTCTCGGAGCCGTGGACATGTTTCGATTCCGAGGTCCGTCCAGTGTCGGTGACAGACTGGTGTTTAAAGCGATGGTCAATAATGCCTTTCAGACCAGGTACAGTAGCTACATAACCTGACTGCTATAGATGCAGTCATAAACAAAACAAACGTCTTTTGAAGCATTTAATTGTCTGTTACAGTTTTTCTCAGTCGCTTTGGTGCATTTCTCACATCACTATTTACATTTGCACAACAGTTAATGCATTTCTCAAAACAATTAGTACAAACTGCAAAACCTAGTTGATAACCTGCAAAAGCGTGTCACTTGCTCAAAATGGATAGCTCATTCCTCAAAAGCAAGTATTCATGTCAATGAAAGTGTCAGTGTCATCAAGATGAAAAGTCCTGACACCATTGTTTATGAACAAGATAGTCAAATGGCTTTGTCATGTTTTCATTATGACAGTTTACACAGCCATTTGAAAACTACAGTAAAGTTAGACATTACTGTATTTAGTGAGGTATCTGAGTACAAGACACTGAATATGTATGTTTCACATTTTTACTGCATATGCTCTTTGCAATTCTAATTTGTTCACAGCATTGTGCAAAAGAATAAATACACCCTTATTTACAACAAACATAAACTCCCTTTGGGTAGAGCTGTGCACAACTGTAAACAATATTGCAGTACATATTGGAACTGAACATACAACATACATAGTACTGTAAATCATTTATGCACATCCAGACGTTCCTCTCTGTCTGGCCACATAGTTTCATCTACATCACAGCGAATATCATCTCTTGCAATGCAGCGAGGAAAGTATCTCCTCGAGTGGCGAATCCACCCTCTGCAGGACTCTGCTGTGATGTCATCACATGCTGCATCCATGGCCACTAGCAGGGCCATTTGGGTATGTGGATGCCGGTCATATACCTTCCACCTCCAGGAAGAGAAAAATTCCTCTATTGGATTTAGGAATGGTGAGTAGGGAGGGAGATATTCCACCAGCATCCTATCATGTGCTGCAAACCACTGTCTGACAACATCTGAGTGGTGAAAACGCACATTATCCCAAACAACAACATGCTTATTCAGATGGTCTCCAGTTAGACCCCTCTCATTCACAGGGATTATGTCCCTGTAAAGAGTGTCTAAAAAAGTCAGCAGATGTTGTGTGTTGTATGGACCAAGACGGGGTATATGGGTGAGGACGCCGTTTTCTGAGATGGCTGCACACATAGTAATATTCCCTCCTCGTTGGCCTGGGACATCAATGGTTGCTCTCTGTCCAATGCGATTCCTTCCACGTCTTCTACCTTTTGCCAGATTGAAACCCGCCTCATCAAGGTATATGAATGTGTGCAGCGGTTCCCTGGCCTCCAGCTCCAGTACACGCTTTATTGCAGAAGAGGGAGCGAGAAAAACTATAACAACTTTTCCTGTGTAACATAATTCATTTTGGACAACATATTGTACAGTATGCACTGTGAATACACATACACAGAACTGTCATGTAAGTGTAGTGCATGACACTACACAAAGTAAACAGTTTACAGCACTGAACATTAGAGTCTGCATAGAACACATACATGTTTTACCTGTACATACTGGTGACGGATCTCCTTCACTCTGACGCTGTTCCGTTCAAATGGCACATTGTACAATTGTTTCATGCGCATTTCATTTCTCCTGAGCACTCTGTCAATTGTAGCGATTGAAACGGATTCAATATTCCCAAAGATGTTGTCATCCTCTATAACAGCACTTTGTATCTCTCTCAACCTTATGGCATTGTTTGCAATCACCATTGCACAAATGGCTTCCTCTTGTTGCGGAGTAAAAAGGGGCCCTCTTCCACCTCTGCAAGGTTGTCTTGCAATCCTATGTGGTGCAGAGTAAAATGACAGTAAATATGGCAAATCTTTACTGTAACACTACAATACACTAAATCTGTGATGCAGTAAAGTTGTAAGTCTAAATGTAAAATGTAAAAAGTGACAAGTTCTTGTCCCACTGCAAGCTTCATGTATGACACAATGACAGTAGTGCAGTGCAGATTGTTTGGTGCTGAATTACTGTCCATTTATACACACCTGTTCTCCCGACGAAATGTTTGAATAATTGAATTTACAGTGGTTCTCCCAACATTTGGCTGCACCCTTCGACCAGCCTCAGCCATTGTGAGGCCGTGATTGACAACATGATCCACAACTGTAGCCCTGATTTCATTGGGAATCCGCCTATGTACTTGGCCTCTTCTTCCTCTTCCCCTGTTTTGTCCCCTTCCCCTTCCTCCCCGCACCCTCACCCCTCTTCCACGAGGCTGACCTTCCATTTCTGTGTCACAGTATTGTAGAAATGGTACACACTATGTCCTGCTTGGTTCATATATGCTTGTGAAGTGGGGGTTTATGGGATTCAGCTCTGAGTGATTGTAGAGAAGTGGCTTATCATTGGTTGCAACTAATGCTTCACACACCCCTTCTCATCAGTGAAAGCTGAGGTTCAATTTAGGAGACATTTTCAGGAAAAAAAAGATTTAAAAAAAATTATAAAATTTGCTTGACAGATTTTGACAACTAGTTCAACATTTTTGTATGTAATGACTCAAGCAATGAAATGAGGACTATTAGTTTTATATGGAATGACTATTCAGCATTCACAAGTTTAGTTAATTTTGACTGACATGACATAAGCAAATGATAATGTTATAAAACAGCAGAGAGTTGTATGAAAGCAATTGATGCATGTCCAAAAGCATTTGCAATTTGTTGGAAGGAATGAGAAACTGCTACTATGATGTGCACAAATGACTAAATGTTGTGGAGGTTGAACTAAATGTTGTGCAAATGTTAATAGTGATGTGAGAAATGCACCAAAGTGACTGAGAAAAACTGTAAATATGTATTTCTATTACGCCATTGTCACACATCGCTCACATTAACACTAGGCAGATGTATTAAGGATGTAAATGGGGTACATTGATTTCATATTGACTTCATTACTAATATCTAATAACCTGAGGAATATTTGAAACACATGGTTCTGTTATTCTGTGCATCAGTGTAGAGGTTGGTGTTCGGGTGGAGGCGTATAACTGTGAGGAGTGGAATAAGGAGACACTAAGACACATCAACAGTGCCTCCATGATTTATTACATCCCAGGACGTGACGGTGACAAACAGACGTTTCCTGATGTCACCTACACAACGCTTGTGAGTTATTTACATGTTCAGCAGCACTAGAATATCTATTATATACAACAGATCTGAGCCTCACTTAAAGGCACATGAATCATTTTATTTTTTCAGGATGGAGAAAGACGGTTTATCGGTGCTATTGTCAGGAAGAGAATTCGCATGGCCAGGTAATTTCTGTGCAGAAAATCAGTAAAAGTGAAAACTTTATTTTTAGATCTCTTATTATTTAAGAAACATACCAAATTCATCTTCTCAGAAAACACATTCTGTACTCAAGAGATGAGGGACCAATTTCCGTGCCTTGGGACAGAAGTAATCAGGTACTACAAAAAAATATAATAAATGCATTATCATTAAAAAATATTCAATGCCTAAATTCAGAATCAAAATTGAATAATTATGCTATAAATGATATTGAAGTGATACATGTTTCAAACACTAGTGTGTTGAATTCAGTGAGTGGTAGATTTGGACAGTTTTGTGCAGAAATGTCAATTTTAGAAGTGTGATCAAATGAAAATAACTACAGATCATTATTGATATAATTTCCAGTTAATTAGTCACATTAAATGGATGGTGAAGTTGACTGCATTGCATTGTGGGATACTGTTTTCCACACAATAGCTTCATCTGAAATCACATACTTCCTTACAATATAGGCAAAAAAGTATGTGAAAAGCATAGTTTGTCTAAATGCTCAGCATCCAATAAACAGTAGGCGAGAAGTACACAGATGACTAATTACTTTCAGTGAGATTCCATTTGGTGCATCCATTGTGTTCTAGTAGTTCTTCACATTGCTGCTTGTAGAAAAACAGAAAGCTTCCTTAACAGTATACATACTGCATGCTACATACTGCTACATACCCATTGTTACTGAGCAGGACAAACCTTCTGTGTGTGGAACATCTCTGTCCTCTACAGGTGTATTTGGGGTATAACAACGTTGCAGCTCTCACAGTCTTGGCTGGAAAGCGAGGCTGGGAAGCCAGTAATATCAATGATAAGGTCATCACTTTGTTTATCATATATGATGCATCTATATATGTCTAGCATGTGGGTAGTGTGCTGAATTTACTTGTGTTTTACAGATAGCAGTCTATGTGCACGAGGAGGCAGATAAACTGTGTTTAAAAGTTGAGATGAAGATCAAAACTACGGCTTTTTATGCTTTCTTGCTGCTCGCCGACCTTCGGTTACGGCCACAGTGGGACAAAAACTATTTGTAGGCTAACAAGCACTTATTACATCCCTTTATCTTAAATTTGTTGTGGTATAAGATTTGCATTTACATCAAATTGTTTCTCACCATCTACATCCTTCCATATGTCCTCCAGGAGCTGTGAAGAGGTTGAGCAAGCAGATGAGGAGGAAACCATTTATCACATTAAATGCACCACAGTCAACGGAAGCAAAAGTCGGGATTTCGTGGTTCTGTTGTCTAAAAGGCAACCCTCCAAAGATGGGTATGATTCCAGTGCTACCATGAGTGATTCTGTTTTGGATAAATCTTTAAAGAAATAGTACACCCAAAAATTTAAAATGTGCTAAAACTTTACTCACTCTCAGGCTGTCCAAGATGTAGATGAGTTTGTTTCTTCATCAGAAAAGATTTGGAGAAATTTAGCATTACATCACTTGCTCACCATTTGATCCACTGCAGTGAATGGGTGCCGTCAGAATGAGAGTCCAAACAGCTGATAAAAACATCACAATAATCCACACAACTCAAGTCTATCAAATAACATCTTGTGAAGTGGAAATCTGCATGTTTGTAAGAAACAAATCCATCAAGTTGTTTTAAATTTTAACTTTTGCTTCTGGTCTATAAACCATAATAACACCTCCTCCAGAGAAAAGGTCCTCTCACATCAAAATCCACCGACATATCTGTTTATTTCTCTCCTGAGTCAGAAGAGACGATTTTTCCCTGGATAAAGCAATAATAACATGCAGTTATTCACTTCAAATGTTGTTAATTTATGGACTGGAATGGTGTTGTTTATTTATGGATCATTGTGATGTTTTTATCAGCTGTTTAATCAGCTTTAAAAAATCCATCATCATCCCTGTGCCTAAGAACAATAAACCCTCTTGCCTGAATGACTATCGACCAGTGGCCCTCACATCTATAGTCATGAAGGTTTTTGAGAGACTTGTTAAGAGCCACATTAGCTCATCCATCCCTGTTACTTTGGACCCTCTTCAGTTTGCCTATCGTCCCAATAGATCAACTGATGATGCCATCTCTCACATACTTCACTCCTCCCTCACACACATTGACAGCAGCAATGGTAACTATGCAAGGCTGCTATTTATAGACTATAGCTCAGCTTTCAACACCATAGTCCCCATCAAGCTGACTAATAAACTCACAGGCCTCGGCCTAAACACTACACTCTGTGACTGGATTCAAGACTTCCTCACCGGCAGACCTCAAGTGGTGAAGCTAGGCCAGTACACCTCAAACTCCATCACCCTGAACGTAGGAGCCCCGCAGGGCTGCGTTCTGAGTCCCCTGCTATACTCTCTCTACACACATGACTGTGTGTCCTCTCACAGCTCCACATCTATTATCAAATTTGCTGATGATACTGTGGTTCTGGGCCTCATTTCCAACAATGATGAGACCGCATACTTGGATGAGGTAGAGAGACTAACATCATGGTGCCAGGACAACTGTCTCTCTCTGAACGTGAGCAAAACTAAAGAGCTGATTGTAGACTTCAGAAAGAGACAGCAGCGGCCCTACACTCCTCTTATGATCAGCGGGACCCCTGTGGAGAGAGTAAGCAGCTTCAAGTACCTCAGTGTAAACATCTCCGAGGACCTGACTTGGACTACACACATCCAAACACAGGTTAAGAAAGCCAGGCAAAGACTGTACCATCTGCAACAGCTGAGGAAATTCAGGGTCTCACCATCAATCCTGAAAACTTTCTATGCAGGGACCATAGAAAGTGTATTGACTCAGTGCATCTCAGTGTGGTATGGAAACAGCTCCAGCCAAGACTGCAAGGCCCTGCAGAGAGTTGTGCGCTTAGCTGAGCGTATCTCTGGGTCGGCTCTCCCCTCTCTGCAGGACATCTACATCAAACGCTGCAGAAGCAGAGCTGTCAAAATCACCAAGGACTCAAATCACCCTGGAAACTGTCTATTCTCTCTGCTGCCATCTGGTAAGCGCTTCCGCAGCCTGATGGCAAAAACTGAGAGACTCAGGAGGAGCTTCTTCCCCCAGGCCATCAGGCTCCTGAATTCAAACTGAACTGAACCCAGCCTCTTAACATCAACATGACTCCACTTACTAATCACTCACAATCAGTAATATACTCACACTCATTATCATCTACCTCATACTGACAGTGTCATTTGCACACAATACTGTCATTTGCACACAATAATGTCATTTGCACACAACACTTTCTGTATCTTGATATCTTATCATATTTTATATTTATTCTTTTTGTGATTGCTGCTTATGTCACCATGTTCTACCTGTTTGCACCCCCCCCCCCCCCGTTCAGTCATGCTTATCTTAATATTTAATTCTACAGCATACTGTCATGCACATTCTCTTATACTCTATATTTTATATTCTGTGCTTTATATCTTATTTGTTATTCATTTTATTTTATGCATACTTCCCTTGTTGTATTCTACAATATTTGCACTGTCCATTGAGCGGACCTGATTCACATTTCACTGCTGGTTATACAATCTCTGTATAGTCGTGTATGTGACAAATAAAACTTGAAACTTGAAACTTGAAACTTGTTTGGACTCTCATTCTGACGGCACCCATTCACTGCAGAGCATCCATTGGTGAGCAAGTGATGTAATGCTAAATTTCTCCAAATCTGTTCTGATGAAGAAACAAACGCATCTACTTCTTGAATGGCCTGAGGATAAGTACTTTCTCTGCAAATGTTCATTTTTGGGTGAACTATTCCTTTAATGTGAATCTCAAACTGTATTTTTATCATCACAGAGACCCGTATGTCGTAGCACTCCGGTCCGTCACCGTGGCAACAGTTCCACCAGATGAGAACTCTATTCGGAGCGATGTTAAATGTGCAGGATTCCTCATTCATGAAATAGGTTATTCAGCCTGCAAGGTACCAACTACACCATCTGAAAGTGAATAAAAGCATCACTCTCTGCTCAATCTGATCATTTCTGCCTGCTGTTCTAGGTGTCATACTACAACCAGGTGACGTCTGGAGTGCTGCCCTATGTGGAGGGAAACATAGCCGGCTGGTCCAAATCTATGGAAGAGACGGCAATGTCCTGCATTTCATTTCTGGAGCAAGATTTGCTGATCACTCAGTTCTGATGTGCACACATTAGGACAACTCTAAATAAAAGGTTATGAGAACAACTGCCACGATTAAGTGATCATAAAACCAGTCTGTTATAGCATTGCATGTTTTTCTGAAGGCCCATTTACACCAAGAATGATAACTATAAACTAACTATAATGATATCTATATTAGATATTAAGAATTATAGATGTAGTGTTAGAATTAGAACAATTAGAACAAGTCTGTGGTGTCAACTGGTCTGAAGGTTGCCAATAAAACCATAAATATCTATGGCACAATATACATCATATGACTAAACCTACATTATCATTTTCACAGTCCACACTCTTCAAAGTTTCTTTATAAGGGTCAGTTTTTGCTGGACAACAATGCTGTCTCAGTGTGGACAAGAGAGTAAAAGAGAGAAAAAAAAGGACTTATGTATGTAAAACATGTAGACAGCTTCAGGGACTACAGTTATTTAAACAAAAACTGAGGTCACGATAATGTCTGTGATGATTAAATAATCATTAATATTGTCAATTACAGCATTGCATGTAGGTCTAGGTTTTGCATTTAGAGTAAGCTTAGAACAGAAGAGAAAAGATTTATTTATAAACAATGAAATAATTTAAAACCACAGTTATATGTAGCTACATGATGAAAATGACATGCAGTTGTATTTTGATGTCAAATTAAAATGAAACCAAAAATAACATGTATGCAAAATAAAAAGCAAGACGCGTGCAGTTTTATTTCTAACCGCTAGAGGGACAAAAGTTACATAAAGTAATATGGCCAACACAGAAAACACACTTAAAACCCCTCTTATATAGGATATATTTGTACAAAGATGTCATGTAAATAAATGCTGCTTTTCATAATCAAATTCTCCTCTTATTCTTGAGCATATAAATGAGAACACACAATTCATAATTAAATCTTAAAATTTCTAAGTCAGGCACATATGTCATGTTCATACGTCTCAGGTAACTTCATCACAAGGACCTTTAATAGCAAGTAAATGGTCTCACAACAGGAACAGTCACTTTTGTTTGTGACTAAAAATATCTGAGGCAGACGGGGAATCATTGGTGAGTTCATGACTGCAGAAACTAAATCTAAATGATCAGTTAAATAGTCCATTTCTGTATTTCTCCTCAATCCACTGTGGATCAGAACACCACCACCTTGTCTTTTTTGGCTTCTGATTTCTTCACAGGTACATGGACGTCCTCGTGGTCAGCAACCGCCTACAAGAACAAAACTCCACATGTTAAAAGTGATCTCTTCATTGTTATCCACCTCTGGGCAGTCAGTGAGACTGAGTTTAAATTCTGAGTTTATCTTGCAATTCAGATTTTATTTCTTCAAATTGTGTGTTTTCGTCTTGTTTTTAATTCTATTTTTTTCCTCAGAATTGACGAAAAAAAAATCTGAATTGTGAGATAAAAAGTGAGAAAATTATTTTTCATTTCTTGGTGAAAACTATTCTCTCAAATCAGGCCTTTTCCCCTAAAAATTGTGAGTTTATATCTAACAACTGCAATATCTCACAAATTTCTTAGAATTATATATTATTCTTTGTGGTGTTTTGTCCCTTTATCCGTCCGTTTTCTCATCGCACGTCTTTCTTCAGTGCCATTGCCACTTTTTCTCTCAGATCCCAGTCTGCTTTAAAGGGGTCAAGAACTGAGAAATAAAAATCCCCTTGATCTTTTGACACATAATAGGTCATTGTACTATAAAAACATCTAAGTTTCAGAGCTCAAAACATTCTCGTTAGTCTAATATTGAAGCCAGTCTGCCAAAATGACAGCTTGTGGAATGTTCTATTCTATGATGTAGTAGTGTGGCTAAACAGCCCTTGACAGAAGATGATCAACACCTGCTTCTACATCGCTGCCTGTTTAGCCCCGCCCACCGATTTGTTCATGTAGTAAGCACCGCAAACACAGGTCTACACAGAAATCAAACGATAAAGATGCCTCTGAAGACAGAATGACGCTGTGCAGTGCCAATTTGCAAAGACTGTGTTTTTCCACAGCTTATGATCCTAACATTAGGAAAGAGTGGATGAACTTTATTTTTAATGAAGTTCCAGACCGCTTCAGTAAGAACTCATCATTAGTCACTTCCTTTTACCGCGGATTCGTTTACAATCAAGGCATGATTGCCGTGAGATTTTCAGCAAGATTGAAACTAAAAGACGCTGCTGGATTTGGATGTGAGTAACTGTTTTTATTACATGGAATATTAAAAAAGGCAGTTCATGACCCCTTTAAGTTTGTAGCTTCTAGCACACGAATGTAGTGATCAGCAGGAACATGACGTAGGCCTATAGGCTATGTTTGCTATTTAGGGAAGTCATTTCCATTCTCATTATTCTTTTGATCATTTTTTATAACACATAGGCTAATATAATGTGTTAGATAATTACATTTTGGAGAATGAGAGCTTTCATTTGATATATGATAATGTTCAAATAAATTCATTTACAAATTCATATCTTTATGGAACATGATCTTTACTTAATATCCTAATGATTTTTGGCATAAAAGAAAAATGGATAATTTTGACTCATACAATGCATTGTTGTCTATTGCTACAAATATACCTGTGTTACTTATGACTGCTTTTGTGTTCCAGAGTCACATATATACGGTGACCGAGAAGAGCTCAATGCGCTGCAAATAGAAAAAACACCTGCAAATTAAGAAAACAACTTCATCAATTTGACAACACATGCGCTACAAATGCTCACAACAACCAAACAAAGAAACGCACTGCAAATCAAATAGTTTATTTGTGTGTGTTGTGAACATTTGCAGCACCTGCTGTCAAACTGATGAAGATGTCTTCTTGATTTGCAGGTGTTTTCTGAAGTTGCAGCGCGTTGAGCTCTCTCGGTCACCTTACTAATGTACCATTTCATTAAGTCAATTCTATGACATGTTTCAATGTGTTGTGTTTTTCTTTTAGGTTTTTAAGTAAATTTGTGATCAGTAAGTATGCTGGTAAAACTAAACTCAATCTACTCGTCTTGTTTGGAGAGCTGAATCTGTTGCAGTTTCTGATATTGTTTTATTATTGTATTTTGAAAAAGCAGCCTTGATATATTGCCAAGTATGCGCAATAAAGCTCTTTCTGATTCTGATAGTGATTCTAGTTGTATGCTTCATTCAGGGGCGTAGTGGGGGGGGTAACCCCTCCCAATAACCAAAACTAGCAAGGACATGACATCCCCCCCAATATTTATACCACGGTTAATGGAAACCTAGAATCAGGCTGTTTATTAATTATTTGAATCGCTTTTATAAGCGCTATCCTCACGTACGAACTTATCAGCACAACACTGAAGCGCAGTTCTTTTAATTGAGCAGCGCGCGAATCACCCGATACTCTGCGCGTTCACCAGCGCGCTCGAGGAGTGTGAGAAGATCTGCGCGAGTCATTCCTATCGCGAAGCTCATGGTAAAATATGCGATCTATCTGAATTCTATTGAGAAACTGACACTTTAAAATGCTATGGAGAAAGTGAACATTATCGAAAAAAAGGCACAAACTAAAAAGACTGATGAAAAGAGGAGAAAACAATCTTGCACCAGCACTAACATAATATTAAAATATTTGTAAACTACTCATGACCACCTTTACTAGTATTTATCACGTTTTACTGTAGGCTTATTTATTGTGGTAAATTTTGTCTAACTTGTAGAATTTATAATAGATAATCTGTTAAGGGAATATATTTTTAACCTAAAGATTTATATTACAACTGTGGCATGTTATCGTTTCTAAAGGCTGTTGTTTCTCATAACAAATGCAATATAGATTAATAAAAAAAGTCTTTGGCCTGCTAATGATTAATAGCCTAGCCTTATTATAACAAATGCCGCAGTTAAGAACGATGGTACTTTTTCATAAGAAGTACAAGTCAGAATCGAGAGCTTCTTCTGATGAGTGCTGGAGAAACCTTCAGATGCTGCAGTGAAGAAGAGCCTGATGAACTGATCACGAGTAACAAATAAACGAAATGTTAAGTTAGATTGACTTCCCATGGCGTGTTGAATTAGAACATTCTGTCAAACTATAGCCTAAGTGTCTAAATAATATAAAATACATTTTT
Organism: Aspiorhynchus laticeps; assembly: GCA_023376895.1. NCBI lineage: Eukaryota > Metazoa > Chordata > Actinopteri > Cypriniformes > Cyprinidae > Aspiorhynchus > Aspiorhynchus laticeps. The sequence continues at coordinate 29,233,190 of CM041812.1, forward strand.
ATTTATTCATTTAGTTGACAGGGACATTGTACATTAATAAAACATTCCCGTAAATGTACCAGAATTAGCCAAAGGCTATTTTTCATCCGTTTACATTATATATCCTATGTAAACAAGTAATTGTTAACCTGAAATCCTCTATAAATAGACTATTATGTAATTGCATAAATATAAAGAGAACTAAGTCATAGCAGGGGGATAATGTTGCAGAAATGCTTGGTACAAGTCTCACAAATGACACGCGTTTTTACATTCTGCACCTCTTCTTTTTTCTTTCTTTCTTTCTTTCTTTCTTTCTTTCTTTCTTTCTTTCTTTCTTTCTTTCTTTTCTCTCCTATGTAAACATGCGTTAATTGGATCTTTAATTGTTGTACCCTGCCTCAAGCGCGCATGAACGTCTCGTGCTCAGAAACGGGAATCCTTTTATTTATTTAATTCTGCTTCAATGCGTCTCATGTGATGCGAATGCTGTGTGACTTCAGTCAATATTAATTTAACTTTATGTTTTGCAGTAGTCCGCTTCTACTAGCTTTGGCAATATTTTCGAATATTTTTCTAAAGTTGTCATGTTTCTTGCGGTTTGAGTCTCTTTCAACTATATGTGAAAAATTGCTATATTAAATTGCAAAGGTGGACTATAACCTCGAAAAGGAGTGCTTCTGTGGCGTGACGTCATGTCCGGAGCCAGTGAAGCGCGCGCTCAGTGAGACTCGGGTCAGTTCACTGACTGATGCGCAAGCTTCTAGAAAACCTCTAGAAGAAGAAAATGGTGTAAGAATAAAATAATGGAGAAATGAATGGTAGGACTTAAATATTCGAATTCTCGGTTTATTTTTATTCCGTTGATACTGAGGAAGTTTATTATATTGTAAAATAATGAAAGCAATTATTTAAAGTGGAGGTCTTAAAGTGGAGCATTCCTTCGTGGATGTTTTCCCTTCTCTGACATGGAACTTTTTATGCAAAGATAATTTGTCTTTACAATATTTGATATTTGAGGAACAGTAATTTTGGCTTGGCTGGTGCGCGTGTTTGGAGACGGTGAACCTTTTTACGCATCTTGAACATTTCAGAGCTGTTCGGACACAAACAAACCCACGGAGCTACTATGTTTGGATCATTTTTATTCTTCCGTATTCTGCAAATCTGCAAATTTACCTCCCTAACTTTTACTGGCTAAAAACCATTGTTTTGACGCTCTGGTGTCCTCGCGCATCTCCAAGCGCGTGTTTGTTCCATTGCTGCAAGTGCGCGCTGTCTCTATTTTTATTTTTTTTTTTTTTTTTTTGGACTTGCAGATCGGAGCAGATATATTAAAGATGTCATCGTATTTAAAACCTGTTTGACTTATGCTGTGGTAAGTTAATATCGCGTTTTTTTTAATTAATGACCGGTTTTGCAGTTACATTTTACATTTATGCATTTAGCAGACGCTTTTATCCAAAGCGACTTACAGTGCATTCAGGTTATACCGGGTTTTTTTTTTTTTTTGACTGTATGTGTGTTCCCTGGGAATTGAACCCATGACCTTTTGCGCTGCTAAAGCAATGCTCTACCACTGAGCCACAGGAACACTAGTTTTACTCGCTGATTGATTTTATTATCTTGTGAAATAGACAGACTGCACAACCCCCTTTAAATGCAAATGCAATATCATGATTTGTTGTGTTTTTTTCCAGGAAGTACCTGGAGGATTGATGTAAAGACCCGTTTTAGTCATTTCACTTTCAATGATTTTCTAAAAGAAATAATGTTTTGGAAGGATTACATTAGGATTTAATTCTACATCAAAGACTGCTTTGCACTTCTCTGTCTAGCCTGGAACTTCAATATGGCCACAACACCACTTTCAGTGCGAGAGACTTTGAAAAATCTTAGTTCTGAGGTAAAAGCATGCAATTCCAATTTTTCTTACTCCCCTGAAGCCACAGCTGCGTTTGCCACTGCAATGACGCTCATCATGCTCTTCACCATCTTCGGGAACATCCTGGTGATCATCGCCGTCCTGACGTGCCGCTCTTTACGAGGACCTCAGAACCTCTTTCTGGTGTCCTTGGCTGCAGCGGACATCCTGGTGGCCACTTTGATCATCCCGTTCTCCTTGGCTAATGAGCTGATGGGCTACTGGTACTTTGAGTCATTTTGGTGCGAGATCATCTTAGCGCTGGATGTGCTCTTCTGCACGTCTTCCATTATACACCTGTGTGCTATCAGCCTGGACCGCTACCTGTCCATCTCCCGGCCGGTGCAGTACGCGACCCAACGCACCCCTCGCAAGATCAAGGGGGCTATATTGGTGGTGTGGCTCATCTCTGCGGTCATCTCTTTCCCTCCGCTGGTATCCATGAATAAGACCCCGCTAGCGAAGGATGGGGGCGGCCCACAGTGCAGACTCAACGAGGACGTCTGGTACATCCTGTACTCCTCCATCGGGTCGTTCTTCGCTCCGTGCCTCATCATGATCCTGGTGTACGTTCGCATCTATCAGATTGCCAAGAAGCACACTAGATGTCCTCCAGGAGAGCCGAGGAAAGACTGTGCAGGTGGTGTGCCACCAGGACGAGAGCTGCAGAACGGGGAAAACCAGGACAGTGTTGACCCTTCGAATGTCCCCAATCTGGCTGCGTCCAGATCTGATGCTGTAAACCAGCCTCAACCACCAGCAGAGATTCAGCAGCAGATGAAACGCTCAAGGAGGTGCAAGGACAACGAGGACAGTTCAAGCTCCGGCTCTGATGTTGAGGTAGTTGGGGAACATAATGCCAACGGAATGACCTCCAGTGTGGGGGCGCTGAAGCCCGGCCATCAGTCGTCCTCACCATCCCAAACGTACCAAAACATCATGGTAACATCAAAGGGCAGCCAGCTGGCCTCCAACATGAAACCAGCAGGAACTCCGAACACCAGAAAGAAAGCCATGATCATCCGTGAGAAGCGGTTCACATTCGTCCTAGCGGTCGTCATTGGGGTTTTTGTCGTCTGCTGGTTCCCATTCTTCTTCAGCTACAGCTTGCAGGCCATTTGTCCAGAGGCTTGTAAACTACCAGAGCCACTTTTTAAGTTCTTCTTCTGGATTGGATACTGCAACAGCGCCCTGAACCCACTCATCTACACCATCTTTAACAGGGACTTTCGTAAAGCCTTCAAAAAGATTCTGTGTAAAAAGTGTAAGGACTGTTCTCTTTGAAAGCAGACAACACTGGGAAAAACAGTGTTATAGAGAAAAGTATCATTGCTCCCTCGGATAGTGAAGCTCACAAAAACGGTCAGGGTCATTTCACTTCAGTATTTCACCTATACCTTTAGCCATGAAACACATTTTCATGACAAAAAGGCCTTTCAGCCCAGACTATTTCATTATTGACTGCATGTTGTATTTTAGAAAGTTGCTAATAATAATAATAATAATTATATATATATAAGTGTGTGTGTATGTGACCATGGACCACAAAACCAGTCATAAGGGTACATTTTTTTTAAATTGAGATTTATACATCATCTGAAATAAAATAAATAAATAATGAATAAATAATCTTTCCATTGATGTATGGTTTGTTAGGATCATACGATATTTGGCTGAGATACAACTATTTGAAAATGTCTTTCAATTGAAAATATTGAGAAAATCATCTTTAAAGTTGTCCAAATGAAGTTCTTAGCAATGTATATTACTAATCAAAAATTAAGTTTTGATATATTTACAGTAAGAAATTTACAAAATATCTTCATGGAACATGATGTTTACTTGATGTCCTAATGATTTTTGGCATAAAAGAAAAATCAATACTTTTGACCCATACAATGTATTTTTGGCTATTGCTACAAATGCACACACACACACTTACTTTTTTGTGATTTCTTATTCTCAATGTTTAACTTTTTTATCAGTATTTTTATGTATCTGTTAAATGATTGAAAATTGCACTTACAAACAGCAGAGATCATTTGACCGTTTGTTCTCCTTGCCAAAGAAACTAGCCATTTGCAGATCCTTTTTTTCTTTGCATGTTCAGGATTGTCTTTAAGTCTTTATACATGTCTTTGCATGGCAGGGATTTGGAAAGAGCATGTTTAGGTATTTTATTTTTGTCCTTTAATTGTCATGTAAAAATAATGTCACAAAGCAAAAAAATGCAAGAGCATTAGGATACTAAAGAAAATAAATATCTCTTAATTTTGGGGTGAAAAATTACCTGGCCAAGTGTTTGACTGGATTTTGAAAATCATACGGATAAATGCACATCTGAGAATCGCACAATGGTTTCCTCTGTATCCAGACTTTTAAATAACTGCTATTTCCTATTCTCTTGAGCGTTTGATGACTAATATTACATCAGCAGTTCCCTATCCTGAACTGAGTGGATATATCGGCACACATTCCATTCATTTTTGCGTTTCATCAGCTGAGGTGCCACATCAAACATGAGGAACTCTCATAAGATTGTGCCGGTGTCTCTCCAGAGACGCTCTGGCCTCCAGGATGTTGTTTGTGACCTTTCCAGTGTGCATTCAAAGACAATGCAGCTCTTTCTTAGAGACACCTCAGGCTCCGCTGCATTGTGAGATCACAGAGCTGGATATGAGAAGATTTCAGAGAGCTTCACCTCTCTGGGAAAGTGCCAGAGCTCTTAATGCCAAGAGAGGCTTCACTCTCTGGGGTGAGAGAAAATAAAGCACATATAACTGTATGGCTTTAGCAAGCTTTAAAACTGAATCCAAACACGCTCTGTTTAGATTAAAAGCATGGTTTGACTGACATTTTTGCTGGTTTTCAGATTTTAACCAATGAATGACGTGGTTTTCCTGGACAAGAGTCTGCTTGGTCTCTGTTTTTGCTTAATTTGATGGGTTCTGATTGAAAGTAATGGCCGTTGTGTCTGCAGGCTGATGCTTTGGGTTATCAGAACCTCTCCCAGTGTTTTTTGTGTCTAAAGAAGAGAGTGACAGTTATGTATATGAGTTGTGCACTTATTAATGGCTCTTGATAAGACTTTTTATTATTTTTGTGCCGTCATAAGAAGGTTTGTGCACTTTAATTTAGCTTCTCAATGATATTGGTGACTGTATGAGTGCAGAGAAGTGAAGCTAGGCATGTAACAGCATGTCTTTGACAATAAAACTGCTTCTCAGAATTTGGTTCCATTGAGCATCTGCTGAAATGAGCTGTTGTTGTAAAGCGAATATATTTGTGAAAATAAATGTACATTTGATTCATCTGCATCTTTTGCGGAGTAATTTTTGGCAGCTGATGTGCAAGTTGCTAATGATTTTTTGAAAAAAATATTCATGACATGGCTGTCTGTTGTGTATTCTGGTAGCCAGTGATGTTTATCAGCAAATCTGAGTTTTATTTTTGATTTATATGATGTTATTGTTGTCCATTAGATTTGTTGGAATCATCATGTGTCACAGGCTGGAGCACCTTTATATATTTGGCTGTGATTTAATGTTGCTCACAAACTGAAAGATTTTTACTCATTGGTAGATGTGGCATACATTTTAGCTGGGTTTTTTTCCTTTTCATTTTAAATTATAGTGTTAAGTTTTATAAAAAATATTTACGAAAACGTTTTACATTTATTTTATATTTAAATGGCTTTTTTATATAAATACATTAAAATATTTTATATTAATTATAATTGTATAATAATTACAATTTCCCCTCAACACCTATAGCCTTTCTTTATTTTCTTTTTAGTTTTTTCTTTCTTTCTTTTTCCTCTTATAAAAGCATTGTGGTCTCTGAAACTATGTTTCTGTGAGAAGTTGTTTGCTACTTTGATCGCAGCTCTTATGACTAAACATCCTTTATCATATTATATGTTTTACCTCAAGAGATATGCACGCTGATATTCTGTGGTTGTCAGTGCAACGTTGAAGTACCTTCATGCAGATTATTAATGCTCATGCAAACCTGAGGTCATCTGAGGACCGAACAGACAATCACTGTATCTCCATGACACTTTGAATCCCTTCATTACATCTGCTGTTTGCAGCTGTTCATATTTTCATCCATCCAGTCACATGTTAACTTTGTGAAACGATGCTTCCCTCTGCAATCTCAAGTGTCCCTTCCTCTTTTTGAAGCGGTAGAAGCAGATGCTGCCAAACGGGCCGAGGTGGAACTTCTGAAGCAAAGATGCTGATTATTCGGGCTGCTGGAATTCACTTTTATAATGACAACAACAAACGCTTATGAGCAAATCAATTTCTACCCTTTTTTTCTTGCATGCATGTATATGTCTGAGTACTTTTCACCATGCTGATAAGAAGTGTGGCTCTTTGACACAATTTGCAGAGGTTAATGCACTGTGGGGCTGGTGTTGAAATTAAATTAGATCATCAAAATGGATTGTTTATGGCTTGAAATGGCATTTCTAACTACATTGTAAAGACTTGTGGGTCTTTGGACTCGGGCTGGTAAGCAATCTGTAATTAACCACTCAAAACACCTTAGCAACCGTATAGCAACGTGCTAAACAACATTCATTGCACCTTGGAACACCATAGAATTATGCCACCAATCATATTGAATATATAATTGGTATTCCTACTTAAAATAATAAGTTTGCTTAGTTCAAGTATTCTGATATTCTTAATCCTATTATAAAGCCTATGCACATTTCTAAGGCAGATAAATTATCAACATGATCAAAACTTTGCTGAAAAATATGTTGTGCACAATCCTTAATGCCTTCTGCCATCTCATTGATAGTTTATACTTTTTAGCAAGTAAATGCAGTGTTTTTTTTTGCTTTAAAATGTGAATATCAAATATAATGCATCAGGTTTTTGATTAATATTTATTTGTTTATATGTTTTGCCCTCACAATGAAAACTACAAAGCTTTGAAAATAAAGTATTTAAATATCATCTAAGACATTACTGAGAAATGTCTGATACTTAACTTAACTAGGATTTTATGTAAATATTCTGCTATATTATAAAGAGTCATTTCGTATGACTTTTAGCCATATAAAAATCAGCAACTGTACTAAATTGTATATTTTTCCTTATATTGGGCCTCTGAGATACATTTGAAGGTTTTTTTTTTTCTTTTGAGCATGAACTCCATGTTCTCACTATATTAGGCCTATGCTACCGAATATGAACCATATAAGCCTGGTGTTCAATATAATAGTCAACAAAAAACACTTAAAAAAAAAATTAGATTAAAAAATTAGTTTAAAAAAATAGATTTTGTCTAAAGTTTCTATGTACTCTTCCTTTTTTGATTATTTTTTTCATATGTCAGACAGGGTTAAATTTATGATAAACATTACACTTTTCCCCTCTTATAGTCGTCTTTTCAATATCTTATCACTTGAGCTTGTCTGGAAGCATCTTGCTGTGAGTTAATTAGGGAGCTGTGCTGAACGAATGCACTCCATAATCACTCTCTCATAGGTGCTGTTTACAGACATGATCAGAGCCGCTGAATGGAGCTTTGTGAGCAGATGCCATTAAGAGCTGTTATTTAAAGCGTCTGAATTTACTTCACAGCTCTAGTTATCTGGACTCACCCCGGTATGTTCGGTCAGAGGCCTGTCCTGTCCATTTTTGTAAACAGGTTGGGTTCATTTTTACATGAATCATTAGTTAAAGAGCTGCTGGTGTTTGGTAAGAGATGGCCATTGGCAGTAACGGGAGGGGAATAAACCAGAAACGGATGTTCAAATGACGCTGTCACTGATATTGAGAAACGTGGGTCCTCTTTCTCATGAAACTGAAGTGCTTGTGGTTGGGTAAAGGTTTGTTTTTCTGCTTTGAGAGTCTAGTTCAGAGAGTCTAGTTCTAGTTCTAGTTCATGATATGAATCGCTTCAGTGATGTATATCAGTGAAACTCAAAATGTTTTATAATGATGCTAAGTGTCTCATAACTTTATGAAGATAAAGTGAGTGATAATAATGTTTACCTGTATAGCACACACCACAGCAGGGGCGGACTGGGGCAAAATTTCAGGCCGGGAAATCTCACACGCATCCAGGCCATCACATATACCCACAACAAATTTTGAAATCACAGACAACAATATTTTTTTGTATGGCCATAATCATCATCACATAAAAGTTTAAATCCCTAGGCTGGGGCCGCGTAAAATAATTAAAGGTTATCTCTTGAACTTCCATTTTCATTTTTAGTCTCTTCATTTTCCCTGACATCTCTCTGTCTCTCATGTGTGTTTTTTTTTGTACCTGTCACTTTTTCATCAACACGTCTCCACCTTGTTACAAAACAACCACCTCATTGTAATTTGTTTGCACATAGTATACATTTATTTGAGAAAAAAAATATTACATTAGGACTATGTGTTATTGTTTTATCTTTCCTAAATTTCAAAATTAGTACAATAATAGCTACATCTTGAATATACCTTTATAGAAAAATCTTAATACTTAACATGTTTTTGCATTATCACAAGTTTTGTCCTAAGGAAAATTAACCATGGTTTTATTAGGCCTATGGTAAAAGTATAGTAACCATGTTTTTTTGGCAGATTGATTACCATTTGTAACCAGAGTTTTACTACAAATACCATGGTGAAGCTATATAGTGTAGCAAAACCATTGTTAATTTGTGATTACCATGGTTTAACTATAGTAACCATGGTTTTTGGTTTTAGTTTAAGTGAAACCATGCACGGTTCATTTTCGTAAGGGTTGTGTTGTCTGCCTTAGCTCCCTCTAAACCTGTTATAAAACCATGTGAATATTTGTCTGCTAAAGTCCTACTCTTTACAATAGTAATTGTAATTTTGCAGCAATTGACTGCTACTGCTGACATTTGCTAGCAGTTTAACTAAGTAAACTAAGACAAAACTACAATAGTCTGTCTATTTACAGATGTAACTGACCTGCACTTGAAGTCATAAACAGGACAGTTTTGCCTCTCTGCTCCACCTGGGCGCTTCTACTCGAGTCTCGCATCCTTTTGGCGGACGCGCGGAGCGTGCGCGAGGCGAATTGCGTTGCCAGCCAAGAAGACTAGCCGATTCATGATTTATTGGAGTTTTATTGTTGAATGGCGAATTCGGAAATAATGACTTTAGTATACATTCAGCAGGCAAAAACAACAACAAAAAAAATAAAAAATAAAATGTAGGGTAGCAGGCCAAATTGGCTGCCAGGCCACCGGGAATTGTCCCGGTTCTCCCGATGGCCAGTCCGCCCCTGCACCACAGCAATGCTAATGTCTGTATGTTTTTTTTATTTATTTTTTAAGTTGCTGTCCATAAGTTTTGCCTCTTTGTCGCCATCTATGTTTGAAAACCTGGAATTGCAGTTACTTGCAGAATTATCTTGCTTGCGTGGGATGTGCTCTGGCACAGCTCCAGCGCGGATGAATCTAATGTTTTGAGGTGAATGTGTAGCTGTGAATATTTATTTACTGTACTTCGCAATCACAGATTAGTCTACGTCTTGGAATATATGACCCAAATAAGAATTTTCACCAGATATTGTCATCTGAACAAGTAAGTTAAGTCAGTCACGTTTGTTCTGACCGACTGAGGGAAAAAGCATTACCATAAATAACGCTACCAATGGTGATTTAATATAAAGATCAGTTAGCTCATATCACATCAAACTGTGCTAATTATTATTATTGTTATACTTTATTCTCAAATTATTAATGTTAACAACATCAGCATTGCGTGACTGAGTATAGTGTGTATTAGCATGTAGATTTCAATTTCTATACAGTCTAATATCTAAGTGTTAACTAGTTAACACCAAATTAACATTCGAATTTCATATTAAGAAATTATTTTAACCCAAAAAGCAAACTATGCTCCATTCCAACTGGTTTTCTTTAAAATACAAATCTTGTGTAAACTCAGGCTATCTGTAATCAGAAGCACATTTAAAACTGGAATATCATTTCATTTCATTCACATGTGTTTCATAAACACACAATCCTTTCTGGATCACAATCCTCCATCAAAATGATAAATTTAATTATTCTAGCTGCTGTGAGAAAAGGCTATAAATGATCCTCCACCTGCAGGATCCTCACATGCGATAGCCTACTAGCCGGGACAACTTCTTCATGTTTACTGATGTAATGACGCGGCAGCATGCTCGAATTTCCCGCAAAAACCTACTGTCATGGTGCACACAGCAGGGAGGAACAAGGACACGCAGACGAGGATAAACTCAAATAATAGTCTTTAATAAAGACATCAGGGCAGGACAAGGCAGGGCAGACACAGAAACACCGGGAGTAACGAGTAGACCAGACGAAATCAAACTGAACAGACAGGACTATAAATACACAGGTAAATCATAGATAATGAGACAAACACAGCTGGACACGAATTAACTAATGATCACACTTAACAAGGACAGGAAACAAACCAAATATGGACACAAAATGCAGGAACACATGACACACACAACAGAACCCTGACACCTACCCGTACCACTCAAACTAGAAAACATTATTATAAGATAACCATTGTGAATCGGGCTAAAGTAAGGCGATAGTTTTGAACACTGGCTGGTTATGTACTTGCTCAAATATTGATTTCGGATCATTTTTAACCAAAAAAAAGTTACGGACCACAGCTTTAAGTAAGACGCGGCCCGTGAAATAGGAAAATTGTTCTTTTTTGTTTTTTTCTTTTTTTATTGAGAAAAATATATTTTCTTTATCACATGAAAAGATATAATAAAATACTTACAAAAATGTGAGGGGTGTACTGACTTCTGTGAGATACTGTGTATCAAAGTCAAAAGTCAAAGTCAAAGTCTGCTTTATTGTCAGTTCTGGCACATGTACCGTACATGCATACAGAGAATTGAAATTGCGTTACTCTCAGACCCTTGGTGCATACAGATAACACTAAACACTAACAGTAGAACGTAAAAATACAGATAAATACAAATCAATATATATATATATATATATATATATATATATATATATATATATAAAATGCAATTATTACAAATATACAAAGAAGGACATGTAAAAAAAATAATAATAATAATAATAAAAAAAAAATAGATAAAGTAGCATAAGGCACATGGTAGATAGAGTGCAAACCACTGAAATAAACAAACAGTGCAGATGTAAATGGTGTAGTGCAAAGGGGGGGGGGGGGGTCAGAGGGACAGAGTTCAATGGTGCATGGGGCAAAAGAGGGGAGGGGGGGGGGGGGGGGAGAGAGTTGAGCTTCCTGACAGCCTGATGTATGAAGCTGTCCTTCAGTCTGCTGGTCCTCGCCTGGAGACTCCACAGTCTCCTCCCTGATGGCAGCAGACTGAAGAAGCTGTGTGTCGGGTGGGTGGTATCACCTGCAATGTAGAGGGCTTTGCGGGTGAGACGGGTGCTGTAGATGTCCTGGAGGGAGGGGAGAGAAACACCAACGATCTTCTCAGCTGCTCTCACTATCCGTTGAAGGGACTTGCGGCAGGACGCGTTGCAGGCGCCATACCACACAGTGATGCAGCTAGTCAGAATGCTCTCGATGGTGCCTCTGTAGAAGGTGCACATGATGGGGGCCGGGGCTCTGGCTCTTCTGAGTTTGCGGAGGAAGTAGAGATGCTGTTGTGCTTTCTTGGCTAGTGCTGCAGTATTGTTGGTCCAGGAGAGGTCCTCTGTGATATGTACACCCAGGAACTTGGTGCTGCTCACTCTCTCCACGGTCGCACCATTGATGGTCAGAGGAGCATGCTGAGTGTGCACTCTCCTGAAGTCAACAACAATCTCCTTCGTCTTCTCCACATTCAGAGAGAGATTGTTGTCACTGCACCACCCGGCCAGGCGGCTCACCTCGCTCCTGTAGTTTGTCTCATCTCTGTTGCTGATGAGACCCACCACAGTCGTGTCATCCGCAAATTTAATGAAGAGGTTGGAGTTGTGTGATGGTGTGCAGTCGTGGGTCAGCAGAGTGAAGAGGAGGGGGCTCAGCACACATCCTTGGGGGGCCCCTGTGTTCAGTGTGATGGTGCTGGATGTGTTACTGCCGAAGGTCTCCCGGTCAGGAAGTCCAACAGCCAGTTGCACAGCGATGTATTGAGCCCCAGATGGACCAGTTTATGAATGAGCTGTTGAGGGATGATTGTGTTGAATGCTGAACTGAAGTCTATGAACAGCAATCTGACATACGTGTCCGGGGTGAGTTACAGGCTAAAGTTTAATACACAGAGTTCAAGCTTTGTTTAAATAATAATAGTGATGCTAACCTTTGCAGACAACACTAATAAATGACACTGATTGGCACTGCCCACGTATGCTATTACTGCTAGTAAAAAGCTTGGACCAGTGTGTATATTCTGACACATGATAATGAGAATGAGATAAAACTGGCGTAACTCAGTCACAATGCTTACTGTTTTTGTGCATGCGTTAGATGATTGCAGCAGCCAGTCGTTTGATGGGTGATGGTGAGACACGTTGGCCTCATGAGTCAGTCATCCCACACTAGTTCTGTTCACACCACTGAACGATGTCCATTAGAAAGAAAACACTATTAAACAAATGCAGAGGTTGCTTATTTGAACACAATGTACCTTTTAACAGCTGTTATACAACAATTCATCATCTCAAGGGCCTCGGTGAACTAAACAACAACACAAGACTGCATTGATCTTTTGACATTTTGCACTTTCATGTGTGGTAAGACTATGCTAAATGCTTAAAGTTTGAAAATGTTACATAAACAAAAAAATGTTAAACTATGGTTAATGCAGAAAAACCATGGTTAATATGTTTTTATGGTTTAACTATACGAACCATGTTTTTTTGTTTGTTTGTTTGTTTTTTTGTTAATTTTTGTAAGGGAAGTTAATATCCAAAAAAGCCAAGGAATCAGGATGTTAAACAAAAATCTCACTTTCAAAGCATACATTGATAAGCATGTTCCCAGTCCATGTTAAACACTTGTCTGATGTGGTCCATGCGCATTTGCAGCAACATTTCTGTATTTGGTTGTATTGTGAGTATTTGCAGTATGTTTCTAGTTTTGTAGCGCTTTTCTGTTTTTGGTTGTGTTGTGAGTATTTGCAGCACATTTCTGTTTTTGGTTGTGTTGTGAGTATTTGCAGCGAGTATTTGCAGCGCATTTCTGTTTTTGGTTGTGTTGTGAGTATTTGCAGCACATTTCTGCTTTTGGTTGTGTTGTGAGTATTTGCAGCACATTTCTGTTTTTGGTTGTGTTGTGAGTATTTACAGCACATTTCTGTTTTTAGGTTGTGTTGTGAGTATTTGCAGCGCATTTCTGTTTTTGGTTGTGTTGTGAGTATTTGCAGCGCATTTCTGTTTTTGGTTGTGTTGTGAGTATTTGCAGCGCATTTCTGTTTTTGGTTGTGTTGTGAGTATTTGCAGCACATTTCTGTTTTTGGTTGTGTTGTGAGTATTTGCAGCACATTTCTGCTTTTGGTTGTGTTGTGAGTATTTGCAGCGAGTATTTGCAGCGCATTTCTGTTTTTGGTTGTGTTGTGAGTATTTGCAGTGCATTTCTGTTTTTGGTTGTGTTGTGAGTATTTGCAGAACATTTCTGCTTTTGGTTGTGTTGTGAGTATTTGCAGCGAGTATTTGCAGCGCATTTCTGTTTTTGGTTGTGTTGTGAGTATTTGCAGTGCATTTCTGTTTTTGGTTGTGTTGTGAGTATTTGCAGCACATTTCTGTTTTTGGTTGTGTTGTGAGTATTTACAGCACATTTCTGTTTTTAGGTTGTGTTGTGAGTATTTGCAGCGCATTTCTGTTTTTGGTTGTGTTGTGAGTATTTGCAGTGCATTTCTGTTTTTGGTTGTGTTGTGAGTATTTGCAGTGCATTTCTGTTTTTAGTTGTGTTGTGAGTATTTGCAGCGCATTTCTGTTTTTGGTTGTGTTGTGAGTATTTGCAGCACATTTCTGTTTTTGGTTGTGTTGTGAGTATTTGCAGCACATTTCTGTTTTTGGTTGTGTTGTGAGTATTTGCAGCGCATTTCTGCTTTTGGTTGTGTTGTGAGTATTTGCAGCGCATTTCTGTTTTTAGTTGTGTTGTGAGTATTTGCAGCACATTTCTGTTTTGGTTGTGTTGTGAGTATTTGCAGCACATTTCTGTTTTGTAGGCACATTTCGTGTTTGTTGAGTATTTGCAGCGAGTATTTGCAGTGCATTTCTGTTTTTGGTTGTGTTGTGAGTATTTGCAGCGCATTTCTGTTTTTAGTTGTGTTGTGAGTATTTGCAGCACATTTCTGTTTTTGGTTGTGTTGTGAGTATTTGCAGCGAGTATTTGCAGTGCATTTCTGTTTTTAGTTGTGTTGTGAGTATTTGCAGCGCATTTCTGTTTTTGGTTGTGTTGTGAGTATTTGCAGCACATTTCTGTTTTTGGTTGTGTTGTGAGTATTTGCAGCGAGTATTTGCAGTGCATTTCTGTTTTTAGTTGTGTTGTGAGTATTTGCAGCGCATTTCTGTTTTTGGTTGTGTTGTGAGTATTTGCAGCACATTTCTGTTTTTGGTTGTGTTGTGAGTATTTGCAGCGCTTTTCTGTTTTTGGTTGTGTTGTGAGTATTTGCAGCGCTTTTCTGTTTTTGGTTGTGTTGTGAGTATTTGCAGCGCTTTTCTGTTTTTGGTTGTGTTGTGAGTATTTGCAGCGCATTTCTGTTTTTGGTTGTGTTGTGAGTATTTGCAGCACATTTCTGTTTTTGGTTGTGTTGTGAGTATTTGCAGCACATTTCTGTTTTTGGTTGTGTTGTGAGTATTTGCAGTGCGTTTCTGTATTTTGTCGTGTTGTGAGTATTTGCAGCACATGTGCTGTCAATCTGATATAGATGTTTTCTTAATTTACGTGTTTTTTCATTTGCAGCATGCTGAGCTCTCTTGGCCACCATAAGCTTAGGACAAAAACATTGTGAATAAATGTAAATGATCAAAATGTATTTCTACAAAGAGAACCACTGATCTATGATTTAGCAAGAGCAAATTCCTTCCACATTCACCCTTGTGTGATTTAAAACCAAACCAGAAAAGGTGATTTCATTAAAATGCATACTGTAACCTCATTCATTTAGCATGCATGTCTTTGCTGCTTAACTTTTTTAACCTGTTAACATGCACCAGGACGCGGACGCACTGAAAGCTCTTTGAAAGCTCTTTGTTTGCACACGTCATTGCTTTCAAACAGATAAAGTAAAACAGGACAAAATGAATCTTGACAAACTATATATCATTTTGAAGGTCTAAGCCTCTAGCATCGACGACCGATCGCTGTTTTTCGATAGAAAGCTTATACGGAATGTATTTGCTAAATTTGTGTAAGCAGTACACATCAAAACATGTATTAAAAAACCGCAGCACATACCTTATTCATCCTGATAACGACTCTCAAACGTATCCACTGCTGTAAATCCTGGTTTAGTTTGAGAGATAAGGGTCCAGTGAACAACATTCCATCGAGCACTTTTAGTCCAAAGAAACAACAACGCTGTAATTTGGATCGTTAATCCTTTGTTTACGTCTCATCTCTTGAGGGAGAGTTATTGTTTGTGTCCGTTATGGAACAAATTATGCTCAAAAACAGCGTCTTGGTGGTAAAAAAACAGCACGATTTTGTAGCAGGCAATGTCCCAAACAGAATGAAATCATCAAAAAAAAAAAAAAGTCAAAGATACACGGAAGATTGATTATTTGAATTCTGGCGCTCCCTCGCGACGGCGCGTGACGCACGCTGTGACGCACCTGTCATCTGATGGGGGCGTAACTTAGCGATCTTTTTAGCACAAAAAAAAACATTTCTTTTTTTTTGTTTTCATATATGTTTGCGTGTTTTGTGGGGAATTGCCTGTATCTGTGTGATTAACATCTCTATGACTGATAATCAGCAGGTAATTACTGACTGTTCACAGATATCAGTGTGAATGCAGTCTATATAAAAGGCCATTATAATGTGAATATTGACTATACTGGGCAGCCATCAGTATGATTTGCATCTGTATGAATGATCTTCAGCATGTGATTACTAATGTATGAGCAGGAGCATCTGTATGTCAGGAAATCAGTATGTAATTAAGTTATTTTTTTTATTATTATTGTTTTTTTTATCACTCAAAAATTATTATTATTGTATTTTTCTAGTGCTCAAATAAATCACTTATACGATGTCTAAGATTATGTCTACTGTTTTATAATTGAAAAACTGCAGTGGCATGTATAAAGACTAAAAAGTATGTAGTAGAACCCTTCAATAATTTGGTAAATATTTTTCCTCAAACGGGGGGGGGGGGGGGGGGGGACTAGAAAAATGTCTGCAGGAATCTCATTTTTCATGGTATCTTCTTCAGATTTGAAATATAAACTAATGAGACATGTGACTTTCAACCCATTACTTTTCTAGATTGCTCCAGGACTGATTTCATGTATTTTTATATGAAATAAAAAAAAATTCAGTGTGGTACAATTTTTATCAAGGCACTTCAGTGTCTATAACTTTTTATATTTTTGAGCATTATCAACTCTGGATGATGGATAGTAAAGGCCAAAGGGTCTTCTTTCCAAAGACACCACAATTGTGTGTGTGGCACACTGAAGTCAGGAGCTGTTACCATTTTAAGTTAGTTAGTCATTTTCAGCTGTGATTCCCAATATGGGGGGTGCAGGTTAACAGGTTAACAATTGAGGACAAACAATGAGCCAAGACACAAGAACACGACAATTCACCCAAACTAGATTATGTGGAAGCAGAGAGACATAAACTTCCAAGCCCAGAAAGTGACCAGACCAGACCAGGAAACCTGATTTCTGCATCTTACATCTTGAACAAATGTAATTTGTTAGTGTGTGTGTGTGTGTGTCTGTGTGTTTGCCCCCAGATGTTAACTAAATATGACATTTTTTATTCTAAAAATAGGTTTTCGCTTAGGGTCAAAGTTTTTCAGTGACAGTTACAATTAACTTTATATATAAAAACAATAGAAGTCTTTTGTTACAGCATGTTCTTATATAGAAAGCCAAGTAAAAGTGCATTTTTTTTTTAGAAATAATTATATTCTTTTCAGTCCTTTATGTATAGTGAGAGTTGACCTTTGACCTTTCCTTTAGCAACCTTTGCAAATACTAAACCTTACTGTTATTATCATTTGTACTAGGTTAAATGAAAATTTATATTTTTTTTCCAGAAAGAAGCAGCAAATTTGTACTGAAGCAAATATGTCTAGAGCAACATGAGAGCACTAGAGGAATATTTGAAGTGTTGTGTTCTGGCATCACAGCACAATGCTTCATACATTTGTCTTAGTTTGCATTCATTATGCTTCGGAGTGCATAGGAAATGGATGTGAATTTTCCCCTCTGGTGAAATAAAAAATGCGTAGGCTGTAATCATCACAAATGACCCTCCAATATCCAGACAGCACGGTGATCGCTATGCTTTCTTTACTTTAGCCAAACTTTCTTTAGTGAATGGAAATATTTGTTTCCACGCATGGATGCTTTTGTGATGCTAAATCGTAGTTTTCAAAAGTCGCAGAATGTGTGATTTAGCAAAATATGGAGTAAAAATAGAAAATTATATGCCTTTTGAATAGTTTTTTATAGGTTGGAGAAGTTTAAAGTTGCATGGGTTTGAATTACAACAGAGCAGGAACAAAAAAAAAAAAAAAAACAGTGTATGAACAGTTCAATTTCAAAAACATAAAAGCTAGGACAAAATGTTTTAAAAAGGAGGCAGCTCAGAAAATAATGTCCAAAAAAGTTTTTCTACCTGTGGAAATATTAGAGGAGCATTTGAATGAAATTATGTACTAATGGAGGAGGTAAGCATGTAATGATGGAACCCATTAGTTGATACACTCAGGCACAGTGTCAACTCATTAGTGAAACGAGGATTTGTTACAAATGGCTTTTCCCTCTTTCCATTGCTGTGAAGCAGTTTGGCCTTTTAGCTGCAATTCTCTTCTATAGTTTACCATTACATTTAGAAGCCATTCGATGCATTAATTAAGCAATAAGATATGAGAGGTGGTGTCATTTTGAAATATTATGTTGGATTAAAATGTATGTTTTTTAAATATAGTATTTTACATATATTAAATACTATATTTTTTATTTCAATCTTTTTTATTATAAAACTATATGTGCATTTTATTTTAGTATTTTACTATATATTTCACTATATATTTTTTATTCACTTACTATATATTATTTTAGTTTATTATTTAAAAAAACACAAATAGTTTTATTATACAGTATTTTGTACATAAAATTTATTTTATTGTCTTTATATTATCAAACTTTATATATTTCTAATGGGGAGGATGGATGCCCATTTTCCACAAGTTGGTGTGATTTTTTTTAGGGTCTTCATGAAATGTCTGCAATATACTTTAGTAAAAATTCCTCAGTGGTCATGTAAAACAACACCCTTTTTACCTTGTCAAAAACAGCTCTGTTCACAGTGACCTGTTTCAGTGCATGTCTCTTTAAATGATAATGAGCTACTGCTCAGTGGCTCTGATGTTGGGAGAAAAGGAAGACTCTTATGTTCAGTTTTACATCCAACTACTAAACACCTGCATTGCTTACGAGACATGTCGCTTTTTCTCAACTTTAATAAGAACAAAACCTATTACACAAAACACATTGCTACAGCTGCTCAAGCACAGAGAAAATGGCGGACAGTGTACTAGAGGTCTGTGCGGAACTGTTTTTAGTTCCTCTCCTGCTAGGTTATTTTCCGCACCCACCCGCTCCCGCTAAATATTAATTCTTTGATTAATTGATTCTCTGCTTAGAATCATTTTCTTCCCGACCCGACCATTCCCACTAAATTTAGATCTCATTTCCAGAATCTCACAGAGAGACTAGTCCTTATAGTCCTTACTAGACTAGACTATATTTACATTTGGTACATATATTTTTATAATACATGGTGTTTAATTTATGAAATACTGTATTTTTACAAATAGAAAAGTAAATATATTTATAATATTCTCCAACACTTTTACCAGCACTCACACACATCATCAACACATCTCTCCTCACAGGCACGTTCCCCACTGCATTCAAGCAGGCTCAGGAAACCCCTCTGCTCAAAAAACCTACATTAAATACTTCTCTTATAGATAGCTACAGACCTGTCTCTCTCCTTCCATTCATAGTGAAAACCCTCAAACTAGTTGTTTTCAACCAGGTATCATTGTTTCTTTCACAGAACAACAAACTGGACGCTAACCAGTCAGGTTTCAGGAGTGGCCATTCAACTGAGACTGTGCTACTGTCAGTCACTGAAGCCTTGCGGATTGCAAAAGCTAAATCCAAATCATCAGATCCTCCTGACCACCCTCTCGTCATCACTGGGCATCACAGGGATTCCTCTTCGCTGGTTTGAATCCTATCTCACTGGTAGGTCTTTCAAGGTTGCCTGGGGAGGGGAGGTATCCACAGCACATCAACCGGTCACTGGCGTTCCTCAGGGATCGGTTCTTGGACCCCTCCTCTTCTCCATATACAATATATCACTGGGCCCCATCATATAGGCACATGGCTTCTCCTACCATTGCTATGCTGATGACACACAGCTCTATTTCTCATTTCAACCAGATGATCCAACGGTAGCTGCATGAATCTCAGGCTGCCTGGCGGACATCTCTGCATGGATGCAAGAACATCACCTACAGCTCAACCTTGCAAAGACTGAGCTTCTTGTCTTCCCTTCCACTCCAACTCTACAGCATGACTTCACCATACAGCTAGGTTCTTCTACAATTACTCCATCAAGTTCAGTCAAAAATATGGGTGTAATCTTTGATGACCAGCTGACTTTCAAAGACCATATTGCAAAAACTGCTCGATCTTGCAGGTTTGCATTGCACAACATCAGAAAGATCAGGCCCTTTCTAACGGAGCATGCTGCACAACTTCTTGTCCAGGTCCTTGTCATTTCTAGGCTGGACTACTGCAATGCTCTTCTGGCTGGACTTCCATCATGCACAATCAAACCTCTACTAATGATTCAGAATGCAGTGGCACGACTGGTCTTCAACAAGAGTTGGAGCCCAAAAGAGCCCATGTTACACCTCTCTTTATCTCCTTGCACTGGCTACCGGTTGCGGCTCACATCAAGTTCAAGACATTGATGCTTGCATATAGAACAACCACAGGCTCAGCACCCGCCTACTTCCACTATTACTCGTAGTACTATCAGGCTCAAAATCACCTTCCAGAACATTCTCGTTCACCATTCCTGGCTGGTGGAATGATCTTCCCACCCCTATCCGGAAAGCTGAATCCCTGACAATTTTCAAGTGAAAGCTAAAAACGCATCTCTTTTGATGCTACTTGACTTCATCCTAAATGTGTGTATATATACAACCCCAAATCAGAAAAAGTTGGGACAGTATGGAAAACGCAAATAAAAAAAGAAAGTAGTGATTTCTAAATTTACTTTGACTTGTATTTCATTGCAGACAATATGAACACAAAATATTTCATGTTTTGTCTGGTCAACTTCATGTCATTTGTAAATATACATCCTTTCCTGTCATTCAGACCTGCAACACATTCCAAAAAAAGTTGGGACAGTAAAGCATTTACCACTTTGTAATGTTGCCATTCCTTTTCACAACACTTAAAAGACGTTTAGGGACTGAAGACACCAAGTGATGAAGTGTTTCAGGTGTAATTTTGTCCCATTCTTCCTGCAAACAAGTCTTAAGGTGGGCAACAGTACGGGGTCTTCGTTGTCGCATTTTGCGCTTCAAAATGCGCCACACATTCTCTATTGGAGACAGGTCGGGACTGCTGGCAGGCCAGTACCCTCTTCCTCCGCAGCCAGGACTTTGTAATGTGTGCAGAATGTGGTTTTGCATTGTCTTGTTGAAATATGCATGGACGTCCCTGGAAAAGATGTCTTCTTGAAGGCAGCATATTGTGCTCCAAAATCTCTATGTACTTTTCAGCATTAATGGTGCCATCACAGAAGTGCAAGTTACCTTTGCCAAAGGCATTGACACAACCCCATACCATGACAGACCCTGGCTTTTGGACTTGTTGCTGGTAACAGTCTGGATGATCCTTTTCTTCTTTGGTCCGGAGCACACGGCGTCCATTCCTCCCAAGAAATACCTGAAATACTGATTCATCTGACCACAGTACACGTTTCCACTGTGTGATGGTCCATCCCAGATGCCTCCGAGCCCAGAGAAGTCGACGGCGCTTCTGGACACTGTTAACATAGGGCTTTCTTTTGGCACAGTACAGTTTTAACTGGCATTTGTGGATGTAACTACGTATTGTGGTACTTGACAAAGGTTTGCCAAAGTAGTCCTGAGCCCATGTGGTGATATCGCTTATAGATGAATGACGATTCTTGATGCAGTGCCGCCTGAGGGATCGGAGATCACGGTTGTTCAGCTTAGGCTTGCGCCCTTGTCCTTTACCCACTGAAATTCCTCCAGATTCCTTGAATCTTTTAATTATGTTATGCACTGTTGAAGGTGAAATATCCAAATCTCTTCCTATCTTTCTTTGAGGAACATTGTTTTTAAACATTTCAATAATTTTCTCACATATTTGTTGGCAAACTGGCGATCCTCGGCCCATCTTTGCTCCTAAAGGACTAGACCTTTCTTGGATGCTGCTTTTGTACCAAATCATAATTACAATCACCTGTTGACATCAACTGTTTCAAATCACATCATTATTTAACCAATTTACCTCATTACTAGCCCTAAATTGCTCCTGTCCCAACTTTTTTTGGAATGTGTTGCAGGTCTGAATGACAGGAAAGGATGTATATTTACAAATGACATGAAGTTGACCAGACAAAACATGAAATATTTTGTGTTCATATTGTCTGCAATGAAATACAAGTCAAAGTAAATTTAGAAATCACTACTTTCTTTTTTTATTTGTGTTTTCCATACTGTCCCAACTTTTTCTGATTTGGGGTTGTATATATATATATATATATATATATATATATATATATATATATATATATATATATATATATATATATATATATATAAACTTTGTCTTTATTTATTCATTCCCTTTCTAGCTTGTTCTTATTTGAACAATGCCTAAAATTTGGTGTTACAAGCACTTCCTGTGTTTGTTTGCCTCTTAAGGAGAATCGCTTTTATGTATTCCCCAATTGTAAGTCGCTTTGGATAAAAGCGTCTGCAAAATGACTAAAATGTAAATGTAAAATGTATAATATAGGGATGAATTCAGGTTGATTGGGACACTTTTGCCAGTGAAATGACTGGAGAAAAAAAGACTCAATCACCCAGACCCTGTACGAAATGGTGTAATTCATGTGTACTTGCAGATTTGCGCTTGCCACTGCATGTGCATATCGATTGAATCCACGAGACCATAGGGTGTGCACTTTTGTCGAGACAGCACTAATGGTGTCTCCACAGCAGACGGGATACTGCAGCCCCCACACAGCTCTGAATGACTTTTCCCCTTTGCTGCTCCCTTTTCGATAGTAAACAGGGTTCAGACTCTCCATAAACACCCAATACAAATGGAGGACCGTAATGAGTCGTCTCTCACATGGTAAATTAAGTTTCAAACGTAGGTTCGGGAGGAGCCTAATCATTCAGTCCTGTCAATCATCATTACAAGCCTATACAAGCAGCTCTCATTGCACCGTACCAGCATCAATTCTTCCGGCATCCCTCCACCTCCCCATCTCCTCCTCTATTTCTGTTTTTCTCCCTCTAGGTAGTACCGCAATGGGGGGGGGGGGGGTTGAACTCGGTGCTTCATTAAGGACAGCAAGCCAAGTTTGTTTACCATTAACCATCAGGACTGGATAGGCAGGTGAACTTGTGAATTTGCTTATTAAACAGGCATCCAGTGGGTTGATGTCAGGGCACATGCTCCATCGATTACCACGCACACTTTCTCAGTGCAAGCTGTTACATGTTCGCATTTGTTACAAATGATTCAACTATTCAACACTGCGCGTTTCAAAAGGAAAATCTATAGTGTTTTGACTCACTCGTATCCCCCCCCCCCCAATGTAGTAGTAGTTTATTTAAAGCCCATGTTTTTGTACCAGAAAAGTGTCTCTCAGAAAAGTAATTTTAATGATAGTCCTTATTGTATATATCTTTATTTAGGTTGTTACCCCCTAAGTAGCTCCAATGTAGTTAGCTTGTTCATTAGCTAGCTACTTCCAAACTATTGTTTGACTGTTGTTTATTTGCTTTAAATTATAAGTACCTTCTAACTTGATAATGCAATTTTAAATTGGACCATGTATGCTTAAGGTTAGGCTGCAGCTCTCAATGACAGATATCTGCTTTACTAAGTATTTCAGCTCTCTGCTCCTGTTGGGATGTGTAAAGACTAGAAATTTATTGAATTTCGTATTTTTTTAGTGATTTTTGTTTTGAGATGCTGGAACAAAACAGATACCGCCCTCATACCAGCAGGAAATAGATGTAGAAACTGAAGTCCCAAAGTGAAACAAACACCTGGCTATTCTTTTTCAGCGGCGTGTGTTCGAAGGGTTACAGGTGATAGTGGAGGTCTAAGCCCTGTATTAAGACGTGTGTGTGCGGGCGCTAACACCCCCCACCCACTGTATCCTGCTCTGAATTATTTCTTCTGATTGTGCCATAGTCGCTGTGAATGAGTAATCAGCAGACATATTGAAAAAGCAAAATTAATGCATCCTTTGGCATTCTGCAGCATTGCTTTTGTGTATGGTGGGAGGCTCGTTCATCAGCGCTCTTTTAACACTGCTGGAGCATCCAGGTTAAGCGCTTTGACAGGAACACCCAATTGATTTCTGTAACCTTGGACTCGGAGTTCCCATTTTGAGCTGAAATAACTGAAAATAATACATCATTAGTCTTTTTTTGCCCACATGTCGGCCTATAGTGTGCTTGTTAAAATTCTAAACTGCTTTCAGTGATTCTTGAGTGCTGGGACAAAATAGGCTTCAGAATTGAAAAATAAAACTGTAAACATCAATTTTCTAAAATAGTTTTTTTTTAGAGGTTTGGGTATTATCTGCCTTTTCCCCCCATTTCAAATCATCTTTGCAGTCAGCACTGTCAGATATCAATGTATCAATGAATTATTAATTATCAATAATTATATATATATATATATATATATACAGTATATATATAGTGAACTATATATAAACTATATAGAATAAATATTTATATAAACATTTTTATTAACTTTCACTTTTTCTTTATATACGTATATATTATTTATATATAATATTTAATATTCATTTCATATATATTCCTTGTTATGTATCTATGTATAGACACTTTTCCACATTTTATAATAAAATATTATTATATTTATTATAATAATAAAAATAATAATTCTTTGTATTAGTTATATTTCATTGTTTTTATAAATATTTACTTTTTTATCAAATGTTATCTGTGTCATTTTATATGTTCCCCTGCCTATATTTGTTGTTCTTAATTATTAGAATCAGCAGCAATGTGTGAAATATTTACAAATGTTCAAATGCATACTGTGTGTATATATATATATATATATATATATATATATATATATATATATATATATATATATATATATATATATATATATATATATATATATATATATATATATATTATATTTTTATATATTATATTATATTTGTATATATTATATCACATTTTATTTTCTTATTTTTATTTAATAAAATATATGAATATTCTTTTTTTAGATATTTTTCTGAAGTCAGTTGGACTCAGAAATATGGAAAGAGGACCTTCAGGATGGAGACTGACTTTGATATTACCTTGTTTTATAAATGTTTTCATAAATATCTGATGGTGCTGACAAAAGGTAGGGACACAGCTGTGAAACCTTATGTATCAGCTAATATTTTCAGATGAACCTCTTCCTTCTGACAGGACATGATGTTTCTTCGAAAGATCCACATTTCTGTTTCTTAAGCTTCATATCTAAACCTGTGTGAGTTATTGTGCTGTGGTCTGAGCACAGATGGTTTTAGGGGTATAGTGAGCGTTAATGTCATAACATTCATAAAATAAAGAGAAAATGATACGTTTGGTACACATGAGCACACGTGGGGCATTTTGTATCTTGCATCTGCTCATAAATGATGGAAATGTACATCTTAATGCATTCAGTTTATCAGGTTTTGCACCTTACTAGATGCAAATGTATTTATAGGCACAGTAACTATAAGAGTTATTTTGTTAGTTTCTCTTAGTATCTCTCAGCAACCAATTAGAGGCCTTATAAAGGAGAAAAGATAAATGAGCTTTGCAATATCAGTTTGCAGAAGACTAAAGCAGCTCCATTATTCATCTCAGGGTCACATATGCGGGTAAAATGTTGTCAGCGGTGGTCTCAGTTGAGAGAGGGATCTCCGATTAAGCAGGTCGCTGCACTTTATGTATGCTGGTGCACGTGTTCCTTTCAAATAAGCGCTGAAGTACAGTGTGTCTGCTGTTCACACTCTAGTTGTGAGTCTCAGCAAGGTCTTGTGTTGTTATTGCGTTATTAATATAAGTGTTCTGCAGAAGTACAGAGGAACACGTCACATATGATACACTCTCAAAAACTATAATGTGGTCTTCCTCACTGTAGGGTTCATCAATCTGTCACAATGTGCATGTGAAATGTTTCCCCGTGTGTTTATTAGTTGATATTTTCACAAGTTTCCCTCATAGTGGCCTTAAAAAATGAGAAACTATTAATGCGTAAGACAATATGTGAAACCGAATAGCATTTCCTTTTAAGAAAAACAGCACAAGCACAACTCTTTCAAGCAAAACATTGATTTAAAATGATTTTATAATGTGTTTATTTTGAACAATATATCAGTGTCACTGGTTTTCAAATGTTGAAGTAATGAAACTGACTTCATCCAATAAAAATCACCAAAAAGTGAATAAAACAATTATGTTTTAGCAGCATTTGTTTGCAGATGCCACTTTGGTTGATATATTGCTGTTTTCTGTAATAAAAATAATACGTTTCTTCATTTAATATTAAA
The DNA here is from genome assembly GCA_023376895.1 of Aspiorhynchus laticeps. Taxonomy (NCBI): domain Eukaryota; kingdom Metazoa; phylum Chordata; class Actinopteri; order Cypriniformes; family Cyprinidae; genus Aspiorhynchus; species Aspiorhynchus laticeps. The sequence goes on from CM041812.1 coordinate 29,259,140, forward strand.
TGTTTTGGTGCATGTATGTAACTAAAGGTTGCAGCGTTACGTGAACAGTGGATGCAGTTTGTTTTTCCGGGGCAGCAACAGAGTTTTGCAAGTGTGCTTGTTGACGAAGGTTTTATAAACAAGGCCCAGTTCGACGCTGGATTTGGACATGGTTTGATACTGAAAGATGGAGAAGTCCCAGCTATAAAAGATCCCGGTCATGATTCAGAACTTCAGATGGTTAGTGAAACAGCATCAAATGTGTACTGACTGGTCAGAGGCGTGTGGATCCATTTGCAGTATAATTTATTAGACAGAGGCAGAATCAAACAGGCAATGGTCAGCGGGCAAAAACAGGAATATCAGAGGCAGGGCAGAGACGTAATCAATACCAGGCAGGAGTCGGGGTCACAAGCACAAGTTCAGAGTTCCAAGGTAAGGCAGTCCGGGGTCAAACACAGAAGTAACAATCAGAAGGAAGGGTAACAATCAGAAATGTCAGCCGGGGCCAGAACAAGACTTCGCAGTGAGTGTGACTGAGGACGCTGGTTAAATAGGCCAGGTGATGAGCCACACCTGGGCAGGTAATCAGCAGCAGAGGGGGGTTATGGGGAATGAAGTCCGTGAAGTAGTCAGTACTCCGGTGAGGGTGCCCTCCGGTGGCCATTGGAGAGAGCCACAGAGGTCTGATTCATGACAAAATGTCTGTGTTTTGCTGGTGATTAGCGCTCAAGTGCTCGTCACTCTTTAGCTCTCTTTAGGTTTTTTTTTTTTTTTTTGTTAATATTAGATAACTACATTATGAACTAACAATGACAAATACTAAAGCATTTATTAAACAGAATTAGTGTTAATTTCAGCATTTAGTAATGCATTATTAAAATCAAAAGTATGGTACATTAATATTATTAAATGGCCATGAGCTTACATGAACTAACAATAAACACTTGTATCTTTATTAACGTTAACAAAGATTAATACTGTAACAAATGTATTGTTTATTGTTAATGCTAGTTAATGCTATAACTAATGTTAACAAATGAGACATTTACTATTGTAGTCTTACTGTTTTTTAATATCCAGTCTTTATTTCACACTTAGTTTAGTTGAACTAAATGAAAAGTATATATATAACTAAATATATATTCAGTTATTTTGATAAAATGATATATTCAGTTAATCTTCAATTTATATTTATTATCAAGTAACAAAAATGTTTTTTTATTCTTATTATTATTTTAGTTTTAGTGAACAGCAATAACCCTGGCTGCAAGATATATTTCTTTTCGTCGTCTGTTCTGGTGTTGTTTCTTGTATCATATCTACTATCAAGGGAACTGGTTTAATCAAGAAAAAATAACTTTGGTTTACTGTAGCAAGTTCTACACGACTGTCTCCAGGTTTCACACAGGGAATATATATTCCGGTGGAATAAACCTTGTGGGAAACATTGGAAATATTTCTGTCTGTTGTTTGGGATTGTTTCAGCCTCATGCAGGTCAGTATGGAAATGAGTGTTGCATTGATGCAGGAGGGAGTGTGATATTTCTCTCTCAATATACACTCAAGCAATCCAAAAGCATCTGTCCTGTGGATGGAATGTGTGAGATCATCTCATGAATCTTAAATTTACATGTACGTAGGGTAAATTGGGCCACATTTTGCCATTTATCTCCGTGACAAAAATGGCCCAATTTACCTGCGTGATCCATATTACCATAGTACTGCTTTATGTGTGTCTGTGCACCCTCCGTGGGCAATAAAACCACAAACACATGCAAGCCTACATCCAATTACCCATCCATTTGCCATCTTCCGATCGTGCACTAAAGAAGCACTTCAAATGTCAAAATGTTTTCTATGTCCAGAACTGCAGCGACCATCCCTGCCCACTTCTCTCAAGCCATTATTGTAAAATGCAGCAGATAATGTCACGTAAGTGTACGGCTGGCTGCTTCTGAGTCTTTCTAAACAGAGTTTCTGCTAAACGTTGTGCTAATGTACAGATTTAGTTGTTTGAAGTGGCTGGCGGTGAGCCGCAGAGTTGTGTAAGTGAGAATCACGATGGGTGATTGGAGAGCTACATTTCTACTCTTCTATCTGTCTCCATCTCTTCTCTCTTGTTTGGTCAGGATACGTGCACTTTCAAAAAATTATATTAAAAGCAGCACCTAGTTTGAAAAGTGGGCAGTCTGTCTGAGTCATTCCACCATGGCAATAGAGTGGGGGAACTATGACGTCAGAACCCGGAAGAGTAATTCGCCGCGGGTTCCTTCGAGATTTTCCTATGGGGTTTTATAATGGGGTTTTTCAATTTATGAGTAAAAAAAAGCCTGAGGTAAACACAACTTGACGATACTTTTACGTTTTGTTCTACAATGAAAACTGCACCCATCACAGCCCAAACGTTCTTATCTAGTTACTTATTAAAAACATACGTTTTCAAAAATGAACATACAGTAACTGCTTCAATTTTTTTAGTTTTGGGTATGGATGTGTGTAATTTACATTGTAGAACAAAACGTAAAAGTATCGTCAAGTTGTGTTAATTATAAAACCCCATAGGAAAATCTCGAAGGAACCCGCGGCGAATTACTCTTCTGGGTTCTGATGTCATAGTTTCCTCACTCTATAAACCATACAGAATAAATTCCTTTGCTAAACTGAAACAAAAATACAATATTATAAAAATATTAGCCCACTAATCAATAAAGAATGTATATATAATATATACATACCGTATGTATATACATACACAAACATATTTTGTTCAAATTGTGTACTTTTAAACAACAAAATTAATGTTGGCTCGATTAATAATATATAACTTTTTATTGATCAATTCTTCTAATTATCTGTATGAAATTGTCATGAAACTGATAAAAAATTTGTTGCTAAATTTGTTTCTAAATATAATTTTTTACAGTGATTGTGGATTGTTGACTCATTTTCAATATTTATTAAATTTAAAATGATAAAAAATCTTACTAAATATTGTCCCATTGACTTTGATTTTTCAGCTGGTTTGTGACTGGGCTGGAATCACTCTGTTTCTCTGCTGCATTCACTGATGTTACTGCAGACGTTATTCACTGGGGATTCAGGCGATTCTGCAGTGCCAATGTCTCTTTTTGGTCTCATCTGCTCTGCTCATAAATCCCTCCCAGAGGGATTCAGAAACATATTCTCCTCTCACTGCACCACGGGAAACAGAAACAGAAAACATCTCACTGAAGATGTAGAGCTGCTGTGAGAGATTTGCATGCTACTGCATCTACGTATATATAGAGATTTGGAGAAATGTAGCATTTAGTATATACACTATATAGACAAAAGTATTGGCACCCCCTTCTTTAGAACAGAAAAATGCACTTCCAAATCTGTGGCAACAACGATGGGAACATAATTAATGTATTTAAAAACTGTATTTCCATCTCTGTTGCAACAGTTTTGGAAGTGTCTAAAATGACTGAACCCATATGTACAAGTCATTGGTGTTTGGTGATGAGTTTTTGGCTCAAGGTCTGCATTTACAGTCACACCAGAGGTGTTAAACTGGGATTAGGACTTGGTTTTATGCAGGTTTCAAGTTCTTCCACACTGACTGAATCAATCATTTTCTTTTTGAACCTTGTCTTATACACAGAATAGAAAAGAGTCCTGTCCAAACTGTTGCTATAATATTAGAAGAACACAATTTCCTAGAATATCATTATATGCTTTAACATTAAGATTTATACTCATAGAAATTACTAAAGTAGTCAAACCTGTTCATTAGAAGGGGGCGCCAATACTTTTGGCAATATAGTGTACATTTGCATAAAGCATCCATATTTGTCCATGCCCATGTTGATTAGAGTTTTAAAAATTTGAAAAGTATTAATTTAAGGTACATTTAGAACAAATAAAAATGTGATTAATTGTGGTTAATCGCGAGAAAACTCATGACAATCATGCGATTAATTGCGATTAAAAAATATATATAAAAATAATCGATTGACATCCCTAGTAGCATTACATTACTTGCTCACCAATGGATCCTCAGCAGTGAATGGGTGCCGTCAGAATGAGAGTCCAAACAGCTGATAAAAACATTACAATACACAATGCCAGTCCATCAATTAAAGGGTTACTCCACCCCAAAATGAAAATTGTCATTAATCACTTACCCCCATGTCGTTCCAAACCCGTAAAAGCTTTGTTCGTCTTCGGAACACAATTTAAGATATTTTGGATGAAAACCGGGAGGCTTGTGACTGTCCTATTGACTGCTAAGACACTGTCAAGGTCCAGAAAAGTATGAAAGGCATCCTCAAAATTGTCCATCTGCCATCAATGGTTCAACTGTAATTTTACGAAGCTATGAGAATACTTTTTGTACGCAAAGAAAACAAAAATAACTTTATTCAACAATTTGTCTCTTCTGCATCAGCGTAGCACCATTTAGGAGAATATCAGTGTACGCTGTTCTGTGTTAGCCGCACCACACGGATACGCTTTCTATGTTTGTTTACGCTTTGATTTGAATGAAAACAGCGTATCCTTGTTGTGCGGATTACTATTGTGATGATTTTATCAGCAGTTCCAGCAGCTACTCACTTTCTGAACTCACATTCCTATTCATTAACAGAAAGTGTGAATATATGCATCTGTTAGTTATACTGTATGTCTCAGCCTTCTAACTATGAGCTTGGGTTGAGCAGACAGTAAAATCGACAGAGTAAAGACGGAAAAATGCATCAAATCCTTTATATCAGCGATAGTTATGAGACAGCAGGTGAGGCAGGCGAATGTTCTCCTAGCTTCAGAAATCTTTCAAAACTTAATTTTTTCCTCATAGTGCTGAGCTGGCAGAGGCAGAAAGAGCTGTGAAATAAATGATGTGGTTTTCTGTATCTCTCCATGAAAGTTTTTCTTCACATCTGCATCCTAATGTTATTTTCAATATGTCTGTCAAAGCCGTGCATAGATGTGCCGGTATAAATGCCTACCTTTCTGAAGAAAATATGAGTGCTGCATGCTTGCCCGTGCAAAAGTTGCCAAGGAGCTGATACTGGCAAACTGTGTAGTTACTAAGGGGTTTCTAGGTGGTTGCTAGGTCATTGCTAAATTAAAAAGAGGTTATTTTTTGCCCATATTTGTTGACTGTTATCTCAGGGCTTGACAGTGACAGCATTTCACATTTGTGACTAAAGGGGATGTTTACATGACACTGTTTATCAACCTAAAACAGAAAATGTTTTAAGTGTTTTGGCTGTTCATTTACATGACAATGGCATTTTGGGGGCCTGAAAATGCAGGTTTTGAAAATTATGCTGTTATCATCTAAGTGTAAACTACTCAAATGCAAATTTGTAAAAACAGCGCATGTGGATCAAGTTTTGAGTCTTTAGGGCGCTTATTGTTTCTTTACAAAGTGACATCACCAACTGGCCTGGCATGCATAAGTGTTTTTAGTCATTTCTGCAGGAAATGCATTCATTTTGATCAGTGTTGTCATCTGTATGTAAAAAATTTCAGAAGCACAAAGGAAAACCTTCTCAATTTTTAGTACATTGTTGTGTAAACATACCCTAAAAATAGTATTTAGGAGCATGTGTGTGAATTAAAAAAAGTCTCTCGGTTTTATTTAAATTTAACCTTATAAAGTCTTAAATGTCTTAAGCTTTATAATAAACATTACAAAAATAGGAATTGCAAAACAGCCTAATATTTAAATATTTCATTAAATTAATAAAACAGCACTGGATTTTTCAGTCAAAACATGGTTTTCTGAGCAGTTCACATTCACAGTCAATGAATATTATACTTATAATACTTATGATCTACTGTTGATGAATTATGAATTATAAAATGTTTACTTTATGGTGTTTGTATGGTAATATGTTGTAGATGGTTATTAGAGTAAAGCATTTCATATGAAGAGTCTCTGTGTATTTTAATTAAATATGCATAAAGGTGTGTGTGTGTATAAATACAGTTATATAACACATATTTCAAAACCTAGTGTACTTTTTGTACTCATTGGGAAAAATATAAGTGTCAAGCCTTGTATCCCTTATTTGTTTTTTTTTTATGTGAATAATCAAATATTTATTTTTTCATTTTTTTTTTGTTATATTTATGTTAAAAAGGAAGTAAATGATTCATGGAACTGCACCTGTAAAATGGTTCTTGTGTTGCCGTATGTTTCGTCGGACAGCTAATAAGCCGGATCTCCTATAGGATGTCCAGGTTATCTCGGAGCCTTTGGCCCCTGAGAGTGATATTATTGAAATCAAAGGCAGTAACACAAGCAGCCATAATGATAATGAGGCGCAATGAGATCCCTGCTCTCTGTGGGATAATGGGAGATTGTGAGCTCACCGCTCTTAATGAGTGTAATTAGAGAGCAGAGCATCTGATTCACAAAATGAGACTCGTCACACAGACACAGCCGCTGAGGTGTTTAAGAGACGGCCGTGAGTGAGGCTGTGGCTCTCTAATGATGCCGAGGACCCTCACGGTCTGGATGGATCTTTACGGTCCGTAGGTGCTGTGAAGGTGTTTGTATTATGAGCTGCAGATGTTTTTTTTAATTAAGTGCATTACTTATTGTCATTTGTTCAAGGCCACTGCGTGAAGAAGTTGGTTTAGTGTAAGATAATTAAATGCTTCCATTGGCAGGCCCCCAGTGTATGAACTGTAGATACTATAGCATTTTGCTTAATAAAGGGGTGTTCACATTTTTTTCATGGCAAGAACCCCCAAATATTATGATGAAATATAAAGGTGAATATTTATTTTCATAGATTTTTTAAAGGGGTCATGACCTGAGAAATCAAAATTTCTGATCAAAATTGATCAATTGATCAAAATATCAAAATTGATATTTTGACATAAAAGAGGTCATTGTATTATAAAAACATCCTGTAAATTTCAGAACTCAAAACTTTCTCGTTAGTCTAATATTGAAGCCAGTCTGCCAAAACCACAGCTTGTGGAATATACCACTCTATGATGTAATTGTGTGGATAAACACTGCTTCCTCAGAAGAAGATCAACACCTGCTTCTACATCGCTGCCTGTTTAGCCCCGCCCACCGATTCATGCATGTAGTGTAAATAACAAGAGGCAAATGCAGGTCTATGCAGAAATCAAACGATAAAAATGCTCCGAAGAAAACAAGACACTGTGCCGTGCCAAGATGTGGTCTTTGCATTGCTTTTCTTTTGATCCAAACATTAGGAAAGCCTGGATGAACTTTTTTCTATTTTTAATAAAGATCCAGACAGCGTCAGTAAGAACTTGGTCCTTTGTTCACTTCATTTTACTGCAGATTTGTTTACAAACAAAGTACAATTTGATGCAGGATTTTCAGAAGGATTCAAAGACGATGCTGTGATTCGACAGTAATGTCACACCACACACTGTTTTCATTACATGATGACTGATTTATTACAGATCGTTTGATATGTACTGAGTATTTATGTGTTTTTAATCTAAATCACTGGAGTGTCCATCTATCATCAGCAGTGGAGTCTACAATCCACCACACCTATTCAAACAGAGCGTTCTGATGAGGGGGTTAAAAACAGGACAGAAAATAGCCCATTACTTCTAAATTATATGTTTTTTGATGTAAAAATCTTGATAAATGAATGAATGAGGCATTTATATAGCGCTTTATTCTGCATTGCTGTACACCCAGAGCGCTTTACAATCATATGAGGGGGTCTCTTGCGTGCAGCATCCACTTGGATGATAACATGAGTGAACCTCAGAGAACAGTACAAAATAATAAAGGCAGTTCACAACCTCTTTAATGCTCTTGAAAGAAGTCTCTTTCTTTATGCTCACCTAGGCTGCATTTATTTGATAAAAATAGAATAATGTTTTGAAATATTATTACAATTTAAAATAACTGTTTTCTATTTGAATATATTGCAAAATGTTCCACATTTATTCCTGTGATGCAAAGCAGAATTTTCAGCATCATTACTCCAGTCTTCAGTGTCACATGATCCTTCAGAAATCATTCTAATATGCTGATTTAAGCTTGATAAATATTTATTATCATTATCAATGTTGCAAACAGTTGTGCTGCATAAGCGTTTTGTGGAAACCATGATAAATTTATTCTATATTTTTAATAGAACGTTGAGAAGAAAAGCATTTATTTGAAATAGAATTTTTTTGTAATATTATAAATACTTAATGTCACTTTTGATCAATGCATCCTTTTTGAATAAAAGTAAGATTTTGTATAATCCTAAGTATAATTCTTTATATCATCATTGATATATGTATAATTATTTTTCTTTTTTGATATGCGGTATGTACTAAAACATAAATGTTAAAATCTGTCATATTTAATGTTAAAAAGTTTAAAGTAACAAATCAACAGCTCAAATTATTTTAAAATGTGATTTATTTGTAAAAAAAAAAAAAAAAAAATTGTATTTATTATTATTATATGATGTTTTATTTTATTATTATTATATTTTACTCATTTTATTTTGAGCCCTCATAAAAGCATCAAACGGGCTTACTGTATATTTTTTCCTGTCTACTGTGTTTGACATCACAGAAGATACTCACCACTAAAGGAATGTCAGCGGATAGCTTTCTCAAAGCAGTGTGTTAAAACACCACAGACCCAAGCAAGACAACCTACCAATGTTTTACTTCTAGCATAAGATATATATTCATATGTGATCCTGGAACTCAAAATCAGTCATAAGGGTCGATTTTTCGAAATTGAGATTTGTACATCATCTGAAAGCAGAATAAATAAGCTTTCCATTGATGTATTGTTTGTTATGATAGGACAATATTTGTCTGAGATACAACTATTTGAATATCTGGAATCTGAGGGTGCAAAAAAATCTAATATTGAGAAAATCATCTTTAAAGTTGTTCAAATTAAGTTCTTAGCAATGCATATTACTAATCAAAAATGAAGTTTTGATATATTTACGGTAAAGAATTTACAAAATATCTTCATGAAACATGATCTTCACTTAATATCCTAATTATTTTTGGCATAAAAGAAAAAATCAATAATTTTGACCCATACACTGTATTTTTGGCTATTGCTACAAGTATACCCCAGAGACTTAAGACTGCTTTTGTGGTCCAGGGTCACAAATAGCCAATTAGCCAAATAAAAGAAGGTGCTTTAACAGCAAGAAATTGAGTATTAGTTCTGTGTATTAAGTACACACAGCATTATATAGTCAGATGTGGCAGGTGGACGCTAAAACCTCAATCTGCATTAAGATTATAAATGTCTTTTTACATGTTATTCTCCTCCATTCAGTGAACTCGAAAACTCTGGCAGTCTGGACCTGAGCAATGAAGTCTCAATGTGTTCAGAAAGCAAGAAATGAGGACAAAAGGGACAGATTAATTCAACTAAGTTGCATAATGCTGGCTGTCGCTGCGGTACAGTTACTTGAGGCGTTTGTAGACTTCAGATGATGTCTGAAATCATGCCTTTGGAGATGACTTACATAACAGAAACTGAAACTAATCCAACTAACTTGAATAAAAGTGAATTCATAGTATGTATACTGTGCGCATCTGTTCTTACAGTACTAATTCGATCCCTACAGAGTATCCTACATGATCTCTGAACATAATATGCTATTGTATTCCATCTTTTGGGAAAGACAGGTCAGAAATAAGTCTTGGATATGTGCGGTTGCATGCGCAGATGTCTGTTTAGTCTGAGCTTGTCGCTGAGATCATCCCGTAGCTTGCTGCCGTGGCTCAGTGTCAGCAGACCTGCTGCGGATGGCTTCTGTAATTGGTATGTGTTTTTCCAGCTGTGGATGTGAATTGATTCAGTGTTGGAGAAGAGCGGCACGTGGACTGAATGTTCAGCATGCGGGGGATGTGAGGAGTGAGATTTGTTTGGTGTGTTCTCTCAGGTCCTGCTGGAAGGATCTAGAGGGTTTGTGGTTGTAATGCAGCGAGGGGTTTTTCATCATCCGTATGAGCAGGAGGTCAGCCAGGCCTGATCTTATGTGTTTGGGTGGTAAAATGACTCATAAAAAGTGAGTTTTTGCAGTGTAAACAAATCAAGCTGCATGAGCAATACATCAGTAAGTCATTTTTATAAAATAAACCCCTACTGTCTGTTTCAGGCGTCACCCTGAAGGGGGTTATTTATTTATTTTGCAGTGTCACTTTCTATGCTAATTAAATAATGTGAGAAGAAAGAAACTGTGGAGTGATATGACAGTATCACCATTAAGTTATCAAAAAGAGGTTTTGCATTTTAACATTATTTTATTAAATATAAGCACATTTTCCCCAAATTCTGATTACCACAATGCAAAAAACTGCTCCTGATTAGAGTAATGCAGCGTAACACAATGAATGAATGAATGAATAGCCTAAATAAATAAATAAATAAAAGTATTAATGCATCATGGTTGTATTTGTTTTTACTGTTAAATTTACACTCACTTAATACAAGTAATTTATAGCATTAACTTTACACATTTTTTTTAAATTATTTTAATGATTTAGAGATTTAAAAAAATATATATATAATTCATGCAAAATTTCAGTAACACGAACTAACAAGCATTGTACATTTGTTACAGTATTTATAAATCTTTGTTAATGTTAGTTAATAAAAACAGAGCTTTTCAATGTTAGTTTGTTACCTAAATTCCATTAAATAATATTAACAGATATCCCTTTTGATTTGAATAATGTTTTAGTCAATGTTGAAGTTAACGTTAAGATTAATAAATGCTTTAGAAATATTTTTCATTGTTAGTTAACTAATGTGAAGCCTTGTTGTAAAGTGTTACCATAATTTCTTTTTTTTTTTCTTCATCTCCTCCTTATAGTTTAAAAAAAATAGCGTCGAAACAATTTTTCACTCAGAAATTGATAGCAGATTTTACAAATTATTACAAGGAAATGGCAAGTAACATATTAGCTAAATTAAACTGATATTTTGAAGTAGAAAACTGAAATAGTGTTTTCCTGCAAAAAGTACTCCAATAATCATTGTTATTTACAACCGACAAAAAATAATGTTTACATTGCAGAATGCAGTACTCCAGTGCATTTTGTTTGACAATCAGGATATGTGTTCATATGACATGCATAAATGCATCTGAATGCTTAAACAAACAAACAACTAAATATTCCACAGCATGTTTCTGCTTGTTTTAGGTTTCAGGTTTTCTGCCTGTTTTTATCTCTTTCACGTAGGTGTTTTTAACAGGTAAGCAGAAGTGTCCTTGCATACATATTTAAAAGCTTTTGAGACGAAGCCATTCAGGAATAGTTAAATACATAAATACTTAATGTGTCTTTTTCTTTATGCCTCTTAATTTTTCTCTCTCATTCAAGCACCCTTTATTCATGAATATAATTCATGTCATGTGTTCCGTCATGTTCATCATCTTTTGCTCTTCTCTTTCCTACATTTGAACAGTAAATACAAGGTTTAAGTGTTCTGCTGTGATCTCTTGACAGTCTTCTTCAAGTTCCTGCACTTTTGACTTTGCACGTCTTTGGTCTGTCATTTTAAAATGCCCTCATATTTTCAGCAGGTCTTCACCAATTTCATCTCTTCACATAAAATTTAAATAAGTATTCTGGGTAGATCTGAAATCCTGACAAGAACCTGTCTGGTTCATATATCACATTAAAATAAAGTTTGAGGTCAGTAATATTAAAATAATAATACTTTTATTCAGCAAGGATGCATTAAATTGATCAAAGTGAGAGTAAAGACAATTATAATATTACAAAAGATTTCTTTCTCAGGTAAGCGCTGATCTTTTGAACTTTCTATTCATCAAAGAATGTAAAAATAGGAATCATAGCTTCAGTCATGGACACTGAAGACTGGAATAATAGATGAAGAAAATTCAGCTTTGCATCACAGGAATAAATTACATTTTAAAGCATATTCAAATAGAAAACATTTATTTAAAATTTTTAAATGTTCAAAAATTTGTTTATTTTTTTCTTTTTTCTTTTGGTTGAAGTGCAGCCTTGGTTGATACTTACTTTAGAACTGTAGTGTGTGTGCGTGTGTGTGTGTGTGTGTGTGTGTGTGTGTGTGTGTTTATACTTATAATATATGTATAATATATTTTATTCTTCATGGTATGCATTAAAGGAGTAAAAATTGTGTTCAGTTGTAATAAAAACACACAAATACAATACATTTATTTTATTTATTTAAAACAATCTCTCACATATATTTTTCTTCTGATTTAAGGGTGTGATATGTGTCCTCGTTGTGTTTTGGTCAGGTTCTCATCTCTGTTCTGAAACTGTTGTCAGCATCTCATGGAACACATGGTTCTTGTCTTTCATCTAGAGTAAAGCTAATGACCTCCTGGGAAACGTACACGCGCATCGATGTCCCATCGACGTGTTTGGAGAAAGCTCTGCTGAGCGTTTGTTCACGGCATCGTTCATTATTTGGAGGCCATTATGATTCGGTACGCCTCATCTCCTGCTCGGAGTAAAGCCGTCCGTGCTGTAGGCTTCCCTTGACTTTCAAGAGCTGAAGGGTCTTTTGAAGGAGAAGAGGCAGAGAGGGTTCAATCGATCTACTCCTGGAAGAAAATGTGGAAATGGGTTTCTCTTTTATTTAGCAGCAGGACTGTCAGTCATCAAAGCGGCGGGGGGAGAGAGGAGAGGGGCAGATCGGATCATACGTGAATGTAAATGAAGATCAGGAGCGCTGTGAAGGACAACCACTGCTGAACTTCAGCAACTGTTCATCAGACATCTGTATCATTAGTTCGATCGATTCGCTTTATGAAACGTTGAGCTGAAGAATGAAAATGATATGGCCCTTAAAGCACACAAGCTTGAGGGCCACCTCATTGAGTTTTGCATTTGATATACATCTCGATAGATGCTCAAATATTCTCATAGTCACGATGAATATAAAGGACTTCAGGTGATATCTGATTTTTACATAATGAAAGAGCCATGCACAGGTCTCACCTCGACATGCTGTTGTTAGTCTAGAGAAAGCACAGGAATCCCAATATTAGATCATTAATGTTTTAGTCATTAGTGAGGAATCAGGCAGCACTGGCTCTCAGAGTGTGAAAAGTTATATTTCAGTGTTAACTGACGCAACACTTCACACAAAAGAAAATACAATAGTTGTAATCAGACTAGTTTGTGGGTGAATGAACTCAGTTAAGATTCATTGACAAAATTGTTTTCAAAAGAATGATTTGTTTACAAATCTGTCATTATTACTTCTGGTGTCAAATGAAATTGCACAATTTTCATCTTTGTAAGAATTCATATGGACTGCTTTTATGATATTTTGATATTGTGTTTTTCCTTTTTGAAGTTTGAAGGCTCTAGTCCCGTTCATTGTAATAGCATGGAAAGAAACTACTAGCAAAATCTTCAAAATCTCTCCTTTTGTGTCCCACAGAAAAAACACAGTCAAACAGGAACAACATGAGGGTGAGTAAATGATGACAGAATGTCCATGTAGTTAATGTAGTTAACATGTTTAATCTTAATTGAAGGAAATATGAAAACATGCACTAAAGGTTTGGGTCATAAGATTTTTTTAAATTAAATTAATAGTTTTAACTACTTCAAAGACATTTATTATGTCACAAAAAATGTCTATTTGAAATAAATACTGTTCAATTCATCAAAGATTCTTGAAAAAATCACGGTTTCCACAAACATATGAAGCAGCACAACAACAATATTGATGATGATGATAATAATAATAATAAATGTTTCAATAAATCTTCACACTGAAAACTGGACTAATGATGCTGAAAATTCAAGAATAAATTACATTTAAAAATATATTAAAATAGGAAACAGATTGTAATAAAAATATATATATATTTCATAATATTACTGTGTCTACAGTATTTTACTTCTACTATACACTTCTAATCCTGCAAAACTGAACACTAATGGAAATAAAATAGATTTACAAAGCAGGCAATTCTTGACTCTCACATAAAACATGTCTTTCTCAGAAACATCCTTCTCTTGCAGAATCTATTACGTTGTTTCCATGTATCTGACTTGTTTTAATTAAGATGTTTCCTTTAAACATGTTTTTGAAATGTGCAATTCAGAGCCACTTCTGCAGTATCTGCGCCGTCAGCATGTTTAAATGTGTCTTTACGTATCACCAACATAGAATCAATGTGCTCAGAATCAGAATGTGTGTGCCATTTCACTGTTATCTGACTGATTCAGACACGCTGTTGGCCTAATGTACACTGAAAATATATGACAGAGATGAATGTGTGTACTGTACATTTACATATAGACCACATAGAGTAGAAACCTGCAGTGCAGAAACTCATCTGTCCTGTATGAAACGACACACACGAGCTGAACGCATGACATGCAACGTATTCTGAAGCTTGCTGCATAAAAATAATATACAGTACATCTCAGAGCAAAAGAGGACGAAACAGCATTAAATAAAACAGACTGCAGGCATGTTACACAAGCGTGTGGTGGGATTGGAGAAGATGGAGATGTTTTTTTTGTTTGTTTGTTTGTTTTTTTGTTATTTTTGAAGACTAGACATACAGATACAGGGGGATTTAATCAATAGCAGAAAAAGTAAAAAGTAGCTATGCTACAGTGAATATACTGTATATTGCAGTGAATGGGTGCCGTCAGAATGAGAGTCCAAACAACTGATAAAAACATCACAATAATCCACAAGTAATCCAAATGACTCCAGTCCATCAATTAACGTCTCGAGTAGCGAAAAACTGTTTGTACTATCACTTTTGGCCAAAATACAGACAAATTAACACTAAAAAATATTCAAAATACAACAAAAGTTTGTATAAATAAATTTAATTAGGCTGATGTCATGTGTGTGTATGTAGATTTATGTAAATGTTATGTATATATGTGACCCTGGAGCACAAAAGCAGTCATAAGTAACACAGGTATATTTGTAGTAATAGCCAACAATACATTGTATGGGTCAAAATTATAGATTTTTCTTTTATGCCAAAAATTATTAGGATATTAAGTAAAGATCATGTTCCATAAAGATATTTTGTAAATTTCCTACCGTAAATATATCAAAACGTAGTTTTAGATTAGTAATATGCATTGCTAAGAACTTAATTTGAACAACTTTAAAGATGATTTTCTCAATATTTAGATTCTTTCACAACCTCAGATTCCAGATTTTCAAATTGTTGCATCTTCTCAGCCAAATATTGTCCTATCCTAACAAACCATACATCAATGGTTTCAGATTCAGATCAGCTTTCAGATGATGTATAAATCTCAATTTTGAAAAATTGACCCTTATGGCTGGTTTTGTGGTCCAGGGTCACATATGTAAATGTGTGTTTGTGTGCGTGTTTGACTGTGAAGCCATGTGCAATAATAATGACATTGAAAAGCAATGCAGCACTTTATCATGATACAATATTGTTGGGAAAAGCTACTGAAAACCTAGGTATAGTAATACTTTTAGTTTGTTATTTCCCAATGCTGATTGAAACGATTCAGAACATACTGATTTTCTTACTCAAATCAGCAGCTATAGCTAATGAGTGAAGTGAGCGAGGGTTTTTCGAGAGGATTCAGGTGTTTAAATGAGCGTTGTGTGTTGGGACTCGCTGCTTGAGCTGTATGCAGAAGGAACAGGTAGATTGTAGGACAAATGAAGGGCCCGGACTTCTTGTTGCTCCGAGGATTGAGCTAATTGAGCAAACAATTATTTTGCCATTCAGTGCACACTATGCAGATGTGTTTTGAGGACAGCGGTCAGGATGACTCCGTCTGATTAAGTCAACAAGGAGTCTTATTTAAAATATGCTAATTGTGTTCATTAATAATTAATTTGGGGCAGAAAAAAAATATTTTTTTCCTGCAGCTCTCAAGTGCCAACATGGAAATAAAGTTGTTGTTGTTTTTTGGTCAGAGTGAAGATGCAGGAAAACATATTTGCACCTCTGTATTTAGTGTGCGTGGGCGAAATCATAACCCAGTTTAATTTACTGAACAATTTTTTTGCATTACTAAAACTCTTCAGGGGCCTGAGGACCAGCAAAATTGCCACTTCACTTTTGTGATTATTTTTTTTTCAGTCTATTGTGTGCTTTGAAATGTTTTTGAATTTGAAGTGAATGCACTTATCCAAAGCAAACAAACAATTACAATTTGTTGTACACAACAAAATGTTCAGCCATTGTCCAGTGTGTTTACCCACAATACCTCAATTGAATCATTTCATGTCCCATATATGAAACTATCACAGAATCCTGATGAAGCTCCTGCTCTTTTAATGCAGCTGGTGTCGCAGAAGGCTTTGAAAAATATCTCACATCTACATTACAATATCTCATATTGCATTTTTGACAGCACCCCTGAGCAGCGGGCCGTGACCTGATTCGGTGGTTCATGCTCCATAATGCATGGCTGTCTTTAGCAGGCCAGGTGCAGAGCTAGGGTTCAGTGCACACACAAGCAGGAGCTATTAGTGCTGGATAGATGGACGAGAGACAGAGAGACAGAGAGAGAGAGAGAGGCCTGACCCACAGACTGAACCCACACGACCCCGCTGAGAACCTGCATCTGTGCTCTTCAGATAAAAGATCTGACGCACACACAAACATGTTTAAGCATTGTTAAGTAAACATTTTAACCAAATAAATGACATGCTGATTAATTAATCATATGGTGGTGATTTAATTGCTTATTTTCTGAGAAAAGCCCTCAAATGATGATAATTCAAAGGCTTTGCAGTATTGCATTGAATCAGCTTTCTCTGAATGTAATTATGATTATTCACTTTTGTCCACCTAATGTATCCTTTTTCACAGACAGTTTCTACACCTACTAACATCATAAATCTAGCAACGTTTTTATTCATTTTAAAGCAACTGTATGTAGTTTTGTGTATTTTTGCGACTTTGGAGCCCCCTATGGTTAAGTCAGTGGAATTCACTATGTGTAAATACATCACTGTCGTAATTACAGTGGACGTCTTGTACACGTGGGTTTGACACTGCCTTAAAGCAATCTGACATTTTCGTGGAATTTCGTACCCACTCAACCAACCCGATCTCATGAAAGTGCGTATAAATAGTACGCCAAATAAATTGATAACTCGAAAAATGGACTTTGGTGTGTTTATGCTAAGCGATGGGTATGACTAGGGTTGTGGGGTAGATGCGTATCATATGTATGCGAAAACTGTGTATTATATGCACGCCAAACACGTTTGTATCATATGCACGCGAAAACTGTGCATTATATGCACGCCAAACATGTTCGTAAGTTTTTTTTTATTTTATTTTCTTTTTGGAGCAACTGGAAACACAAAATGATATATTTGTTGTCCATTCACCACTATAAAACTTTACTCAGTTGGAACGACTTAAGGGTCCATTACAGGAATAATTCACCCCAAAATAAAAGTTTACTCACTCTCATGAGAGTCCAAAGATGATAAAACATCAAAATGATCCACAAGTAATCCACACAACTCCAGTTACATCTTGTGAAGCAAAAAGCAACATGTTTCTATGAAACAAATTCATTATGAAGACATTTTACCAAACTCGCGCTTTTGCCCAGAAAGCCTGTCCATAATCCAAAATAACACTTCATCCAGTTTTCTCTTGTAAAGGTGCTTGATCTGTGCATAGTTCTCTCCTGATTCAGAAGATAATTTTTTTCACTGAAGAATGCAATTTTATGGAATATGTTTGAACATAGTTTTAACGTCTTGACGTCTGGATGGATTTATATCTTACAGACATGCAGCTTTTTGCTTGACAAGATAATCACTCAGTAATGATTTTCACTCAGAAATTGCTAGTAAATTTCACAAATAATTACAAAGAAATGGCAAGTACATTCAATTAAACATGAAATTCTGAAGTAGAAAGACTGATTGTTTTTCTTGTAAAGTGTACTGTACTCCAGTAATCTTTGTTTTATTTAAAAATCATTTTTACAGTGTAGGTTTGATAAGACTGCTGTTAGATAGATGGTAATCAAAAATTACTGCACTGTTGTTATGAGACGTTGTTTTATGCCCAATATGAAATATCACTCCAGCTCAGGAGCAAAGATTACTGGAATGCTGTTTAGTTTGAAAACCACCTAAATGTAATATTCTCTTAATAATTACCAGTGTAGTCTAAGGGCACCCTTGGGAGAAGTCATTCTCTTAAAAAGCAAGTCCATCAAACATCTCCAGGCTTAATAATAAAAATAAAAAAGAAGAAGAAGATGAGGTTGCATAACCTGCAAATGCTCTGTGGAAACAAGATAAGCTAAACTTTCATCTTGTTGTACACAGAAGCTGGAGAAATACAAAAACTTTCTTCCCAACTTTAGCCCTGCTGTTTACAAGCAGACACTTTATAACTCTCACATCTGTTATACAGCATGTCTGTAGTAGATAGAACTCCAATAATGTGCCAGTGATGATGATGATTAATAAAAATCTATTCAATAAAATATGTTAAATATTTAAAACATTTATTATAATAATAATAATAGTAAATTTTACTCTTAATATGAATTATATATTTAAATTATTTAATTGATTAATTATTTTAAAATACTATTATTATTATTATTATTATTATTATTACTATCTACTATTACTACTAATAATAATAATAATTTTCAGATAGGACTATATTGTAAATATAATATATATTAAATATATTACATATTAAATGTAAACTATTTAAAATGTACTCTTAATATAAATTATGTATTTAAATTATTTTATTTAATGTAATGTTAATAATAATAATTATAATAATAATATTTTTCAGATGGAACAATATTGTAATTATAATATGTAATAAATATACAATAAAAAATAAAAATAAAATAAATATAAAAAATAAAATATACAATAAACAATAAATATTTAATGTAAACAAATAAATAACATAAGAAATGTTTCCCTTAATATGAATTATATATTTAAATTATTTATATTATATTATTTATTTATATATATATATATATATATATATATATATATATATAATTATCATTATTATTAATAATAATTATTATAATTTTCAGATGGAACAATTTTGTAAATATAGTATGTATTAAATATAATAAAAATGTAATGTAAACATTTAAACAATAATAATAGTAATATCAAATCAAATGAATAATCAAATGAATTATTGTAATATATTTTACTGTTATGGTGTTATTTTTTATTATTATTATTTTATAATTTTAAGTCATATTTATATTTACAATACAGTCCCTGTGAAATGACCAGGATAAAAACCTTCCATGCTGTTTGATTTATGCTGGTCATTTCTGATTGGTGTTTGTCTAGCTCTTGGGGGTCAAGGTTTGTCTGGTTAGCAGCATGTGTTATTTAACCATCACTACACCATCTGAGCCCAAAGACCATCTCCGCTGACTGTCATGATGTCATTTAACTGCATTTGGCAGTAATATATATGTTTTAAGATGTAATAAACCATTGACGTCACTGACTTGCTGATGCACATACAATATTTGAAAGGATAGTCAAGGATAATATTTTCTTTCTTTCTTTACTGTAGTTTTGTGCTGTCTTGTGTGGCTGTGTTCCATCATGCTGGTTTATATATGTGTTATTGGATTGCCAATGCATGAAGCAGTGGTTTACTGGCCGAATGATGCTGAACTCACGCTGTATTGACGGAGGGGAGCAGTGAAGACTGTGCCTCATATCATATCGAACTCACAGACAAATTTAATTGGGCTGCTAGAATATCTGTTTTATTTTCCCCCGCACAGCTTTCATTGAGAAGGACTGAATGTTCAATCCTTTGAGCATATCTTATAGAAATATTAGTCTGAGCTTATTTTGCTGTTAAAATTGAATTGCAACTTATTCATTTGGTCTCGGGCATCTAAAATGCATTCAGTAGGCCTATGTTAGAAATATATTGACCGAGTATTAAGACCTCATGATGGCAACTTCCAGTCTAGGAATATTTTATTTCTTTATGCGTTCTTGTATAATGCAAGCATCAGCTAATTTATGAGAACAAAATGTTCAGATTAAATCTCATGGAAGGTTTGGGAGGGTACAGTAGATAGTGTCTGGAGTATAGAGCCTGTAGCATGAATTAGATTTAATAATCCCTAGAGAAAACACTGAATTCTGTCCCAATTCCATCTTTCTTTGTAATTAAAGTGTGCGCTAAGATTGATAACAACATCCTTAAGGGAGATAGTATAATTACTTTACATTACATTTGTTTATAGCTTTAGTTAAGTATGTACAGCATGTGTAAAAAGAAAAGAAAAAAAAAAGAGAAATGTCTTGTTTTCTGAAAAATTATTATTATTATTATTAATAATAATAATCATGTTATATATATAAGTAGTCAAAATATGAATTATATTTAAAATAATTGGTTTAAAATATTTTACTTTTATGTATTTATTATTTTATATATTTTTTGGGAAATTTTGTATATATATATTAAATATGACAAATATTTAATGTAAAAATTGTAATACTATTAATACATTTTCATAATTTTCATTATATATTTAAATTAATATATTTTACGGTCATTAGTTTAATATATTGAATTTTTTCAATTATTTTATTACAATTTTATATATTTATAATATTTATATTTACAGTACAGCCCCTGCTGTAATGACCAGCATAAATGTAATGCTGTTTGATTTATGCTGGTAGTTTCTGATGCGGTGCTTGTCTGGCTCTAGGGGTCAAGGTTTGTCTAGCTTGTCTGGAAAGAGACAGTGTGTCACAGTTTACATAGTATCCATTTTAAGGAGTATGAGGAAACCAGGAAAGGACATGTGGCCAAGTATGGTGTCCCATACTCGGAATTTGTGCTCTGCATTTCACTCATCCAAGTGCACACACACATCAGTGAGTAGAACACACACACACACACACACACACACTCGCTCACACACACACCGTGCGTGAACACACCAGGAGCAGTGTATACATGAGTTTGTCCCAAATTATATATTAATAGGTTGATATTTTTGTATGCTATACATTTATGTTGTTTTATTAATTGTTCTATGTTGATATTTATGTTTATGTTTTTCTGACAGGTTCCATTGTGAAAACCCACCCAGTGTGTTGTGATAACATGGGCGTTGTTGGAGATGTTTGGTGTTTTTGTTGTCAAGACTTTCCGGTATGTGCCTTAACACTTCAAAAGAATATTTTCTTATTTAATATTTTTGTCTTGTTTTCCATTACAAATATCTAAACATTCTTAAATTAAGGCACATTTAAGGACAATGTCTTGTTTTCTGAAAGATGTACCAAATAATGTGAAAATTAATTTCAAATATCTGTCAGTGGAGTAAGAAAAATTAACTTCATTCAAAGGAAATACAAGATTATTTTTCTGATCACATTCATTGATATTTTTTCTTGTTTTAAGAAAAAAAATATATATATATAGTTCAGCCCAAAAAAATTATTTGCTGAAAAATTTGCTCACTCTCAGGCCATCCAAGATTAGAGAGTTTGTTTCTTCATCAAAACAGATTTTGAGAAATGTAACATTACATCACTTGCTCAGCAATGGATGCTCTGCAGTGAATGGGTGCCGTCAGAATGAGAGTCCAAACAGCTGATAAAAACATCACAATAATCCACACCACTCCAGTCCATCAGTTAAACAAATCTATCATTAAGGCTTTTCCTCCATTGTCCTCTCACATCAAAATCCACCAGCATATTTTTTTAGAACTGTTTTGGCTTGTAAACAGAGCTTGATCTGTGCATATTTCTATCCTGATTCAGACAAGATCACTTTTTCACTGGACAAATCTATGTAATGGATAGAGGACTTGTTTGAAGTTAAAAACATTGTTTATTACAAACACGCAGCTTTTCACTTCTCAAGACATTGTGATGTTATTGTGATGTTTCTATCAGCTGTTTGGACTCAAATTCTGATGGCACCCATTCACTGCAGAGGATAGTTAGTTTTGTGAGTGAACTATTCCTCTAATATCGAGTCATTTGGCTCCTCAAGTAAATGTATCATGATTTAAGAATGTTTAGATAATTGTACTGGACAGAGGTTGCGTTAGACTTTAACATTGTCCGTCATTTTGATGGACAGGGTTGTAAAAACAACAAAATATGCTAGGGCTGGGTAAAACAAAAAACAGATTTCTCTCTTTTAATAGATTCTCATTTTTATGAACCAATATCGATTCTTAAATCCCATTCGATGCTGTTTTCAGTTGATGAATGAACAATACATATAGTGTGCCTCACATCCAATAAATCACAATGGGCTAAGCTTTGCGCTTAGTCTCAGATTTCAAATTCATTTCATTTTATTAGGAAATTCAAGCAATAAATACTGTTTTGGTGCTCTTTAATGTGGCGTGATAGATCGCTGTAGACACCAGATCAAGCGAAGCGGCATGTGAACTGATCATCTCTTTCACTAGCGGGTATTCATAATCAAAAGCATAGCAAAAGACTCATGACAGTTTTATTTTTGTTCTGGAGCTGATGATCCTGTGCTCTGCTGCCACACTGGACAGGGCTGGGAATTACAGTTACAAATTACAATAGATCACCCTCAGTGTAATCTGTCAAAGTGACGGACGGCCTTCAGATTGTTCTGTCACTGCTAAAAAATTCTGAAAATTTTCGGTTAACGCGACCTCTGGTACTGGACAACAAGACAAAAATTCAGTGTAAGAATTCATTTTTTGCAGTGTATAATTATAAACCTACCCTGAGAAATATTCACTGCATTAAGTGTGACGACTAGCCCCGCTTTATATACTTTCCCACCACCAGAGAAGTACATATAAAATGGGACGAGCGCTTCAGAGAATGTTAACCTGGATAATAAACTTCTCTTTGAATTGCATCGGGTTCCTGTGAGACGCGTCGTTGTTTGAGGGACAAAGGACTGTACTGTGAACGCTGAGATCTGAAAACCCATGCAGCACCACAACAGAGAAGGAGAACACCCGATCCCCTCCCACCGACACATCTGTACTGGTTCCCGCTGGTAGTACTGGTGTGCCACGTTGCAGTGTACGACGGGTAATTAGCCATCATGGGAATATTTGTGGGACTGAGATAAGTAGATTCTTTGCGGGGTTTGCCATCAATCTTGAAACCCCTCCAACCACCCCAAGAGCCAAAGTCTGCCTCTCTTTGAGAACTAAACGTGCATGAACATCATGTACTAACCAGTTGACATGAGGAAGACAGATTTATAAATGTACTTTTATAATATTTGAAGAAAAAGATGCCCTGCAGTTCATGAGAGACACAGCTTGCGAAGTAAACAAGATTCAACACACAGTTGATTTGTGAGGAATACAACACATTTATTTGTGTAAAATAGGTTTTTTAACTATTTAAATGGATTTATTTACTTTTTTAATTATTTAAAACAATTTATTTAAATATTTAATTATGTAAAACTTTTGTAAATACATGTAAATATTTTCTAAATATATACATAATAAATATACACAGTACACACACATATATTATGTAAACAAAAACGTTTATTTTAGATGTGATTAATCGCGATTAATCGTTGCCCAGCACTATTTATTTGATTTCTTCTTCTCAGTATTGGATTTAGTATATTTATAATCAACATTTTTCTGGGCTTGTCTGGCATCTTGGATGTATTTTTATAAGAGTTTTTTACAAAGCTTTATGGGATTGCACAGTATTTGAAGAGCAAAATGACCTGCCGTTAACAACTGATTGGTAAGAAGAACAATGCCATACTCTAGTACAGTGTTACTACTATTAATTATACAACCCAATCTCATGAAAGAGGGTAAAAATAGTACGCCAAATAAAAACAAAAACTCGTGGTATTGATACGCAAAAATGGACTTTGGCATGTATATGCTACGCAATGGAAGGGTTGTGGGGTAGATGCGTATCATATGTACACGAAAACAACGGCAACAAATTTCGCATCACATGCACGCAAAAACTGCGTATAATCTGCACACTAAAGTCAATTTTTGCATATCAATACCACGAGCTTTTGTTTTTATTTGGCATACTATACGCATTTTAATGAGACCGGGCTCTAATTATATATTATTATATTATTTATTCATATTTTGAATTTGATTTTTTTATATTTTAATTTTAGTTTTAAGTTTTAGTCAATTTATGTGCTTTTTTTATATATATATATCTCTAGATGTTTTATTTCATTTCGTTTTTAATAATTTTAGTACTTAAACTTATTAATAATCATTATTTTATTTTTTTCAGCTTTATTTTAATTACCAAAAACTGTTTTTAATAGTTTGTTTTAGGTAAAATTAACAATAATGCTTTTATAAAATGACAAATATACATCATAAACACATTATAAGAAGAATTTCTAATGTCTATTTATTTAATTATCATTTTAATTACATTATTTTTAGAAATTATTTTAGCATTTACTTTTCAGTTTTAAATTGAGTGTATTTAAAATCGATTTTTTTTCTTTGTTCATCTACCTACTTTTTTGCATTGGGCCTGTTATTCCACAAATGCATTGAACAATTTTTTTTAATGTGATTGTCTTTTTTCCCCCTTAAATTTTTCATCTTTTCCTCAATGCTTATCTCACATCCATAAAGGGTCTTGACCAGTCATCTTGCCGGCAGCAATATGGCAAATAGATGTCTGAGCTGTAGAAGATAGAGGCGGTGTTTGTAACACAGGGATCATTCACATCTGAGTACAATCATGTTGTCAAGCCTTCAGTTTCATGCCGAGTCTGTTAATTGGCTCTCCAGTTCACACACGGTCTTCATTCTTCTCTCCAAAGGTAGCAGAGATGGTCTTCAGAGAAAAGAAGATACTGTAATTGAGCTCAATCACTCATAGACATCCGACGGTCAATCAGTGGAGGCTTCTTTAGAGACCTGGAACATGTCGGCCTCATCAGTACCACCCGCAGAAAGAGCTCAGTTCTCTGCATAACTACTGAAATGGTGTTTTAGGAAGCTGATAAAATGGTAAGTGCTATAAAATAATGATATAATGTGATTTTGTCTGAGATATGTCCTTTAATCTTGTAGTAGGTTGCTAAGCAGCTGGTATAAGTGGCTTGTCATTATAATCATTGTCAGGTAGACTGTTATTTTAAGGGGTCGTGTTTTTGTCAAAGATAATGATCCCGGGAAGAGACTGCCGCTAATGCAAAAGAAATGGAAGGAATCAGTCAAGAACAGATTACATGCTGGAGGAGGAATTGAGAAGAAGATGAGAAATGGACGTCTGCTGGAAGTGGGAGAGGAATGGCTTGGGGAGGAGGAAAATCTCTGAATGATGAATTCATATGTCAGAGGTACTGTACTTAGATGGGTAATAGGTTACGGAAGAGATTCGCTTTTTAAAACGCAGTGCACCACGATCAGATTTGCACAGATTGGGTGAAATGTTTAAGCTCATACACGAAACCACCAGTCACAGGAAGTGTGGAGTGATTTGTGACTCTGTCATGGAAATATGAGTTAATTCGAGAGAGATAATAGCAGTTTACACCTCACTAGGCATCAGCCAGTTCCAAATTGCTTCATAAATGGTAACAAATGAACCCATGAACTGCTAAAACAATTCAGAGGTTTTTCTGAAGTATGTGGAGATCTTCTATAGCATGTGGCATATATCACCGTGTTCTCTCGGTAATAACATCATAATGACTCTCTTGAAGGAATAGTTCCCTCAGAATCAAAATTCTGTCATTGGTTATTCATCCTCATTTCAGTACATATGACTTAGATTAATTTTTTTTTCTTCTTTCTTTTTGGGACACAAAATAATCTCTAGCTTGCTTTTTCACACAATGACAAAAAAAAAAAAAAAGTATTCTTCTATGTGAATTGGGCAACCTATTCCAAGTCTGCAGAGGGCATATGATGGTTTTGTGTGAAGAACAGACCAGAAGTTATGTTGTTCAGAACATCCTTGTTTTGGTGCAAATTTTGTCATCATCCTCAAGTCTTTCCATATGGCTTTCTTTCTTTTGTGGAGTGCAAAAAGAGATGTCACACAAAATGTTCAAGCTGCTCTTTTCCAGTAAATAAAAATTAATAGGATTAATGGGTTTTTAATAGTTAGTTAATAGCTTTTATTTTTATATTTTCCTTTTTCATTTAAATTTTTGGTTTAGTTTTGGTTTAGTCATTTTATGATTTTCTCTTGTTTTGTTTTTGTTCTTATTTAGTTGTATTTTTATTTCAGTTTTAGTTGTAATAATTTTGGTACTTATTTTATTTCAGTTAGTTTTCAGGCAGCATTTCTAATTTTACAATTTTGCATCTAATATATTTCAGATTATTTCAGCTTCATTTCAACTAAATTAAAAAAAGTTTATTTTGAATACATTTGAATTAGTGCTGTCAAACGATTAATCGTAATTAATCGTATCCAAAATAAAAGTTTTTGTTTGCATAATATATGTGTGTGTGTTCTGTGTATATTTATTATGTATATATAAATACACACACATAGAATATATATTTTGGAAATATTTACATGTCTATATTTACATTCATATAATTTATATTATAAATAAATATATTTAATATATAAAAATAACATATTTTTCTGAAATATATACATGCATGTGTGTGTATATTTACATATACATAATAAATATACATAGTACACATACATATCTTATGTAAACAAAAACTTTTATTTTGGATGCGATTAATCACGATTAATCATTTGACAGCAATAATTTTAATACTTTAGTTAACAGTAGTAACACTGTAAAAAAAAAAGTTGGGCTACCTTAAAATTTTAAGTCAACCAGCTAAAGCAGATTTTTGAGTTTTCTCAACTTATTTTTTAGGAAATTTCTCAACTTTTAGTTGTATAAACTTAAAACAAGAAGTTGAGAAAACTCAAAAATCTGCTGAAGCTGGTTGCCTTGAAATTTTAAGTTTGCCCAACTTTTTTTTTTACAGTGCAGTTAGGTAACATTTGCAAATTGTTCTAGAAAATCAAACAGATTTGTAATGACATGAGAGTAAATGATGACAGGACCATTATTTAGAGGGAACTGCTCTTTAAGGTGTTGAGCTTCAGGCAATAACATTTTGTCATTTCTTTGTAGACATCCTCCGAAACTGCTGCCAAAATCTTTCCTGCTGTCTTAGAAAGGAATAATAGAAAAACTTTAATCTCCCCTTCTCTTTCTGTCCCTCTTTGTCATCTTCTGTTTCTTGTTTTATCGGCTTTTTCTGCCTTTGTGTCTGAAAACTGGATGTACTGCCAGCAGTCAGTCTCAGAACAGATTCATGTGAATGTTTGAGTTCTGGTGTCCACGTTGTGATTATAAACAGAATCCCTGCATAGTTAAAGAGAGGAGATGTAGGTCACGCTGTGACCAGCTGCATGAGTCTCTTGTTTCCATAGCACTCGTTTACCAGCCGTTCTCTCGCTGCTGCATGAGCTGAAGGTTCATATCAGGGTGACAGTGTTAGGAAAGCTACTTTGAAGTACTTCAGTCCAAATACAGTCAAGCTTTTGAAAAAGAAGATTCTGCACTACATGTTACTGGCAAACAAAGCAAACTATGTTGAAGTTAGTTATTTAAAGGCAATAATAAATCTAGTGATTTAACATAAACCTAATTATTTTACTAATCAATCAATGTTTAAGATGACACTTGGATTTAAAAGAATCAGTGAATCATTTATTTACATGAACAGTGTGAACGGATGAACAGTGAACTGATTCAGTGAACAGAATGAATTGATTCAGATAAAAAGAAGCATTTAACTAATTATTTTACACATTTTAAATATTGAATATTATTAAGAGGACTGAATTGGTGATTTATTTATTTACATGAACAGGGGGAATGATCTAATTCAGATGAAAAGAAGCGTTTAACTAATTATTTAATGAATTTTAAACACTCAAGACACATTGATGAATGAGAGAACATGTATTTATTTGCATTAACAGTGTGAATGAACTGATGCAGATAAACAGATGCATTTAACAAATTTCATATTGTCAATATTTCATTAAGAAAGCAACATAAATAAATCAGTGAATCATTTGATCAGATAAACAGAAAAGCAGATGCTGTTAACTAATTATTTCACCAATCTTCAGCATTTAATTATTAAAAAGACAGCGACTCAAATGAATCAGTGAATCATTTATTTACATGAACATCTGAATGAACTGAAAAATCAGAAATCATGTTTGAGTTGTTTTTTTGGGGGCATTTTCTTGATTTTCTCAGTGGCAGAGCAATAAAGTGGTACACAATTTATTAGATTTTTTGTGCTTCACCACTAGTTGTTGGTAAAAGCAGTTTATTAATGGAAAATCTACACTTTTCATTCATGGAAACTATAAATATGTAGTTCAGTCAGTAGCATTAGTACTTTTAGTAAGTGACTTCCCAACATTGCAGGCTAATCCTTTGTGTTAAATTGTTGTGACATCTGTCAATGTCATATCTACCCATGTCAACATTGTCAATTCTCTGTGTTGCCAAAAGCAGTTTAAGAAAGTGCTGTCTGACTCCGTCAAAAGCATCAGTTCACATGGCCTTGATGTTTGCTGTATTTTATTCATGTATTCAGACGGCACGCTGCTGGGGTCTCAACTCTGCCTCCTCTCACACCGGAGACGGTCTGCTAAGGTTAACACCTGTCCCCGAACCGGTAATCTGCTCCATATTAAACATCTCAGTTAGACCGTGACCCGCATAATATAAAGCAATTATTATTTCACAGCAAGTCTTCCTCGAGGCATAGTGAGATATTGCCGTTTTGGCAAGTTCTTCATTGCAAAGTGTTTTATCACCTAGTGTGGAATAATCTTAGCTCTAATCTCTAGTAAAACCAAATTAATAATTCTAAGAAAGGTACACAAGTCTGAGAGGTTAGCAGCCACGTCAATAAAATCAATACGAAAAATGAAAGGCACAGAAGGATTTGTTGTCTTGACAGGCCACCAAACTACATCATATGTTGTTTTATATTTCATGATCATATTGAAAAGGCAATCAGATGATATTAAATATTAAATTTCTAATAAACGGATAAATGGTGGTGGTCAGCAGCAGCAGCTGCGAATGCTAAAACTGATGAAACGTACTACAACACGTCTTCACAGATAGCTGAGAGAGAGAGAGTTCATCCACCTCCATCTTTCTGTTTACACGTTGGCTCTGACAGAGCGATAATTGGAGAGGGAGATACTCAAGCTATAGCTGGAAAATGGAAGTTCACAAATTAAACACGATTAGTCTTTTAGTTGTTTCTAGGTTGAGACGCATTCACCACCAGCTCCAGGCATAGAAAAATGCACTTGAAGTCTAAAATTAAAGCGATGTGTGGGAGGAAAAAGACAATTATAGATATATAGATAGTACGTTTGGTCAAGATGTCCACCTGTTTCAGTTCCAGGTTGTGGAGGTGTGAGAAGAAAATTATCAGCCTAGGAAAAAAAAAAGAGTTTTATTTTGATATTGCAAGTATTTCACATGCACTAAAGTTCATTGTGTCTGGCTTTAACTATATCTAATAACAACAGGTATTTATTTATGAGCTTTGAGAGAAATCCTGCCATTTCAGTAGTTCTTGGCTAGCAGGTTGGTGTATGCATCAATACCAGCAAAAGTAATATCTCACTTAAATGTCTCACAGGGTTTGTGAAGGCCTTAAAAAGTCTTAATTCACCCCTCCACATTAAATCAGAGCAGAAGGTCTTAAATTGATAAAGTCATGGCATTAAATGCTGCATGTATGAAAAAAAGTATGTTAATAGTATTTTTTCCTTGTCTTATACATACATCTAAATATCCATAAATCAAATTTACTTGAGATGCAAAATGAAGTTATGAGGCTGTTTATGAGAAATTAAATGAGTTTAAATAAAATGAACAAATATCTGCAAATGAAACTTATTTTCCCTTTGAATAAAGTTACAAGATACATTAATTATGGTACATTACATTAAGTCAATTGGTGGATATTTGTATTTTTTTTAACAAACTTGCTTCATTTTGATCAGTTACACAGAAAATAAGACTAATGCATTTCGCTTCTCAAGTAAATGGACATTTGCATTGGAAAACAAGACAAATATGCTAATGAAGAACATCACTTTCTGTGCAGTGTGATCAGAGAGTACAGTAGAAATTATTTTCATGTTAGTGGATGGGAGCAGAGGTATTCAAGCTATTTTCTTGTAAAATGATTTAAAAAGTAATAGAGATTGGTAGGAAGTCATATTTTCAGTCTTTGAAGTGTTTACAACTAATTGTGTTCTCCCTATTTAGAGATTGTTTTTCTCAGTTTATTACTTAAATTTTCTTTACTTGGTCTTAAAAAGTCTTAAATTTACCTATATATATAAGGCTCAAAGTACTATAAAATGCCATAACTAGGCCTATTATTTATTTCCTTTAGAGCAGACGAGGTACACTTGAGAGTTTCACAGTATTCATTATATTAAGAGCTCACAACAAGGGTGGAATCGTTCTCATTTAATTCATCTCTATGCTAAACGGGCATCCAGGGAACGTGACTCATGTTATTGGGATCTCAAAGCATCACTTTAACTACCATGTTTGGTAATAACTTTATATCAAGGATATACTGAAAAGTGTGCTTATGCGATGGCTAACAGCATTAGCTGTGCTGCTTGTATAATAACATGACTCACCTGGTTTAAAATAACCTGAAACTGAGAATCCAAGAGTTTTCACCCTCGACTGAAACGATACTTGACAAAGCATAGTTGTCTGATTTTGATGTAGAACTCTACTTGAAAGCTGATTTCAATAATTATGTGACCTGGTTGACACATTCAACTAGTTTTTTTTTTTTTTTTTTCAAAGAAACAAAAGGTATGACATTTCGTCACTGGTGGACTGAAATGAGGAGGCTGCTTTTTCTGTATTTTTAGTCCAATATAAATTCATTCTTTAGGTTAAATGTGTTATTGCCATCAACAAACAACCAATGAGAGTTTCTAAAAAAAGCAGGCATTTCCCATTTGTGAATAATCTACAGTTCATGAATAATTTGTTAATGTTCTCAGGTTGAATGAATCCTCAATTAATTAATCAGTTCATCCAGTTTACAAAACCATTCTGAATAATTAGTTGATGGATCAGTTTCTTGAGTTCAGCTCCCTGATTCAGTGATCCTGTAGTCTCGCGTAGCCAGATCTTCAGGCTGACGGCTGAAGGTCTGGAATCCATGGCAGCTTTCATTGGCCAAGGCCCGCCCATGAGGCCGTTTGACCGACAAACAACCAATCACAGTTCGTTTCGTTCAGCGTCACGTTTCGGGGTGTGTAAATGTCGCCACAATAACAGACCGGTGTGTAAAACTCAGACGTATTTTAAAGATTCTATGTCGCAAACTTTAAATATTTCACATACTTTTGAAAATCCAGCGTTTAGTTGATCCTCATAAGCGCTCGTCGTCACAGTTGTAAACACAACGGCTTTCTTCTTTCCTGAGGGGGTTTGGCATCACGGCATCTTTGTTTCCAGGAGACGTTAAAGGAGACATCTTGTCTTCCCCTGCACAGGAGTCGACACAATGGTGGACAGCTCTCAGCTCACTCAGGGCGGGTCTAAGGTAAGACGGTCTTGTCAATCAACTATCGTGGGAGGGGCCTGTACAGAACTACGTCATTCTGACAGGAATCTCAGAACAGCCTGATTTGAGAAAGGGGATTTTAAAATAGGGATTTAAAAAAAAAACACTGGGTGGATTTTTATCATTATAGGATGGATGTGTACACACGCTTCCAAAACACATGTTCAAACAACTTGTAAAGTGAATTTTGCATCCGATGACCCGTTTAAAGAACGCGACACACACGTCTCCCGGATATCCTGTATAATTCAACCAATGCAATGATGACTTCGAAACTCCTGAAGTGTTTCCTCTTTTGTGTGCCATATGCATCAGACGTTTAGCTAACGGTCCGTGGACGTGACTTCTGAAGCTGAGACTAGTGATCCGGTGACTGGATAACAGCTCACTGAAGATGATCATTTTGTTCACGAAATCCCTTATTTTGATAAACTTCCTGACAAAACACTATTATATGGCTTGAGAAGATTGAAATAAGTAAGGCTACACAGTACTTACGTTGTTTGGCGTAATTGACCCTTCCGCTCCCCTTGGTTACTGTTGCTATGTCCGACAAGCCATGCCGCTCTCACACTGCACATGTTCTCACGCAGTGAAAAAAATTAATTCACCACCATTGACAACACAATGGACCAGTTAGCCTTCACTGAAATGTTGCTAATGTAATGCACTTATACTTTCTATTTAAAGAGTCGGTCCCTATTCATTACAATGAAAACGAGCCACCACCACAACTGTGTTCCATTGAAGATCTTCAGATGGATTTGGAGCAACATTGGTGAGTGAATCATGACAATATTTCAATTCTTGTGTGCACTATTTCTTTAAAACAAACATGCTAGCTTCTTAGCAGTCGGGTCTGTTGGTCTACTGGCACATTTGAGCTCCGTCCATGTGCGTCGCTCCTCTCTCAGCATGGCCTTGTGTCAGTCTCCATCACATTAACAGCTAATTAAGATCTGAGTGATTTCCTGTGGGGAGTGTGTTCTACTTAACCATCTTCCCAAAGCCTGTGATTCCCACATTAATCTTCCTCCCCCCCGAGAACTCTTCTATCGATTTGTGGTTCCTCAGGAGCCAGTCTCATCTTGGAAGTGATGAACAGGATTAGACTGAAATGAGCAGTCAGAGGAAGGAGGTGTTGATGCTGAGGCTGAGAGAGGGATATTTCAGTCATAGAGCCAATTGCTTGTCTTTGTTATTCTTTTTAAGTGCTTTGCTTTACTTGATCTTAGTGAACTGGTGTGATGGTTTCTAATCGGAAGTAGCCAAGTGAATGTTGCACAGGGAAAAGCAATTCTACTGACAATTAAATATTAGCTGATCATAATTATCAAAGATGCTGATGTGGACACTGCCTCAATATTCAGATTAATGGGACGATCAATATGGGGTTTTTAAATACAGTTTGTAAGTTTTACTTTTTGAAGAACCTTATTTGTTTGCTTTTCTTGATAATTAGACATTCAGATATTGAATATTCTAATTTTATCTCATGAATTCAGGGTTGTGTGCTATTACAAATTGATGTGAGAGTGCCTAATTAAAATTCATTTGTTGACTTTGATTTGAACTTGAATTGAGGTATGCAAACAGAATCCAAATTTGGAATGAGAATCTAAAGTTTCAATGTTTTTATTGTTATACGTTTCATGCATTTATATTTTTAATTATAATTTGTTTTAATACACCATATATGGTATTTCCAGAAACATTGAATAATTTTAACAGTTAACCTCTGGAATACCACCTAAAAATGTTGTTGATTTTTTACGATGGTTGTATTCTCAAAGTCCAGTACTGTTCAAGGTTGGGGTTAATATTTTGGAAGAAGTTTGCACTATTGCTGCATTTATTTGATCAGAGAATTCAGTTAGAACATAATATTTTTTTCAGTGTAATTTATTCCTGTGATGCAAAGCCATTACTCTACATTCTTAATATCATAATTAATGTTGAAAACATGCAGTTGTGCTCTTTAATATTGTTGTGGAAACAATGATACAGCATTATTTGAAAAACAAATATTTTGCAACATTATTAATGTCTTTAATGTCACTTTTGACCAATTTAATGCATCCTTGCTGAATAAATGTATTCATTTTTAAAAAATAAATCGTACTACTTTTGAACAGTAGCATATATATCAAAGTACCGTGGTATGTATTGTCATATTTTCTATGTGCTTGAGTTGTTGCTTAGTAACAGTGCTCATGGGACGTGTGATTCAGGTGAAGTTGGCATTAAGTAGAATATTAACTCTGATGAAGTGTTGTTGTTTTGACAATATTTCATGCAGTGTTTCCTCCCATATGGTGAAAACTTTAAGGTAGTGCTTTCCTACACCTCCTCAGCTCAGAATGATTTATCTCTTGTTATCTGACAGACCTGAATGAACTCACTGAGGATCCAGCTGCCCAACTTTATCAACTTAACATCAAGCTCTAGCTTAAACTAATTTTATAGGTGATTAATTTCATATTGAAACAGGAGATTGCAGCGTATTGAAGAGCTCAGCCTGTTTGTAATCATGA
Organism: Aspiorhynchus laticeps; assembly: GCA_023376895.1. NCBI lineage: Eukaryota > Metazoa > Chordata > Actinopteri > Cypriniformes > Cyprinidae > Aspiorhynchus > Aspiorhynchus laticeps. The sequence continues at coordinate 29,293,300 of CM041812.1, forward strand.
TTTGCTGCTTGCTAATACTAAAGAAATAGACAGAGAAGAGATGTTCTCATTCTAGATTGAACAAAAACATTTTATATACCCATGCAAAGAAAAGCCATGAATATTTTTGATCCATTTTCTTGAAAGAGAAAGACTGATGGTGATGTATTTTAGCTGATAAATGCACTTATAATTTAGTGCATTTATCAGCTAAAATGTACTTTACACTATAGCTAACAGCAACATTTCCTATTTTCATTTAGTTTAACTTTGTGTACTAAAATTCAACCTAAAACTTATTAAAATAATCAAAAAAATAATTAAAATGGAAATGTATAGAAATATAAAAAATACTAATAAAAATTACAGAATCACAGAACAAAATGACTAAAACCTCAACAAAAATTAAAATGGAAACAATATAAAAATAAAAACATTTAGTGACAAAAAACTTTCTAATGCAGTTACATTTTTTAATAATATATATATTTTTTTGTGTGCATGCATGTCATATTCTGCGCATGTCATCTTCATTGCCAACCTTTTCTCTTATCTCTAAACTAATCAAGAAATGTATCTTTTCTCTCAAGCTTCTATCAACTCTAAATCCGTACTCATATGAACTGTGTTCACTGTTTAGGGTAAATGACAAACAATCTGTCGTTTTCCATGGTTTTCAAAATCCTTCAGGCCTTTTATGTTACTAATTATGTGTTTATTGTAAATACAACCATCTACAAGAGGAAATGAGCACCTCACCATGGCACATTATCAATATTTATGCTGAAGAGTCAAGTAAATGAATAATTTGTGAGTGTTATTGTTTGGTGAAGGCTTACTTTTCCTGGAATCAAATAATTAACAAGCAACAATGTTTTTTTTCTCAGGCACCCATGCAAACATTATTCTCATCTCAGCGAGTGAGTGAGCGAGCCGTGGCGCCCCTCAGGGCTGGATCCATGCCCACCAAACTGATTAGCATTGCATTTCCCGTCCTGCCTGCAGCAATCACTGTCATTTCAATAGGATGCAATTGATTTTCAGAAAGTGTTTTTAAGAAAACTTCACATTTCAGTGTATTAAAGACCCTGTGAAATCAAAATCAGAGATGTTTAATCCATATCTGTTTGCTTTGAGGCCATACTGTATGGAATAATAATAATCATTTAAAAAAAAAATAATAATAATTGTGACTTTTTTCCCCTCACAGTTCTTGAGTTTATTGGGGAAAAAAGACTGAGACAAAAAGTAAGAATGATGAGACTTAAAATCACAATTCTGAGAAAAAAAACTGATTTATGAGAAGGTAACTTGCAATTCTGAGAATAAAAGTCTCACAATACTGACTTTTTTTCTCACAATTGCAAGTATATGTGAGTTATAAATTGCAATGAATTGCAAGAAAAAACAAGCTTGTTTCAGGCACTTTTTCCTGCTGTTTGCAACTTATGATTTTGACTCTTTTTTTCTAACAGTTGCAGTTTATATTTTGCAGTAGTGAGATATAAACTTACTAATGTGAGAGAAAAAGTCAATTATTGTGAAATATAAATAAGCAGTTCTGAGAAACAAAGTTTGAATTGTCAGATAGAAATGTATAATTGCAAGAAAAAAATATACTTGTTTTCACTGCTTTTTCTACCATGTGTGACTTTTTACTGTATCTCACAATTCTGACTTATTTCTCACAAATGCAAGTTTATATCTCACAATTGTGATATAAACTCATAATTGCAAGAAAGAAGGCAAAAGTCAAGACTTCACATTTCTGTGTATTAAAGACCCTGTGAAATCAAAATCGGAGATGTTTAGTCCATATCTGTCTGCTATGAGGCCATACTGTATGGAATAAAAGAAAACAAAAAAAAACAAAGGTAATTGTGACTTTTGCAATGCAAGTTTATATTTGTGACATATGTAAGTTTATGTCTGAGATAAAAACTTTTTTCTAAAGTTTGCAACTTTTTATTGCAGTTGCAAGCTTATAGCTCACAATTGTGAGATAAACTTAGAATTGAAAGAAAAAAGTCTGAATTGTGACAAACTCTGAGAAGTAAAGTCTGAATAAGATATAACATTTGTTAAAAAAAGAAGCTTGTTTTCTCTTTTTTTTGCCACCTGCAACATTTTTTCACAATTGTTTTTTTTTTTCTTTCTTGAATTTATATTTCCATTCTTGCAATTGTAAGATATAAATTCAGAATTGCAAGAAATGTCAAAACTTTTTTATTTTTTCATTGCGTGGTGGAAATAAGCTTCCATACATGTGTATGTTAGTATACTACATACATGTTTTGCACAGGGATCTTCAACAGGGGCTTTGTGAACTAGTAAGAGTCTGGCACCACATAATTCACCATTATTTCTATTTATGGTCATTCCCACAGCTTTCAGTCTCTTTTTGATAACAACACAGGAGGACACTGGCCGCAGCGTTCTTTCCATGATCACTCTGGATAATTGATTCGGGCCTATCTCTTTAAACTTACATTTGTACAAGCAAAACCCGTGGAGTCAAGCAATCTTTAGGAGCTTCTTTCAAACCGAGCGTAACGTTTGATGACGCACATATTCATGGACCATTGTGTACGCGGTTGTGTTATAAACCTTCTTTTATTTCAAACTGTGCAGTGCTTCATTTGTTTTAATTAACTTGTTTACAATTTGTGTGGCATCTTTCCCTGCTGCCTGAACTCTGAATGCAGAACAGCTGCTGCCCATCGTAATGTGATGACATGATCATATTTCTCTTGTTCTACCTTGAATTTCCAGAAACCATCTGCATTATGGTCATCAAAACCATAATGCAGTTCAATGTTTGTGTGACAGACAGTGTCAGAAGTTTTTGCACTCAGTTTGTATTTGCACTACAAATAATGGCCCCCCAAAAAAGTTTATTTGTCTTACTGGAAATGGAAAATCTGACGAGTAGGATCGTAATACAGCACAGGTAATTTGTGCATACAGAAAATTGCATCGTACAATATAGATACAATATACTGCAGAAACAGTGTAGTATAGTTAATTATTGTTCTGAACATAGCCACACTTTTGAGTATGAGTAAATCATCACTTTCATTTAGGTTTGTACAGTTAAATGATATTAGTTGAAAATACATGCTTACCATGAAGAAGTATATCACGTTTGGCATAATATTTTCAGTGTACTGTGACTTGAGATGCATTCTTTCTTCCTTTCTACACTATTTAGATAGTTAAGCTGATATTAATGTTTTCTGAAGGGAATATTTGCATTAAAGTCAGTTTTGTTTTTGCTCTCAGCAGTTGGTAATAGAAATGAGTCTATTGTTGCAATTAAATCTCAGTTTTCTGTGTTTTAAATCATGTAAACACAAGGGGCAAATGACTGAGATTTCAGTCAAATCTGAGAGTTTATGCCTGGCCAGATTTCCTCTCGTCTCTTCAGACTCTATATAGAAGCACATTAGCATTATCAGTGCAATAACTGCTTCTGGCAAGATCTCTGTTTGTCTATTCTGTTCTGGGATTCATCCAGAAATCAGTCTAGACAGGACAAACGACAATCAAAGCAGACAGAGAAGCGTAATGGAAATAAATCTGATCATTTGTTGCACCGTCTGTGTTTTGAGAGAGTTTGTGAAGGGCAGATGCTTGTATCCCGTGAACTTCTCTCTCAACTCGAGTAGGCTTACTCTGCACAAATGTACCAGACTGTTAATTAAAACATGGACAGATTGTGTGCAGATTAAGTGTGACTGCGAGGAAGATGTTCGTTTAATTATTAAATCATGACACAGTGTATCTTTACAATGCCTCCTGCTGGTTTCATCCCTCTCAACTTCAGTTTGAACGTCATTTGTTAAAGGGATAGTTCACTCAAAAATGAAAATGTGATGTTTATCTGCTTACTCCCAGAGCATCCAAGATGTAGGTGACTTTGTTTCTTCAGTAGAACACAAACGAAGATTTTTAACTCAAAGAAAAAAAAAACATACACAGACAAAACCACAGATTCTTGCACAGACCGATTGTTTCGTGTCTTTAGACCTCAATGTATCGTCACGAGCCGCAGGGTTTAATTTAGTTTTGTCTGTGTATGTTTTTTTTCTTCTCAAAGCCGTGAGTCCCATTAGCCGCTTTTCCACCGTCGGGTCAGTGCGAGCCAGTGCTTTAAACGGGCCGGGCCAGGCTAATAGCCTCGGACCTGTAGCACCGAGCCCAAAATCACGCTGCGTTTCCACCGTCGGGCCAGAAGCTCTGCAGCGCTTCACTAAAACCCACCCTTTACACACCTCTCTAGAACAACGTCACACAACCCCAGCATTTCACCAACAAAGAGAAGTTATCAGAAAACAAATAAGAAATAAGTCACTGGAATTAGCGCCATCACAAAACGAACATGATAAAAGCATCCGTTTGTTTGCATATTTTGTTAAAGATTTCAATCCAAAAGCATCGATGTTTTACATTAATAGGTGATACATCGATCATAATGAATTAATCAGGATTGAAAATTATTCACACAGAAATAAAGCGGTATAAACCGTTATTTCACAAAGGAAAGAGGACACATACCCTACTTTCAGTCGAGTCTGTTTCTGTTTATTTGTAGTCACAGAATACATCACATTTAGAATCATTTCTATATTTTTTTTCATCAAAAATACAACCTAAGTAGAAGAGGGAGCTCCCGAACAAAAAACATAATTATATTTTTTTATGACATACACGGAGCTAAAGTCTTGAGAAGACACTTATGACAGATAAAATATGTTACTAAATAAATATACGATTGTGATAGCCTGATTGAGAAGCTGACTGAGAAGCTCTTATTTCTTCAAGCGGTCGTTTTTACCATGTTTACTATGGTAATGTCTAGCGTGCATAGTCTTTTGCATCACTTATTTCTGCCTTGTATAATGTGATCATAATCCACATCGGATCTCAAACAGTTATTTCAAACACTCGCTGCTGTTTGAAAGTGAGTTTTAAGCTAAAATTATTTTAAAAGTCTTTAATACTGTTGTTATAGCTGTTAACTTTATGAAATGATCGCGACACTGACGCTCTCAAGACGCTGAGAAACTCCGCCTTTGTTCAGAACCACTCCTCTAGCCCCAGCGGGCCCGCTTCGGACCAAGGTTTTCGTCGGGCCAAAAAAACTGGCCATTGGCCCCGAGGAAGACCGACGAGGCACGATCAAGCCCCGGAAGTGACCGTGGAAACGCGACTGGCCCTGGCACGCACTGGCACGCACTGGCACGCCCGCTTTTAGCCCGACAGTGGAAACACGGCTAATGACTTCCATTATATGACTGACAGACTGCAAGATTAAAAATCTTCGTTTGTGTTCTACTGAAGAAACAAAGTCACCTACATCTTGGATGCTCTGGGGGTAAGCAGATAAACATCACATTTTCATTTTTGGGTGAACTATCCCTTGAAAGAAAATTGAAAATTGTTAATTTAATTATTATTATTTAAAATATATATATATATATTATAAAATTTCGAAAAGGAATCAATATTTCAGACTACAAACACCATGAGAGTATGCATCTTCACAATAGCATATTCAGGTTGTGGTCAACAAATATGGATTCCAATAGCTAATTCTTAAAATATTGCCTCTAATCGGTAGGCCTAAACACATTTATGTGGTTATAGCCTTTGGAAAATACCAAAAGCTGTCCTTTCTAACATTAACCCTAAAGAAACTGCATTATTAACCCATATTACAGTAGTATTTATATATACTTGAAATTTGAATTGGTAGCCAAAAAAATGCATTGTAGTGTCAATCATATTTGTAATAAATTACACCTTACAATTGAGATAAAATCCACTTTTCTCATTCAAAACATCTTATATCCAACATACATAGATTATAACACTGATTTTAAATGAACTCTCAGTTTTTAAAAGATTTCTTCACAATTCCTTATCTGTTCACAATTAATAAAATGAATATGGCAGCTGGACTGAGAATGTTTACCGAGCTGAATCAAAGGTGAGTTGAGACTTGTGAAGAGAAGCAGAAGAATGAAATGAGTAATCTTAGACTCGTATGATGTAACCAACCAAAAGAAAATGATCTGGAGGGGTCGAGATAACGTCTGAGTTATTAGATGCTCATTAAGCTCGATGCAAACACTTGTGATCCAGCAGACAGCAACACTAGGCTTCATTTTTAACTCAGTCTTTTTCTGATTCACTAAACCAACAGTGAACCGCCAAACCACAGATCATATGCCACATGGCTGTGATGTTCATGCATAAAGGCCAATGTTGGGAAGATTTGTCTCAGGCCAGGAAAAGTTGGTGATGCCTTTTAGCGTTCTTGAATTTAGAATCAGTGTGACATAACCATTCTTCTTCTTAACCCTGTAAAGCCTTACATATAAAATATATTAAGAAAAATCATGTTGGTAATGTAGAGGCATTAGAAATTCACATATCAAATGTGATACAGTATTGGTTTTATAGATGTGTAAAATGAATGTGATTCAGTGGGTGTCATTATAATGTCCATGCACCATTATTAAAAATGCATATGCTAAACATGTAGGCTACTTTCCAAAGACATCTACTGTATATTACACCCTTGTCTTGAGGTCAACTGCTGTTTAACTTTAAATTCAGCATGTATAGTGCCTGTCATATCTTATAGCGCACTCATTCACATGCTTAATGCCTCGTCTTATTTTGTAATTCAATACGTCTTCCTCTCTGTGCAAGCGTTTGTGCATAAAGTATATTAATGAGTATGTAAAACATTCAAAATTCAGCAGTAGGTAAAACCAAGAAAAGCTAACTACAGCTGCAGTCTCTAAAATGTATGTCTGGCTGGTGAACACTTCAGGGACATGTTTTATGAGCTATGCAGACATTTGAATTATGCAGCTGAGAAAAAGTCACTCTGTCTAGATGTAGGCTATACCACATGAGATAGACTGTCTTTGTATTTTTGTGTCCCTATATTGTATCGTTTTTTTAATGTAGTCATTTTAACACACAGGTGAGCTGGAGGTGCAAACAGACAGACATCAGAGGGACACAGTCACCTTTGTATCATTTTCTAATTAGGAGTCCGTCTGTAGCTACTTGCTGCCACCTGTTGGACAGAAAAGATAATTACACATGAATCAGTTTTACTGCTTTTCACATTTGTGAATATATAACTTTAAGATATTATTTCAGTATTATGATCCCATCCAATATTTATATCTCTATTGTTATCTTTATTATTTTTTTAGATTGTTATTTATATTGTGAGGGTCAGTGAAATATATTGTCACTTGAAATATTTAACTGTAATTATCAAGTCTACATTAAAAAATTATCAGATGAATCACAACATCTAGTCGTATTAATGGCTTGCGCAATTTGTGAAAAAGTTGAGGCCTATTTAAACGGGTTTTGTCAGGACGGGTTCTTTCTTTCTTTGCCCTCATTTATGCACTAAAAGTATTATTTAGATCTATTCATTCTAAAGATTTGTACCTGAAATCAACTGCTAAAATACATTTTATATTTTTGTACTGTAACATCAACTGTGTCAGCGATCTCAGGCGAATACTTTTTATTTTTATATACTGTAACTTCAAATAGCTGTCAGCAATCTCAGGCGTTTCGTGTCAAATACTTTTTATACACATATACAGTATTTCAAGTACCTGTCGGCAATCGCAGGCTGTCTGTGTCAAATAAATACATTCTATATTCATGCAAAGCAAATTTAGATACCCATCGGCGTTCGCAGGGGTTTGGTATCAAACAAATACATTTTATACTCATAATCGTTTCTATTTACTATGTATTTTTACAGCACTGAGCAATCCAGCACCATAAATCGCTTGCAATAGCTCTTCTACTAGAAGCAGCTATGATCAGCTGTTCCTCAATCTTGGCTGAGCTTTCAGTGTTGTTAAGGAAAGGGTGAAGCTGATTGGTTCTTGTCACATGACCAGCGGTCCTCTTGTGGCTTTCTGAGAAGTTGAAATGTTTTCATCTCGAAGGCCCGTTCCTCACAAACTCACAATCTTAAGTTTTATCATCGGTAGAAAGTCAAATGTTTCAATAGCCCACATTTCAGATAATTTATGCAATAAACCACCCAGAAAAAACACAACCCGTGCAACAGTTTACAAGTATTCAGTTCTGCGAATTCAGAAACACGGCCAATGGAAACCATTATGTAATGGTTTTAATGGTTAACTTTTGATGGTTTGTTATGTTTGTAATTGTCCTTTTAGTAGAAACCATTAGAACTTCTGTGATGATCTTTTTCCAGCAGAGTTCAAACCCTGCGATCAATGTCAGAACCAGATCAGAACTTTACAATGATTTATTGGGTCACACAAAGATGAACCAGTGAAAATCTCTGCACTGATTTTCTTCTGTTTAAGTTCTGACAGTAATGAAGAACTGTGTTCAATGGATTCCCTGCGGGAAAAAACAGACTTTTCTTAGCTGGTTTAAGCTGGAAGTAGCTGGTTTTAGCTGGTCTCTCAGCCTGACCAACTAAACAATTGGTCAAACCCCTCTAAAACCAGCCTGCTGACCAGCTATGACCAGCTAAAAGGTTAGGCTGGTTTGAGCTGTTTTTCAGCAGGGTTATACTGTTGTTTTCCAACATTGTTCAGCAGCCGTGGCCTAATGGTTAGAGAGTTGGACTTGTAACCCAAAGGTTTGGAGGTTCGATTCCCAGGTCCGGCAGGAATTGTGGGGGGAGTGAATAACAAGTGCTCTCTCCACCTTCAATACCACGACTGAGGTGAGACCCTTGAGCAAGGCACCGATCCCCCAACTGCTCCCCGGGCGCCGCAATATGGCTGCCCACTGCTCCGGGTGTGTGTTCACTGCTGTGAGTGTGCACTTGGATGGGTTAAATGCAGAGGACAAATTCCGAGTATCAAATTTCCCTTTCCCTGATGAAATGTGTTTCTGACTAAATCTTTCAGTAGACGAACACACCATAAAACAGTTGTGAAAATGATGTAAGCTAGGACCTTTATACGGTGTGTGCTGCTGTAAAGTCTGTCCGTCACAGCCTCGTTTTCATCCGTGTTGAATTCAATATGGTGTCTAACCTGATTAAAGACTATACTGAATGTATTTTATTTTATTTATTTTTGTTTAGTTATCAGGGAAATTGTAAATTAATAAAACATTTCTGTAAATGTACCAGAATTAGCCAAAGGCTATTTTTCATCCGTAGTCCCTGGACAGTATGTTACAAGACACCCTAAAAAAAAGATATGAAAACATGCTAAAATAATTTAACAATTATAATTACATATAACGTGTAAATATCTGCATGCAGTGCAACTGAATGTGATTTTGAACTGATGCAGGAACATGGCTAATGAAATGCAATAATTTTACAGTTAATCAGATTGTAAATATAGTGGATCTGTATTTATTTGACTACAGTGCAAGCATGAAAATGTCAGAATTACTAAAGACAGTGAACAATGAGCATCAGATACTGAGTTGCTCTGAGTTACAGGTGGTAGAAACACCTAGTGAAATGTGATTATTCATTATGTCATAGTGACTCACTGACATCATTCAGCACCAATCTTCATCTGTTCAATATGCAGCAGAATAAAATGAGTGTAAGCACGTACTGATGTGTGTCTTTATTTCACAGGCAGATAAACTGAAGGATCAGTGTGTTTGAGGGCCATCAGTGTTTGGACTCACAACAGTCAGAAACATAAGAAACAGCTCAGTGAGCGTCGTGATGGCCTGTAATGGGCAGGAGGAGGAGTTCGAGAGAGAACCGGCTCGACCGGTGCAGCATTTCACTGTAATTTCCTCCTTTAGAGTCTTATTAACTCTCCTCAATATCATTCGTACACAAACACAAGGACGAGAGAGGAGCGAGACATTCGTCCAGAGCTTCAGATCACAGGTAAGAGCTTCACACCTGAGACGGGCAGAGCAGCAGACGCCTAAAAGAGCAGCAGAAACTCTCACTGCATCTTATAAGAGATCAAAGTCACTTCTGTATTTATGTATCTGCTCATATATGCCTGTATGAATGTGTGCTTGTGAACTTGAGCTGCTCAGTTAATTTACAACTCTGAAGGACTGCTGATTAACTCGACTCACAACAACAACAGGACAGAGAGTTTAACCCGGTCTCAAGTGCAAAGAGTAAGAAAATCTAATGCTTCTCCGTCTGTCAGAGTTAAAGATCCAAAAGAGTCTCAGAATGTGATGAGGAGGACCTGAAGGAGAACTGTGATTGAATTCTCTGACATGCAGCCTGATCAAGTGATGCAGGTCTCATTTATTTTACATTTACACAATCGTTAAACACTTTTATCTAAATTGGATTCAAGGTATATTTTATCAGATCTGGCTTTCCCAAGGAATCGAACCCATGACCTTGGCGTTGCTAGCGCCATGTTTGTTTGTCTAGTTTGATTGGTTACTGGAGTACTTTGTCAGGGTTTCTGCAGGTTTTATGAAGGAACATATAAGACAAAATAAAGAAAATTAAAGGGGTAAATGTAAATGTCTTGTGTTAAATGTCGCTCATTTATATATAAATACACGTTTGCACTGGAAAACAAGACAGAAATACTGAGGAAGAGATTTATTTCTGTGCAGTTCATGCAACATTTAAAGCCACAATTTAATGAATTGATAATGCTAACTAGCACATTATTAGGAAAGGCGATTTGCAAAGATTCATAAAAAAAAACGTATACTCTTCTTCTGTAGATGAAGCTGGATCACGACTGATTCGCACACACATAGATGCATTTATGTAGATCAGGATCGGCGCATTCACTTCAAAATGAAAGTAACGTTAATCCTCTGCGTCTTCAGCGGCTCAGATGTCAGGAGTTAATGATGACTGCTATATTCATTATTATATCCAACAACTAAACGCATCAATCTCTTAATCTGAGACACTTGTCTTCCCCTGCACCAGAGGCGGACAGCTCTCAGCTCACTCAGGGCGGGTCTAAGGTAAGACGGTCTTGTCAATCAACTATCCTGGGAGCAGTCTGTGCAGAACTACGTCATTCTGACAGGAATCTCAGAACAGCCTGATTTGAGAAAGGGGATTTTAAAATAGGGATTTAAAAAAAAACACTGGGTGGATTTTTATCATTATAGGATGGATGTGTACACACACTTCCAACACACATTTATGTTCAAACAACTTGAAAAGTGAATTTTGCATCCGATGACCCCTTTAAGACATTTTAATGCCGTCATTTGTGGAAGTGTGAATTAAGACTTTATAAGGCTTTATAAACCTTAGTTGTTGTAGTTATAGTGAAGGCTGATTTTCGCATCTCTCCTCCTCCTGCAGTATGACGGATAACGTGCGGCGTGTGGTGTCCAAAGATGGCCGCAGTAACGTGAAGATCGATAATGTAGAAGGGATGGTCAAGCTCTTTCTGCACGACATCTGGACCACGGTGGTGGACATGAAGTGGCGCTACAAGATCACGCTGTTCGCCTCCACCTTCATCACCACGTGGTTCATGTTCGGAGTCGTCTTCTACCTCATTGGCCTGAGGAACGGTGACTTCCATGCCGACCCGTCATCCAATCACACGCCGTGCGTGTTGAACGTGGACTCGCTGACCGGCGCCTACCTGTTCTCGCTGGAGACGCAGACCACCATCGGCTACGGCTTCCGGCACATCTCCGAAGAGTGTCCTCTGGCCATTGTGACGCTCGTGCTGCAGCTGGTCGTCACGGGGCTGGCCGAGATCTTCGTGACCGGCGCATTTCTGGCCAAGCTGGCCAGACCCAAGAAGCGCGCGGGAAGCATCATGTTCAGCCGCTCGGCGGTGGTGTGCGAGCATGGTGGGGTTCGGTGTCTGATGGTGCGCGTGGCCAACATGAGGAACAGCCTCCTGATTCAGTGTCAGCTCTCGGGGAAACTGCTGTCCACCCACGTCACGCAAGAAGGTTTTAAATCTTACCGTATTATTGTGAATTCAGGGGTTCCACAGGGCTCTGTGTTATCACCTATTTTATTTTCTACAGTTGAAGTCAAAAGTTTACATACACCTTGCAGAATCTGCAAAATGTTAATTATTTTACCATACAAAATATTTTACCATACATACATGTTATTGTTTATTTAGGACTGACCTGAATAAGATATTTCACATAAAATATGTTTACATATACAGTCCACAAGAGAAAACAATAGTTGAATTTAAGAAAATGACCCTGTTCAAAAGTTTACATACACTTGATTCTTAATAGTGTTGTTACCTGAATGATCCACAGCTGTTTTTTTTGTTCAGTGATAGTTGTTCATGAGTCCCTTGTTTGTCTTGAACAGTTAAACTGCCTGCTGTTCTTCAGAAATATCCTTCAGGATCATACAAAATCATATAGTCATTGTTTAAAAGGGTTCAAATACACAAAAATGCTGGAACACCAAAGAATTTGTGACACCTGAAGGATTTTTCTGAAGAACAGCAGGCAGTTTAACTAGTGACATTAAAACAAATGTTAGGCTTAATATTAAAAAATGTGGATTCTGCACAAGTAGTACTCCAAATATAGTTTAATTATAACTTTTATATCAGTAAGTCTCGAGCAATATGTCAGTAAATATGTTAATAGATTTGAACTATATTTAGTATGAAATAAATGTATTTTAAATAGGCTATATTACTTTTTTTACAAGGGAATTCATCTTGATTCAAGAATGTTTAGATATTTATACTAGAAAACAAGACAAAAATACTAAGAAGATAATTTTTTTGCAGTGTAAGACAAATTTGTATCACTGTTTTTTTAATCTTGAAGGCGAGAAGAGCCTCGTGCATCAGACCGCCGTGGACTTCCAGCTGGACTCCAGGGGCGAGTGTCCGTTCCTGCTTCTGCCGCTCACCTTCTATCACGTGCTGGATGAGCGAAGCCCGCTGAGGAGCCTCACGGCCGAGAACCTGCCCAAACAAGACTTTGAGCTGCTGGTGACGCTCAACGGCACCATGGAGTCCACAGCCGCCAGCTGCCAGAGCCGCACATCTTACCTGCCGCAGGAGATCCTGTGGGGCTACGAGTTCAGACCCGTGCTGACCCACACGGCCGGCGGGAGACTGGCCACAGACTTTAGCTGCTTCGACAAGGTGCAGGCCTGCAGCGAGCTGCCGATGATCCACAACAACACAGAGAAGCTCCAGCTGGAGGAGGAGTACAGAAGGGAGTGAAGAGACCAGACGGGAGTCAAGAATGTGCTGGAAAACCAGCCTAAATCATTCTGGAAGAGCATCCTGACCGCGAGCCAGATCTGGAAACGTGGAGCGCTGGAATACAGCAGAACGGAACAGCATTCAACAGTCAAAACACTGCAGATCAAAACAACTCCATTTAGTTCATTCTTGATCCTGGTCTTATGGGAATCATTCATCAGTGACTGATTGCTGTGATCAAAGCTGAATTTTAGAAATCTCAAACAATTTTGAGAATCATTTAGAACACTTTTCTCAACACTTTTGATCAATGTAATGCATCCTTGCTCAATAAAAGTATTCATTTCTTTCTTTTATTATTTTAAGGTAGCGTATCAATTCAGCTTTGATCACAGGAAGAACTTACATTTTACTATATATTCACATAGAAAACAGCTATTTTAAATGATGGTAATATTTTACTCTTTTTACTGTATTTTTGATCAAATAAATTTCTATCAGAAGAGAATTCTGAACAGTAGTGTACACTTCAAATCAAAATTATTGGGAATGATTAATCAGTAACATTATTTAAAGAATTCAGTATTTGTCTTCATAATTTGAATATATAGTGACTTACTCGACCATCCATTGCTCTTATTTGTTGTGCACTTTCACCATCCAATCAATTCTGGATTTATTTTTTTCTGTATATTTCAATCCATTTCATACATTGTTTTAATCATTTTAGGAAAAATATTTGATTCATGTTTCTCCAGAAATAAATATGTGACGCATTTATAAAATTTGTTTTAAATCCAACAAACTCTGCAGAGAAAGATACATTGTCTTAAAATGATTGTAGAGTTCAAGACTGTTGTGGCAACAGAGACGCTCAGATGACAACAGTGTGTGTGTGTGTGTGTGTGTGTCAGAGAGAGTCTGAGTGTGCGTGTTTTTGTGATTTATGAGGACACACATTTGTATAATGACATGGGTATATGACATAGGTATTACAACGAGAAGGTAATTTATGAGGACATTTTCAGTGTCCCCATAATTCAAAAGGCTTATAAATCATACAGAATGAGGTTTTTTTTGAGAAAGTAAAAATGCAGAAAGTTTCCTGTAAGGTGTAGGGTTGGTGTAGGCCGATAAAAAATACAGTTTGTACAGAATAAAAACCATTACGCCTATGGGATGTCCCCATTTAGATAGCAAAGTAAACCTGTGTGAGTGTCAGAGAGTGTCTATGTGTGTGTGTAGGTGTGTGTGTGTGTGTGTCAGAGAGTGTCTGAGAATGTGTGTGAGGGTGTGTGTGTGTGTGTGTCTGAGAGTGTGTGTGTTTGTGTGCATGTGTGTGTGTTGTGGCAACAGTCTCTGGTCTGTTTATAAAGCTCAATCAGACAATGAGGACAAATGTTTCTTTACTCAAAACAATACGAACACTGTTGTTGAAAATAGTTTATTAAAATGATTCAGTAGAAAAACATAATTTATCCAAATATATGTTTTCTTCCCTTTGTCAACAATCTCAGAGCATCAGGGCTTGTGACCGAACTGATGTGATCTGGTTCAGTCGGTTTGAGCCCGTGTGCCGTGCCAGTCCAGCGTCAACCCAACACACACGTGTTCACTGTACAGAGAATCACGCCAGCGTTTCACTCTTCACTCCGTTTCTCTACGTCTCTGATTAAATGTCTGTTTGGCTGGCTGAGATCAACTCGTAGTGTTTAAATGCATAAGTTATATATCAATTATATAAAAAGAATTAATACACTGAATTGTATACTTCAATCTAACAAACGCACAGCGTTTGTGACTCGGATCATCGTCATAATAATTAATAATAATACAAATACTGGTAAATCTTTGGTAAATCTGTTTCTCTCTGTAAGGCACTGGTTCATATAAATGCACCTCGTCTTTAAAGGTTTGAGGTCATTAAAACATCTGAAAGATTCCAGTTTTCTACAAAGATGTGTCGTTTTTAAGGCAAATATCAATCTCTGATGCCATTACGAACGACATAATACTGATAAATATGGCAAGAGGCCTGTTCACATCAAGAACAATAACTATATTAGCATCCACACCAATGCACGATAATCTTCTGTTTATTATTCTGTTTCTGCTTCTGTTTATTACACTGCAGTTTTGTCATCTGTCGCTTTAAATGCTGGAGTTCTTTAAGGTTTTGTGGATTCTGACTGGCTGTCAATGTGTTAATCGTTCATCAGCTGGAAAAAATCACTCTGAAAGTGATTCCAACAATATTGTTCATTTGTGTCGTTATTGTTATAGTTGTGGCATTGTTATTTTTTTTAAACTATATCTTTATTATTATTGCAGGGCTGTACGATGAATCGTATTTTAATCATGATCACCATTTCAGCTTCTGCAATATTTGCCCGCTGCTTATTATTTGGTAAGCGATTAATTTTTATTTGACATTGCCGTTATCTTGCATTGGTAACAAGCCTTTACAACCATTCATGGTTGCGGTTGCCAGATGTCAAGTGTTTAAATCCAATCAAAAGTTTTCTCTGAAATCGATACATTTTCTGCCCAGTGGTTTACAAGGTTTCCAGGTCTGCGAAAAAAAAAACCTAATTGCTGATCAGAACTAGCCCAATCATGTTTTTTTCCAACAGTTCACTTTAACCCGCAGACTTCAAAAACAACCCGCGGCAATAGTGTAAAAGTAGATCAATTCTGCAGTAAAACCGGAGATTTGGCAACCCTAGTCGTTAAATTAATTTATTCCCAACCTGGCAACCATGTGCTCTCTCGAAATTATGGAAAAGGCAGTGACGGCTTGACAGCACACAAGTCTATTTAGATATTCTGCTCAAATAATAGCGCAATACAGCCAGTCTGTTTTCCTTCTTTAGCAGATTGCGCTGTTTGCTGCGACTAAATCTGCAAGAAAACCATGCATTGATCTGTGCTTATATGAAACTGCAATAAATCTGCTGAAATTAAGTGATTATATTTTTTAAGCACAATAATCGTGGTTAACCGTTGAACCATTATCGTGCATCCCTGCGTTATCATGTGATAACATGTCCTTCATGTGAACGGCCGCAATTCTTCATCATCTCACATACCTCAGTCCTGTCTCATCTGTCTTCCTCTTCCTCTCACCTTCTCTCTCAGACCTTCTGAACTCTCTCTGATATGTTTGTACAATAAGGCACACGTGAACTTATAGACGAATAAGTACTTGCTCATGCAGCGTAGGGCTGCACGATTAATCGAATGCGATTGTCATGCGCATCTCGTCAGTAAAGCCGGTTCTGTGATTAGTAGTAAATCTCCATCGCATGCTTTCAGATGGAGCAGCATTTACTACACAGAGCCGTAGTTCTCTGACAAGCTACACAAAATTGTTTATTATCACAGACGATTTAATCGTGCGATAATGAAATCGAAGATATCGTTCTGCGATAATAAAGTTGTTTGCGTAGCTTCTCAGTGAACTACGGCTCTGTGTAGTAAATGCTGCTCCATCTGAAAGCTCGTGAAAATACCATATTTAATAACATGTTTTTACTCCAAACTCACTTCATAACATCAGCCGAGTGTTTGAAATGAATCCTTCTGTGAGATGATGTAGCTTCTCACACAGAATAAGGCACGCAAATATTTAAATAGTATCCTAAGCAGCGATAAAGGCTGTGTCGATAAGCATATACTTTATTATAATGAAAATTAAAATAATAAATATAATAAGAACTCATATATTGTCATAGTCCATAGTCCTTAGTCATGTTGAATCAATGAAAGCAGTTAAATCTTCTGTTTATTCAGCAACCACTATAGGGATTTCCTGGATTTCTTCTGCGGGGCGTACACTGCAAAAATGATTCTCTTACTTAGTATTTTTGTCTTGTTTTCTAGTATAACTATCTAAACATTCTTGAATTAAGATGCATTTACTTGACAAGTAAAATGATTTAAGATATTAAGTCTTGTTTTCTTACAAAATTATACAAATGTTGTTAGTTTTTGCTTAAAACTCGCCCCATTGGCGGATATTTTTGCTTGTTTTAAGGAAAAACTAACAAAATTTGGATATTTTTTACAGAAAACAAGACATAATATCTTAAGTCATTTTACTTGTACAATAAATGCATCTTGATTCAAGAATTTTTTGATATTATACTTGAAAACAAGACAAAAATACTAAGTAAGAGAATAATTTTTTGCAGTGTATTTGGAGTTTCTCTGGCCTTCGGATGGAGATTTACTACTGATCACAGAACCGTGCTTCACTGACAAGATACGCATGACTAACGCAGCTTTTGCCTAATTGCGATTTATCGTGCAGCCCTAATGGAGCGGCTCATTAACAGCCTCGTTTACATTTCCACATTCCTGCTAAACTCCTGGATCTGCGAGCGGATCACAGACGTCTCCTGTATGTTTTCTCCGGCGGTGGCGGACGGTTTGCTCTCTGCAGTCTGGTGTCATTTTGAGATGTTTGAGACGTCTAGTAGTAGGAGCCCAGATGTGAGGGCATGTGCGCAGCGGGGTGTCGCGGTCCGCTGTAGATTCCCGCTGCCGCCGGAGCGTTCCAGTACGGACCCGGGCCGCTGAAGAAACCGGACGAGGCGACGTTCATGGCCTGAGTGTGAGGAGATATGAAGCTCATCTTCTGCGGGTGTGGGTACGAGCTCATGTAGGACAGCTCGGCTGGGTACTTGTAGATGGAGGAGTCGGGCGGATGCGGCTGCAGGGCCTGCGCGATGCCGTGGAAGTCGAACTTGTAGGCGTAGCGCTTGCCGTGCACTTTGGTCATGATGTTCTTGTCGTAGTAGTAGCGCAGGGCTCGGCTCAGCTTGTCATAGTTCATGTTGGGCTTGCTCTTCCTCCCGCCCCAGCGCCGCGCCACCTCGTCCGGATCCGTCATCTTGAACTCACCATTGGTTCCTTCCCACGTGATGCAGGACGAGTTGGAGCTGTCGGACAGAAGCTCCAGGAGGAACTGCCACAGCTGGATCTGACCAGAACCTGAAACACACACACACACACACGTCAACTATATTACCACTAGAGCTGTCCATTTAGGGCCAGATTTACTAAACGTCAAATTAGCGTTAGAGTGCAGTTTCATAAAAGCGCAGATGGGAGGGGAAAATTCTGTGTGTGATTTAATGAGCACACACTGCAAAAAATGATTTTCTTACTTAGTGTTTTTGACTTGTTTTCTAGTATAAATATCTAAACATTCATGAATCAAGATGCGTTTACTTGACAAGTAAAATGATTTGCATTTACATTTAGTCATTTAGCAGATGCTTTTATCCAAAGCGACTTACAAACAAGGACAATGGAAGCAATCAAAATCAACAAAAGAGCAATGATATGTAAGTGCTATGACAAGTCTCAGTTAGCTTAACGCAGTACATGTAACAAGGTTTTTTTAAATTATATAATAAATAAAAAGAAAAAAATAGAGCAAGCTACTGTTAAGAGGCCTTTTTTGCTTTTTGTAAATTGTATAATAAATAAAATGAAAACAAATAGATAGAATACAAAAAGAATAGAGAAGCTAGTGTTAGTTTTTTTTAAGAAAATGTAAGATTTAAGATATTAAATCAAATTATATTATATTAAATTTAAGATATCAAATCTTGCCCCCCCCCAAAACAAAATCAACATTTTCATAGTTTTTCCTTAAAATGAGAAAATATATCTCCAAAGGGGGTAAGAAAAATAATTTTAATTCAAAGGCTGAACAAGATTATTTTTCTTGCCCCATTGGCAGATATTTTTGCTTGTTTTAAGGAGAAACTAAGAATTTTATTTTATATTTTTACACAAAACAAGACATAATATCTTGTCATCTTAAGGTCAATATTCCCCATTAACCAAACGCTTTTCACCTGCCTCAACTGTCTCTCTTTTACACTCCGATTGATGCACATAAGCAAACAGACATTGCAATTCTACACTTTTACCTATTTGCTACCATACTTTATTCTTCTCCTATAATGGATCGCGTGTCCTCAAGCACCTAAACGTTGCAGCCATGTGCATCGCACATCTCACTCTGCACGCCGAGTGATGCACGCAAGAAAATTCTACACTTATTTACCACCTTACATTATATTTTATTCCTCTCTTTTAATCCGTAACATAGCGTGTGTTCCGTGGCACCTAAACATCACGTGTCTGCCACAAGAGCTCTCACTTTTTACAGCCACCGAACACCGCGATTGATGCCCGTGATTTTTAATATTAAGTTATCTCACTTTGGCTGTGGCATGTTCTGTGACCGCTGTGTCTAAATCGGACTGGTGAAGTGTCATCTGGGGCAGGCAGGAGTAGAAGTGTTTTCTGTATGGTCACGGGCATCAACCGTAGTGTAAACAGAGTGAGGGATCTTAAGGCATGTGAAACGCTTAGGTGCCACGGGACGTGTGATCTATTATGGGTTAGAAGAGAGGAAGGCAACACCGTGTCTACACCGGACACAAGTGGTGCGACAAACAACAGTACTGAACCCATTATAATCAGCGATGCTGTCTACACTGGATACGGCGCGATGCGACACGACAACTGTCGCGTCCGGTATAGCCACGGTGTAAGGTGACAAGTAAATAAGTGTCTGTTTGCTCATGTGCATCAATCAGAGTGTAAACCAGAGAGAGATGTTGAGGCAGGTGAAAAGCGTTTGGTTAGTGGGGAATATTGACCTATTGTGCGTTTTGTTGCCGAGCCCCGCTTTCATATAATGATTGACAGGTTGGGGGTGTGATTCGCTCGGAATGCATTTTCAAATCCACATTGACGTAAACTACCTTAATGAAAATGCTTATTGATGGTTTTAATGATATTTAAGTGTTAGTGTCAATGCATTTAAGAAAAATAAAAGACATTTAAATCACCATTTTTGCTACCATTTTGCTCCACAATTTTGAAATTCACACTACATTTTACTACAATTATCACGCGGTATCACGATGAAAATGCAATCCCACGTGTCCTACCCGAAAGTCTAAATGCATTTAGGAAAAATGGCAGTTAAATTATAATTTTGCTACAGTTTTTGCTTGGACTTGTTAAACATATCTTATCAATTTGGGTAATGCAATTTCATTTTAATTTTGCAACTTATAAAGCATTAAAATATGTTTTTAATTTACATATTAAAACTAGTGTAGGAAATGGCAAATGTAAATTATATAATTGAATTTTAATTTTGCACTAAATGTTGCACATATGTATGGGAAATGTAAATTTAAATAAAGAAATACATTGCCATTTTACATATTGCATTGTCATTTTGCATATTACATTTCAAAATGAATTTTGCTACCCATATGCTTCCATAGGACAGTAGTCTTTTAACGCCAAAAGACGTTTTGTGCTGGCGCAAGCTGTTAGTAAATCTGTCCCTAAATGTCTTGATTTGGTGCAATTAATGGAACAAATAATGTGTTAAAAGTGTGGTTGACTGTTTTTCTTCTAGGCTTGATTGTGTTTATGGGGTGGAGTCTAACATGTGTTAATGTTTCGTTTTTTAAAAAAATAATTATTTTTCACATAAATTACCTTTATTATACACCGCTCCGTCCCTTCTCCTATGAACACGCTGATGATTTCCTGGTTTTATGAAGCCCCTCCCTCAGAAATACGCGATGGGCTCAGATTGGTTAGCAGTGTGTTGTGATTCGCCAGTGTGCATCTAAATGTCCCGCCCCTCTCCTCAAAATGTGCTCCGGTTGTATTGTAAACAATGGCATCGTCAATATTGCTTATCAATTTGAGCCCGACTGAGACCCAGAGAATATTATTTACATTTCCGCATTTAGCAGACGCTTTTATCCAAAGCGACTTACATTGCATTCAAGTTATTTTTTTTTACATTTTTATCAGCTCTTGCTTTCCCTGGGAATCGAACCCATGATCTTGCTGTTGCTAGTGCCATGCTCTACTATTTGAGCTACAGGAAAGCTCCCTATTATTAGTGAAGAGGATCGCGCAGAACCTGTGCAAGAATGGCTCTCAATGGTATGTTTTTTGTTGTCTCATACTTTTAGATATGCTGTTATTTGTAAATGCTACTGCTTGTTAGCTTCTAATATACGGTTTTACCTCATTAAAGCTTTAATACATCAGAATACATGATTGCGTTGTAGCATTTTTGTAACAGTAAGAAGTGTTTGCCAGCAAGTATTGCTCGCTACCATGGCAACCGCGTGCGCGTCCGTGTTTAACGCTTCTCATAGCTATGTGAAAAATATCTGTCTCTTTACACATAACATGTAGAATTGAACACAGTTCATTGATGGAACTGATGAGCTGATGATCTGAATGAGAGAGAGAGAGAGATGCAGAGCAGGGGAGGCGAGGAACAGGATTAAGAACCGCTGCTTTAGAACATTGATTTTGAATCTTGTGAATCCATTAGAATCGTTAAAAGACAGAATCGTGATTCATATTATTATTCGATTTTTTTGTCCACCCCTAGTTTTGATGGCATGGCAACAACTCTTCCTCTTCTCTAAAGCAGCGCAATATGGCCCCGCCCCCTTTGTTGCATGTTCCCGGGGGTGGGGTTTATGTAAATTTCAGGGTTTGTGATGTCACCAACCTGGGAAGTAGCTCGTTGTAGTCCCTACCAGCCATAACTGTAGGCATTAAACTGCCATAATTTTAAAAGAAAATATCCCCGTTTGCATTGAACTTTCAGCGACGCAACTTTGCAGATATCGTTTATGCTCAAACAGCAACATTACACACTAACTAACGTTAAAAAAGTTAAATCACAATCAACCACCCCTTTAACACAGTGCCTCGTCTAGACCTGTCTATCATCTCACACTGATGCAGTTGATGATGAACATGATGCTGGATGACTGACTATTAGAATGCAGTTATATGAGCCTAAAATTCAAGATATGAGCGAAAAATGCTATTTATATCATATGATATAGTTTAGCAATATCACACCAGCAATATTGCCTCAATATCTGCAAGTCAAGTCAAGACACCTTTATTTCTATAGCGCTTTATACAAAACAGATTGTCAAAGCACCTTTACAGTGTCAATCAGGAAAATAGTTTGTCAATAATGCAAGAGGACAATAACAAAGAGTGCATGACTGCAAACGTGACATTGATTTATACAACTGTTTAGTAAACAAGAAGTTAATATTGTGTTGTATTTTAGACACATTTTCATCAACATTGTCTGTTTTTGGTCAATTTTGCAAATCAAAGCCACAGCAGAACTGTTGAGCATCTCTGATCAACACACAGCAGTGATTCATTACTCAATGAATCCATGTTTTTGAATGAAACGAGTGAGTCAGTGCTTCAGAGACTTGTTCATTTACTTCATTGCTTCATTTCAGCCATTTGGACAAATCAGTTGAATGAATGATTCAATGACTTACTCATTAAAACAGTCACTTGCCGCCACCTACTGGCACTTTTATTTTCTTATTTATAGTATCTTTTCATTTTAAAAAAACTTTTATATTTCAATATTATTATTTTTTTTCTGTTGAATAAATACATTTCTTTCTAAAGCTACTTCTTTGTAATGTCTATTCAGTGCTTTTCTCATTTAACACATTAATGAAGAAATTATCTTTTGGGGGGTAATTTCTCAGCCCAAACTGATGTGTGATAAAGTAATTAACACATCATGTAATTAACATGGTTAAAAAAAAATATTGCTTGGCAGCCCTATTTATCAAACAGCTGTTTATATAAATTTAGATATGTAAGTATATCCAAATTTATTTGCATACATACAGTACACTCACATAAAACAATATATACTATATAGTGTATCTCACCTGCTTGATTGTTTATATTGTAACAAAATGTAACTCTATTATTGTCCAGCTCTAATATGATAATTGCAACTATAATGCATGACGATATTAAGATATTAAAAATATTAACATCATATTTTTTTGTAATGATGCTTTAAAACAATGCGTGAAAAGCACTTAAACAAGTAAATTTACATTTGGCAACTTTGACTCTCACCTGGATTCGCCAGCCTGCTGCTTGTCGGCCCTAAAATCTGATACGGATCTAAGAAGAAGATGACAAACACACATGAGAGACCATCCTAGTGCACTTCAGCTGATTTATGCTTCATTTGATTCAAATAAAGTAGTGCTGTCAAACGATTAATCGTGATTAATTGCATCCCAATAAAAGTTTTTGTTTACATAATATGTAAACAGTGTGTACTGTGTATATTTTTATGTAGGCTATATATAAATACACACACATACAGTATATATTTTGAAATTATTTACATGTATTTACATGTATATATTTATATTCATATAATTTATATTATATATAAATATATTTAATATATAATTATAACATATTTTTCTTAAATATACATACATGCATGTGTGTGTATATATACATTGGAGGCCAAAATGATTAGAACACTAGTATTTTCAGCTGCTAAAAATGGTGTTAAGTCAGTTATTGCTATCTTTTGCTGTAGTGTGTCAGAAGGAAATATCAGTTTACATTTCCAAACATTCATTTGGCCATTAATTGTAATAACCCAGTAAGATTTTAGTTTGCTCCACACAGAGATCTGATCTGATCATCATCAGTCTGTCTGGAGTGACATGAAGAAACAGAACAAACTGAGACAGACTCAATCCAGAAGAACTGTGTCTCCAAGACGCTTCAAGAAACCTCCTGCAAAGCTACAGAACTGTTACAAGTTTTAGGCACTTGTGTAAAAATGCAGTAAAATGAGGATGCTGTCAAAAATAATGTCATAAATAGATTTTCTTTATAAAGTAACTTCTATTAACTAAATTAATTCAACATTTGTTGTGAGCATCATTTGTGTTTAAAGCAGCTTTTGCCCTCGGTGCACTTGAGCAGTTGCTCAGGAGCTTTGCCACCATTGTATATACATAATAAATATACACAGTACAAACACGTATATTATGTAAACAAAAACGTTTATTTTGGACCGCACTAAAATCAAGACATGATATGATCTCTCACTCTCTCTAAACTGACCTGAGCTCAGATCAGAACTCAAAACTTCATACAGATTTATCATTTATGATTTTGAACTGGAGGGCAGTTCTTTGTGATCGCGGTTCAATGCAAAATCAACTAAAATAATGTATTTTTTATGAACCTGCATAATTCCCTAATGACCCCGCTATTTAGTGTGATAAACATGTATGAATGAGGGAAAAAAGTGTGGGATGAGCATGATGTTAAAAAGAGTTATTAAGCTCAATAAGCTACATTTACATTTATTCATTTAGCAGACGTTTTTATCCAAAGCAACTTACAAGCTGTGAAAAGATTTCATAGTGATTATGTACGTGACTGTAAACAGTTGGGAGAGAAATCAGATTTATTTATTAATTTAATATTTATTTATTTATATATTAATACATTTCCCATTTTCATTTGGTTTGACTTGATGTACTAAAAGTACAAACTAAAACAGAAATTATTAAAACAATACAGACAAAAATACTAATAAGAATGACAAAAACACAACAGAATCACTAAAACTTACTAAAATTAAAATGGAAACACAGAATATGCACTGCAAAAAATTATTTTCTTACTTAGTATTTTTGTCTTGTTTTCTAGTATAAATATCTAAAAATTCTTGAATCAAGATGCTTTACTTGACTAGTAAAATGATTTAAGATTTAAAGTCTTGTTTTCTAAAAAAAATTTTGTTAGTTTTTGCTTAAAACAAGCAAAAATATCTGCCAATGGGGTAAGAAAAATAATCTTAATTCAAAGGCTAAACAAGATGATTTTTATGTCCCCATTGGCGGATATTTTTGCTTGTTTTAAGCAAAAACTAACAAAATTTTGATACTTTTTTAGAAAACAAGACATAATATCTTAAATCATTTTACTTGTACAGTAAATTCATCTTTGATTCAATAATTTTTAGATATTTATACTAGAAAACAAGACAAAAATACTAGAGAGGAGGATCATTTTTGCAGTGTGAAAATAAAGTCAGTTTGTGAGTGCAGTTCCCATGATGCTCTCACCTATCTGAGCTCTCTGCTCTTCGGTTTTGCTCATGATGGCAGCAGGACTCTGAGAAACTAATGAACACACACACACATTCAGGTTAATCGTGAGCATCAGCGGCGTAACGTGTGCAGCACATGGGCTTCTGACCGACCTTTAGCTGCAGACGCCGGCTGAGTCCATCCAGAGCGCCGGCCGTCGAAACTCATGTCTGCTCTGCCGGCTCCTCTGCTGCCGTCTGGAGGGTAGACGGGGGTGTTTGGGAAGATGAAGCTGGCTCCTCCTGAGACACAGATGAGCGTGAGCGACGTCTAAACTCATTCAGCATCAGCAGCACATGCAGAAGAGCTGAGGAACCGCAGCGCCGCATGCACTTCAGACGGTGTGTGTGTGTGTGTGTGTGTAAGCGGTGTGGGCGGGGCCAGGGCGGAGTCAGGGGCGGGGCCACAGGGCTGCTTACCTGTATTGCGAGCATGCATTAACCGCGGGGAGTTTTGCAAGGCTTTGTCAACATCATCTGAAGTCAAGTGAGGAAGTGGAGCTGAGAAACAAAACATCCATGACACGTGAAAAATAAAGAGAATCAAACAACTCAACAAACATCCTGTGACATGATGCTGACTGAAAGAGAGAGACAGATGAAGACAGACAGACAGACAGAAGGACGGATGCATGCTGTGTGTGCACATGAGTGTGTGTGAGTGTGTGTGTGACGGCAGACAGGCGGATAAAATCAGTGTTTGAGCCGCAGACAGGATCGTCTATCTCTCTCCCATCTCATGCATATCTAAGAACTCAGAAGGCAAACTGATCTCATCTTCATGTTTCAACCCAAAATCATCAACAAGAAATAAATTATAATATTTGACATTTAAACCATGAAGATGTTTTACATTGTGACACATTTATATCAAACTCTAGTTACTGTAATGCACAGAAATCTCATTCTCATCACTGCCATGTCATGCTTATTTAAATCAGTTCAACAATGATATCATATAAACACTGTACATGATGCAATAAGAATTGAAGCTGAATGTGCTTCTGTTTCAATAATGTCACAATGCAAAACATTTCTTAAGATTTCATCCAAAATATCATTTATTTCAAAATGATATACTTTCAATAATTAGAATTTAACTTAAATATAAATTTAAAATATAAAAATACTATTAAAATGATAAAATATCTTTGAAAAGGGAAACTAAAATATTATTATTATATATAATTATAAAATAAAAAATATTTTTCTCATTTGATTTTAGGGGGAAGCATGACCTGGACAGGTACACTGCAAAAAATTATTCTCTTACTTAGTATTTTTGTCTTGTTTTCTAGTATAAATATCTAAAAATTCTGGCAAGAAAAAGCATCTTGTTTAGCCTTTGAATTAAGATTATTTTTCTTAACCCATTGGCAGATATTTTTGCTTGTTTTATGCAAAAACTAAAATTTTCATAATTTTCTTCGTAAACAAGATGATTTAATTTCTTAATTTTACTTGTCAAGTAAATGCATCTTGATTCAAGAATGTTTAGATATTTATACTAGAAAACAAGACAAAAATACTAAGTAAGAAAATCTTTTTTTTTGCAGTGTATAAAAGATTCGCACAGCTATAACACGGCTTGCTGTGCATTATCCCGGTTATACCATGGTCATTTATGAGCATTAAGTTAACGGTGTGAATGATGTTTGCAGCACAATATTTGACCAGACGGTTATTTTTATCAATTACAGCTCGTTAGTGCTAGCATTCTGCCCGCTTCAAATCAGACACATAGATGAAATAGTGCAGTAAGATCACATTTATTTGAATGAATTAAAGCATTTATTTGTTAATTGATAATATTAATGAATTATCAATCGATCAAGAGAGAGAGAGAGATGACAGCTGTGTGTAAATTACAAGTTTTGTGCTCCTGAATGTTTCTATGTGCGCAGCGCGATCTCTCTCTCTCTCTGTGTGTGTGCGTGTGTGTGTGTCAATGAAAGCAGTGCAAGCACAGTTTTAAAGGGGTGGTTGACTGTTTTTTTTCTAGGCTTGATTGTGTTTATGGGGTGCAGTCTAGCATGTGTTCATGCTTGTTTTTTTTAAAACGCATTATTTTTCACATAATTTACCTTTATTCCACACCTCTCTGTCCCTTCTCTGACAAACGCCTCGATTTATTTCCTGGTTTTATGAAGCTCCTCCTTCAGAAATACGCGATGGGCTGAGATTGGTTAGCTGGCTCAGTGTGTTGTGATTGGCTAAACCGCCTCTACTGCACGTCTGAACGTCCCGCCCCTCTCCTCAGCGGCATGTGCTCCGGTTGAATTGTAAACAGTGGCGTTGTCTATAATGCTTATCAATTTGAGCCCGATTGAGACCCAGAGGATATTAGTGAAGAGGATCGTGCAGAACCTGTGCAAGCACGGCTCTTAATGGTATGTTTGGTTGTTGTTGTCTCATACTTTTAAATACGCTGCTATTTGTAAATGCTACTGCTTCTGTTAGCCTTTAATATACGGTTTTATCCTGATTAAAGCTTTAATACAGCACAGCAACCGCACGCGTGTCCATTTATAATGCTTCTCATTGCTGTGTGAAAATAAGTGTATAATTGGAACAGTTTGTTGGAGCTGATCTGACGATCTGAATGAGAGAGAGAGAGAGAGAGAGAGAGAGAGATGCAGAGCAGGGCGACAGAGTAACAGTATTAAGAACTGCTGCTTTAATGATTTTGAAACTTGAGAATCCATTAGAATCGTTAGAAGACAGAATCGCGATTCATATGAATAGATTTTTACGTGCACCCCTAGTTTTCTCTTCCTCTTCTCTAAAGCAGCGCAGCATGGCCTCGCCCCCTTTGCTGCGTGTTCCCGGGGGCGGGGTTTATCTGGGTCTGTGACGTATCAACCCGGGAAGTAACTCGTTGTAGTCCCTTACCTGTCGTTTTTGTAGGTATTAAACTGCCAGAATTTTAAAAGACGATATCTCCGTTTGCATTGAACTTTCAGCGCCACAACTCTGCAGATATTGTTTATGCTCAAACAGCAACATTACACACTAACTAATGTTAAAAAAGTGAAATCGCAATCAACCACCCCTTTAATGCATGCCTGCCAGCCAATCACAATCCAGTATTCAGACAGACAATGGTAGAAGAATTATTAATGCATGTTATTGCATGTTAAATGTGCAGAGAGTCATGTGACTGTGAGGTCAGTGATCTGAGCGTTATGAAGCGTCGTGATGAACCGATGATTTGATCTCACTCACTCTCTCTGAGGTAGTGCAGGTGAGACAGCAGGATGTCGGCCGTGTAGCTGCTGGTCAGACGCTGGACGTCGTCTTTGCTCATCTTGCAGAGCTCCTTCCCGTCGATGCTGTGGAAGAGAGACAGGTCCACCTCGGGAAGCCCGTACTCCTTCACAGCCCATTCCAGCCACTGACGCACATGATCTGCCGACCACAGGCTCGGATCTGCAGACAGCACTCACTTTACACTCACATTTATTATCATATAGATTAGTGCTGTCAAAATTAGCGCATTAACATGCAATAAAATTTTCAAGTTTTTCCAAAAAAAATATTTAATGCAGTTACTGCAGCACTGCAAAAAATGATTCTCTTACTTAGTATTTTTGTCTTGTTTTCTAGTATTAATATATAAACATTCTTGAATCAAGATGCATTTACTTGACAAGTAAAATGATTTAAGATATTAAGTCTTGTTTTCTAATTTTCTGCAAAAAAATATAAAAAGTGTGTTAGTTTTTCCTTCAAACAAGCAAAAATATCTGCCAAATCAGCTTGTTTAGCCTTTGAATTAGGATTATTTTTCTTACCCATTGGCAGATATTTTTGCTTGTTTTAAGGAAAAACTAACAAAAATTTGAATTTCTTGAATTTTTAGAAAACAAGACTTAATATCTTAAATAATTTTACTTGTCAAGTAAATGCATCTTGATTCAAGAATGTTTAGATATTTATACTAGAAAACAAGACAAAAATACTAAGTAAGAAAAAACTTTTTGCAATGAGGGGAGGAGATTGGCCACCCCACTCACAACTGCTGCATCTGTCTCTATTTTCTTGACAAGAATTGTGTTTATTTCGATGCAGAATGTCTTTATGATCATGTCAAACAGGAGACTTTTCAGAGGCGCGCTACACTTCACTTCAGCGCCATGCACGAGTCAAACGAGCATGGAAACGGTACAGGTGACGAGGAGCTTCAGTAGAACAACAGAGAACTGCGGTCAGATGAGAGGTTGTCAGGTCATATGTCAGTAAAAACTCATTTTCCTGTCCTGCCACCCGTTTATACTGTGATCGTAGCGCATGCTCTTCAATTGCACGCACAAATGCACCAGTGCGCTGTATACAATTTAATATTAAAGCGCAATAATATATAAAAGGTTATGTGACAATACGATGCGTGTCAGATCGTCATGTTGAGCAGCGGCAGCTCTTAAAGTAACAGCAGCCAAATAACCTAATAACCAGCAGCTGTGATGTCTGTTCATCAAACAACAAAACTAAAAAGAGGAAATCAATAACTTAGCTTTAGGGATTCATCTATATTTAATTTAGAATTTATTTTTTGATAACTTTATTCAATTTCTGTATATTTCCTACTTGCTGAAGAGCACAGGTAAATATAACATTTATTATAATGGGTTTATGTGAAGATTGTTTTAAGTTAAATTCATTTAATTTATTTATTTCATAGGTACATCTGTAGTATTGGTATCAGTGATACTTGCCTTCAGACGTAAAAAAAGAATACAGTCGTAAACAATAATTTAAAATATATATATATATATATACACACTGTCTTTATGTTGTTTCTACATTAATTCGAAGATTGCATGTGAAATTATTGCAATATAAAAGTATATTTAAAAACTTTAGAGTAAATGATAACAGAATGATCATTTTTGGGTGAACTGTTGACTTAATTCCAATTACAGTTCAACGTCTGACTAATTCATACAGTAAAAGCACTGACTAATGAATCAGTGAATGGTCTGGCAGTAGCTGTGAATCAGTGTACGCACACACGTCTATTGTCCTGCCGCATGAGCGGGAAAAACAGGATGTTGTTGGTGAGCATCAGCAGCGCAGCAGGAAGTTACACAGAATCTCTGACTCAAGAGCTGTCTGTCGTCATCAGTGATCAATCACACAAACACAAGAGTCACCTGCAGGGACGATCACTCTGCGCTCGCTGGTGGTCATGTTGGGCGGCACCGCGTGTTTGTCCTCCATAAAGCTGCTGTACATCACTGGAGGAACCTTCCCCTTCACCGCAGCACACACATCAGGAGAGGCCCTGCACACACACACACACGTTTGTTTCTGTGAATTGTGGGGACTTTCCATAGACTTCTATTAATTTTATACTGACCAAATGATATTTTATATCCTCTAACCCAACCCTAACCCTAAACCTACCTCTTACAGAAAACCTGTTTGCATTCTTACACTTTCAGATAAACATCATTTACTATTTTTAATCATTCTTTCCCAATGTCAAAAATTTCAGGTTGCACTATCCTTGTGGGGACATTTGGTCCTTACAATGTAGCATAAACAAGTACACACACACACAACACACACACACACACACAATACAATACAATACAACACACACACACACACAACAAACACACAATACAACACACACACACAATATAACAGACACACAATACAACACACACACATACACACACACACACACAATACAACACACACACACACACACAAAACAAACACACACACACACAGCGCGCACACACACACACACACAACAAACAACACACACACACACACACACAACGCGCGCCACACACACACACACACACAAAACAAACACACACACACACAATGCACACACACACAACGCACACACAGGTCAGATGTGCATCTCCTGAAGGAAATATCAGTACTTGCAAGAACAACAATCTGAAGTCAGGGTTCAAGTATTTTGCTCTTCAGAATCTTCAGAATTCATGCAATTCAGTGAGATATTCTCAAACTTTAAAGCAACTATAAACTACCATTCAAAAGTTTTGGGTCAGTAGGATATGTCTAAGAAATTAATACTTTTATTCAGCAAAGATGCATTAAACTGATAAAAAATGGCCAGAAAATACATTTCTAATGTTCCAAAAGATTTCTATTTCAAATAAATGCTGTTCTTCTGAACTTTCTATTCATCTGTGAATCATGAAAAATAAAATGCATCACAGTTTCCACAAAAATATTGTGCAGCACAACTGTTTTCAACATTGATAATAATCAGAAATGTTTCTTGAGCAGCAAATCAGCATATTATTATGATTTCTGAAGATCATGTGATACTGATGCTGAAAATTCAGCTTTGATCACAGAAATAAATTACAGTTCAACAGATATTCACATAGAAAACTGTTTTAGTGTTTTTTCAGTAGTTTTACAGTATTTTTGATCAAATAAATGCAGTCTTGGTGAGCAGAAGAGACTTTCAAACACATCTTACTGACCCCAAACCGAGTCTTTGTTACAATGTTCAGCCTGAATTAACTGAAACAAAAACAGCAAGTGAAGATTGGAGGAGCTGAACACTGAATCTGTCCAGAGCGTTTCTTCACTCATCGCTTGTGATTCTCACACGAGGACACAGATGTGAGGGATTCTGCTGGAATGTGCCATCAAACTCCACATCAACAGCCCAGAGGCTTCAGACGCGTTCGCTCATGTGTCGACCAACTGTTGGGCTCGTGGAGACGGAAAGAGCTGCTAAACTCACACGCATCTGTAAAACACAGCCAGCGCTGCTGATGCAGGAGCAACAACAGAGAGAAGCTCAGACACATCACACACACCTGATCACTGACTCCTGCAGCTTGAGCTTCATCAGGGTTATTATCACTGAAACTACAACTATACACAAATATTGTCCTTACTTCAAATGAAATCAATATTAAACAAAAGCACAAAGAATACTAGATGAAATAAACATTAAAAAAAATACTAAAACTTTAAAATTAATATGGTCACAAAAAATAATTAAATAATTAAAATAATATAGTATCTCAACAATACTAACAAATCGTATCTGAAAAAATAAAATATTCAAGTAAAATTTAAATACAAATTAAGAAAAACTAGACATTCAAAACTATAAAAAAAATATTTAAAATGAAAACGGAAAATATAAAAAAACTAAATCAAAATATATATGAAAACTATAACAGTATCTCAATGATACTAATAAATATTATCGTAAATAAAATAAAATACTAAAAAACGTATTGCAGATAGTTGCCAAAGCAACATTTCATTTTCATGAAATATGAAATAAATTCACTGAAATAAAATGAATAAAAGCTACATATACATATAAAAAAAACTAATAAAAAAGTGACAAAAATACCAAAAACTACTAAATGTTTAACTACAATTAAAACAAGGAAACAGAAAATCAAAAAAATATATATTTTTCGAAATAATAGAAACTATAACAGTATCTCAATGACACTAAAACAGCGCTGTCTCTGATGTCTCATTTGGTCTTATTTGTTGAGAAAACTGAAGGTGGTTTCCATCTGGTGAGGAACACATTATGATGATCAATGACTGTTTGACTGGGTTTAACAGTCTGGGCAGAAGATCACTGGATCATCATCTTTCCACCGAATCAATCTGATAGTGGAGAGACACGGCCACATGTCCTGACGGCTTCAGAGGAACACCGCAGACGTGATCCAGAGACGCTTCTGTGTGTCTGTCTAAACCAGAGCTCAGCAAACTTTTGGGCATGAAGTGACATTTTTCATTTTTCTGGTTAACCACTGTGCCATTACCCCCCCCCCCCCCTTCAAAGCATGTTGTACATAAACATTTTTAAATGTCCAGATGAAAATCTATATTTGATTATCATACAAATATTTTCTGAGCCATTTTTTCTAAATTGCCAGAGATCAGATATCGTGCTGCACACACAGAAACATTCAGGAGCTCAGAAAATTGTCTGCCCCGCGACTTTATCAATACTGAATCACTACACTATATTTATATATTGACATATTTATTTTAAATAACTAACTTAGCTTCATTGTTTGTAGAGCAACTTTCATCCCTCTTTCTCTCTCAAAATGTCCATAATTGACAAAAAAGTCAAGTAGTTTGCATCACTGGATATAGCTACACTGCAAAAAATTATTTTCTTACTTAGTATTTTTGTCTTGTTTTCTAGTATAAATATCTAAACATTCTTAATATATTAAGTCTTGTTTTAAAAAAAAAAATCAAAATTTTGTCAGTTTTTGTTTAAAACAAGCAAAAATATCTGCCAATGGTGTAAGAAAAATAATCTTAATTCAAAGGCTAAACAAGATGATTTTTCCTGCCCCATTGGCAGATGTTTTTGCTTGTTTTAAGGAAAAACTAAAAATCTTTTTACAGAAACAAGACATAACATCTTAAATCATTTTAATTGTACAGTAAATGCATCTTGATTCAAGAATTTGTAGATATTTATACAAGAAAACAAAACAAAAATACTAAGAGAATAACTTTGTTGCAGTGTATCAGTTATTTAACATTTCTATCGTAAAACAGTTGACTAATATTAAATTATTTGCAACTTACATCTTACCTTGCTCTCTTTCAACGTAAAACTGACGCTTCATGATGAAATGAATATTTGTATTTTGCACATTAGTCAATATTGCACACTCACACATACAAATGTACATAATCTATATTTCTATATTTACATAGTCTGTATTTCTACTTCTGCAACATAGTTTCACTTTTGTGTGTGTGTGTGTGTGTGTGTGTGTGTGTTTTAAATTTATTTTGTTTTTACATAATGCACTTGTCTTGGTCATTCTGACAGGGGAACTTGTTTTCCTCACTGTGCTCATAAACACTTTGAATCCCTGAAATGAACAGTAAACTCCACCTACATTGACCTGATTGGCCATCTCAGTCATTATGACATTGACGAGCACTGTTAAACTGCACTGAAGCGCCTCGTATGTGCAGCGGTCGTGCAAATGATTTACCAGAGCCATGCGCATCTGTAGACTAGTGCAGGTTTATTATAGCTCCTAACAACCTGTGTGACTGTGAGAAATGACTACTTCAAAATGTACAATGATATGCAGTTTTCCCTGTTGCTCACATGCCAGTGATTATCCCCAAAGCCACTAGAAGGCAAGCCTTCAACCTTTAGCCAAAAGAGCGTAACAGCTAATGCTAACGGAAAGGAGACCAGAGGCCGTTTTTTTGAATGGATGTCAATGGAGGAGAGGCTTCACTACGCTGAATAAACAGCTTTTTAGAGAAAACAGCTCATCATTTAATGAATCATCAGCCTATCTGCTAATCTTCAACATGTTTTACACTAAACAATACTTTTGGATTTAACTATTTTTAGAGTTTACCAGAAGTTACTGACTTTTTGCAACAGGTGGGATTCAGTTTATGGCACTTCTCATTCATTCATATGGGATCCATAACCAGCAATTGAGTGTCGCACAAC
This sequence comes from Aspiorhynchus laticeps, assembly GCA_023376895.1. NCBI lineage: Eukaryota > Metazoa > Chordata > Actinopteri > Cypriniformes > Cyprinidae > Aspiorhynchus > Aspiorhynchus laticeps. The sequence goes on from CM041812.1 coordinate 29,327,978, forward strand.
TCTGACTGAAATTCAATGGCGTCAAGGCTGTAATGTGATTGGTTATTAACTCTTTCCCTGCCAAACACAGAATTTTCCGTGTTTTCACTGTTATACGCTAGGGGGCGCTATTACGCAGCTCCTGAATGAGTCTAGAAAGTGTTGATCAAAAACACAGACCAGGAAGACGTAGAAACGAGCGATCTCATATGTAAGCATATGCATATGAAAAACTATGCAATCATCAACACTAACCGCATATACATGAAAACTGCCTAATGTTACGGAGTGAAATGTGGATCCAGAAAGTGTTAAAGGCCTGTGCAAGCTTAGGGATACTGATGGAAGTAATCTACTGCATCTTTGCTTTCATAACATTACTGAATATGATCCAGATGTAGTATTTGATAAAAAACATGATTTTCTCATCTTTTTGCTCAAAATGTTGCTTTTTTATGAAACCTACCTACATTCAAGTGTACATTCAAAAACAATGCTTGAAGCTAGAATAAAACTGATTTTTTTGGTTGAAAGTAGAGGGTCTGATTTTTATTTTGATGTGTTGCATGTTCAGATATTCATACAAAAAAAAATATTCTGGGGCCATGAAATTTTAGTGAAAATCAGCAAAAACACTGGCGGGGAAAGAGTTAAGGCACACGTGATACAAGTTAGCCGTTACACTTTCTCCAATAGTAAGTAATACAGACCCTCTCATCTCTCTTTAGTAAAGACCATCTCTGATTATCCCTCTGTGTGTCCTAGGCTGCCGAGCCCTGGTCTAAACTCTCTCCTGCTGTGGAGGTGCGTCTCACCTGGATCCGTTCACCTGTGCTCCGGCACCGTACTCCAGCTTGACGGTGATGCGTCCGGTGGGCGGAGCCAGCCAGTTCTGCTGATGCACTCTGGGACTGAGTTTGCTCGGGCCGTATTCACCGGCGGCGGAGGCCGTCATGTCCGTCTTAGTATGAGACGCTCCGTACGAACACTCGAATAAAGACTGATCCTCACTCACCACCGACAGCGCCTCCTACAGGACACACACAGAAAGAGTTTGCATTTCTGAGCTGAGAGTTCATACAATTACTGTCAAAAAGAACAAAAATGTAGGCTGGGGCTTGGTTATATCCGTCAGGTGTTGATTGGATGTTGAGATGTGGGCGTGGCTGTCAAAAATGGAGGCGAGTCTGAATGTGATCTTGTAGTGGATTATAGGCAGTGTTGGGTAAATTACTCTAAAAAAGTCATTAATTACTAGTTACTAATTACATCTTCAACAGTGTAATTGGATTACTCTACAAATTTCTCTCTTCAAATAGTATTTTATTACTTATTACTTTCTAAATCCTATATCAACCTCGACAAGTTAATGATACAAGCATAGACATGAAACGGTTATTTTAATACTTTCAAGTAACTACATCAATTATTCTGGTCACACTTTAGATTAGGGTCCAATTCTCACTATTAACAATGACTTTTGCCTCAAAATACTCCTAATTACTGCTTATAAATACTTAGTAAAGTAGTTTAAGAATTGGGTAGGATTAAGGATTTAGAATAAGATCTTGCAGAATAGGACATTAATATGTGCTTTTTAAGTAATAAACAGTCAATTTAACAGTAATATTCATGTTAATAACCAGCAAGTTAATAGTGAGAATTGGACACTAAGTGTTACCAATATTCTTATTAACTCACCAATGTATTTAATGAGATGGGTGCATAAAAAGCATGTATTTTAAGGTTAGA